>CM053625.1:260661847-260681048 GCA_028646595.1 Phalanger gymnotis
TTTCATTATCAAAATTATTTCATTAATACCCCAAAAGGAACTTCAGACATTTATCACAATAATTACATTGATTTGTGTATTGCCATAATCAGAATTCCTGAATGTTCGAAAATGAAATTAATACGGTTCTCAAGAAAGCGTCCCAACCAAAAATGTCTTGACTTTTTAAGATAATTATGAAATGTATCAATTTCCAAAACAATCCTTGCTGAGAATACTTTGATATTTTGATAGATCTGTGACCTTATAAATATGAGTTTTCCACCCATTTGTACAGATTGTACATCATCCATATTTTCTCATCCTATGTAATTCTTCTCGTATCCTCTCAGAAACGCTCAATATACTGCAAACTTCTGCTGGATCGTTTAACATTCAAACCACAACAAGAACAACGGCTGATATTTATGTAGTGATTTGAAGCTTACAAAACATTCTCTTACAACACATCATCTCATTTGATCCTCATGAAAACTCCATGAAGTAGAATAGGATAGGTAAATTATCCCCGTTTTGCAGATGAGAAAATTGAGGCTCGGAGAAAAGTAACTTGCTTATGTTCAACTGCTAGTGTTCTAGAAAGGATTTGAATTTGGGTCTCTTCTGCTCTTCTGACTCCAAGTCAAGACTCTTTCCCATAGACCTCGAAGGGACCTTAGAGACCATCTAGTCTTTTTCTATCAAATAGATGAAGACATAGGCTCAGAAAGATCAGATGATTTATCTACGATAGTTTTTCAAGTCAATGTTCAGAGCCAGGCCTTTTGGCTTCCGAGTTAGTGCTACGGAGGGTCAAATCAATGTTGAGGAATGCATGATAAAACCAAAAGTAAGAGACATAGAAAAGCGTAAGAGAAAGGAATAATTATGTAGCACTTACTATGTGGCAGCATTGTGCCAAGCACCTTTAGAAATATTATCTCATTTGTGTTATATTATTTATTCCAATTTGATGGTAGAGGAAACAGAAGCAAACGAAGGTGAAGTGAATTGCCCAGGGTCACATGGCTGGTAAGTGTCTGAGTCTAGGTTTGAACTCAGGTCTTCTGATCCAAGGCCTAGCACACTATCTACTGTACCACCTAGTTCCTCTCTTGGGAAAAAAAATCTTTCCTAACTTCTCTTTCAAATGCACAAATGGCATGATGACCATACGTGTTATGGTCAGTTGCAAATGGAAAGGAAGCACTTTTTAAAATTCTGACAAACTTAGCTCCTCTTTTTACAAATAGTTTTATGAATCTATCTCATTGATTAAATCATTGCCAATTCACCCAAAAACATGAAATTTCCTAGGAGACAGTGACTTAGGTAATATGAAAATTATTTTTAGCTCCTGAAATTAAATTAATTTAATTCATCTGACTTTATTAATATAAAATAATAATAATAGCTAACACTTACACAGCACTTTAAGATTTGCTAAGCACTTTACCTATAGAATCTCATTTGAGCTGAAAGACAATTATCTATTAGTCAATAGATTTACTGTATTGTAGTTGGAGTATCTCTTTCCAAATAATAGAAATGTACCTGAATACACTCAAAATATTGTTGTTGTACAAGAAGAATGTTGAAAGGTTAAAAAATGTGTAGATTGTCACTTATGGTAAGATAAATAATCCAGCCCCCACTTTGACCAAGGACAGGTTTTATGATTGTATATCTCCACATTCAATGCTAAAGTGGATGTTTGATGTTTTACATGTTGTCTGTTATAAAAAAAAATACATCATCTAAATGACCCAGTTAACTATTAAGCAGAAGACTCCCTGCCCAGTATACCTAGCTTTTCTTCAGTCCTTCCTTGTAGGACTACTCACAGCAGCTTTCCGGAAAGCCCAGCTCTCCCTGCCTATCTCTAGCACGTTTATGTTCTTACTAAGGCAAACAAGCTCTCAGTGCAGGGATTTAGAGGCCTTCCTGCTAATTGCCGGCTTGTAGACTTAATTGGACTATCTCCCTGGGCACTATTCCTAAATCAATTAGGCAATGAGTTGGCTGTCACCTCTTTTTCCCAAGAAGGTCTCTTGAAAGCCTAACATCCAAGAAAAACCAGGCCTCCCAGATGGGAAGATGGTGACCTCTCCAATTGAAATATATCATTTTAAATTTGTTTTCCTATCATTATGAATTTTGTCGGCTAGGGAAATGTTCCTATCTTGCAGCATCTTTTAAAGGTCAAATTATGCAGCTCTGCATTGATAGTTATCTTTCTCTTTTGCCAGTTTTCATGCATAAATAAGGTTAATAACTACTATGCTGTGGTTAGTCATTTTTTTTCTTGGAATAATGAACGCATCAGATCTAACACCTAGCATCTTTTTTTCTCCACAAAAGAGTTACACTAAAATAAAACTAAAGACCTAACATTTATTAGCATCTGCTCTAGTTGCAGCTAAAAACATGTGTGCTTTTCTTGTACTAACCTATTTCTAAATCTGGGCATTCATATGGATTTTTCATGTATAAATTAAGTCATTGCTAACATAAACAGGTAGTTGCATGTACACTTTACTCAGGGCATATTTATGAGGTTGGGTTGTTTTTTTTTCAGGTGTTCATTGTGCAAACCTTTGGAAAATTTGACATTAAAGGTGTGGCCTACAATTTAGCTGTGATTGACCAGAATTTAAAAGGGAATTTTTTTCAGTTATTAAGATAGGAGAGCCAGGTTGCAATTAAACAACTTTGATTTTGAATCCCTTGGGTCAGTTATTTCCACCACACAGGAAAATTTGGATTTGTTACTACAGACCACTCACTCCCCTTAAAGCTGACCAGACATCTCATATTTGCCGAAGCACAAGTATGGATGACAGTCTCAGTAAAAATCTATCATTGTTATTGGAAGAAAAAAACAGTAACAGAAGAGTACATGTTATTCACAAAGAGTCAGCAGCATTGTCTTCATGTATGAAGGGCAGCATATTGTTTTGATGTTTAATATCATTAAGCCTTCAGAATATCTTTACCTAACAACTACAACTATCTTCATCATCAAATCATAGTATCTCAAAATCAGAAGGACCTTCAGAGGTCATCTTGTCCAACACAAGGTGGAATTAGGAAACTACTTTCTAAAAAATTTTGGCCACATCCATTCCTTACTTCAGGACTTCCAAAGATGGGTACCTCACCAGCCACAAGGGTGATGACCTATCCTACTTTCTACAGCACCAACAGTTAAGAACTTTTTCTAGTATCTATCTATTTCTCCTCATCTTAACTTTTGAGACCAAGCAAGCTTGACTTCTCTTCCACCTAACAACTTGTCACATACTTGGAGATAGCTATACTATCCCCTCTTAATCGTCACATTCATTTAATAGATCCTCATATGGCTTGGATTTGAATCCCCTCACCCTCTGATCAGCCTCCTCTTTATGTGGTCTAGAGTACCTGTGACATGGTGAAACCTGGTTTCACTGGTTCAGTCCAAGGATGTATTTAATGCTATACCATAACTGACCTATAGACCTGGCAACTTCACTTTACCAGCTGCCATTACATTTTGGCACAGTTAATGTTATTTCTTGGTTCCCTGCCCCTCAATTCAATCAATCATTCATTAAGCATTTATTAAGCACCTATTATGTGTAAGCCAGTATTCTAAGTGCAGCCTTCTTCATTCCTTCTTTTTAGGCAGTTCAGAGAATACCCTCATTTCAATGATCCATATCATGGCATTCCACTGCCTTCCCTTACTGGTGACTGAGGTGTCCTAAATTAGCACTATGTCAGCTATTGGCCTAAAACCTCTGTATAAGTGAGTCCCTGAGTGGCTCGGGGCCCATGACCTGAGCTGGAATCATGTATATCCCACTCTGCATGTGCTGCCAAGGGAGGTAGGGACAATGGGGTCCCCACACATATAGTTATTCCCTGTTGGTATCAGTTCCTTTCCTATGAATGCTACCCATGGGTGGCAGTGTTGCTCTTTGGGATCAGCTCCTTCCCCTTTTGTCCCTGCAGTATCAATGCACATTTAAAATGTGGCACTTGGGTGAGAATATAAGGTCTGATCAATATACAGTATACAGGGGGACTATCACATCCCTCGCAGTGTACATCAGTGATTCGGTGGGAACTCTCATTAGGTTTTCTTGAGACCTTATAATTTAGCTCATCTATAGAGTCCACCAAAAGCTACAATTCCTTTCGACATGCTCTATCATCTAATCATGTCTCTCTCATCCTCTACATGTACAATTGAGTTTTTAATACTCAATTGGAGGCAGCTACATGGCACAGAGGGTAGAGCAGTGGGCCTGGAGTCAGAAAGATCTGAGTTCAAATCTAGTCTCAGACATTTGTTAGCTGTGTAAGCCTAGACAAGTCAGTCTCTATTTACCTCCGTTTCCTCAACTGTAAAGTGGTAATAACCATACTGCCTACCTCCCAGGCTTGTTGTGAGGACCATGAGAGATAATACTTTCAAAGTTCTTGGTACAGTGCCTGCTACTATATTAATACTCATTCCCTTTTTCCTCTCTCCCAACCCAAATGTAAGACTTCCCATTTATCCCTTTCAAATATCATCTTATTGAGAGATAGCACGGCAGAGTAAACAGTGATCTGGATTTGAAGCCAGGAAAACCTGGGTTCAAGTCCCTCCTCTGACATATACCAGTCATATGACCCTCTGACATATACCAGTCATATGACCCTAGGCTATACCTCTCAGTCTCTTAGGCAGTTCTTTAAGACCAGAAGGAGCAGAGAAGGTCCTTAGTTGAATTAATAGAGAACATTTCCTCACCAGGAGCTCCCTGCACCAACGAAATCATGGGTCCATTCCCCAGATGTTCCCCTGTCCTAAATTTTATCTCATTAGATGAGACCTCTAGCTGTAGTCTGCCAAAATCTTTTTGAATCTCAGTTCTTTCATTCAACATGTAATCTGTCCTTCCCAGTTTTGAATTATGGACAAGTACTCAGAGCAGAGAGAGATTAAGAAATAAATAATAGTAGGGTGCAGTGGACAGAACACCAGCCCTGGAATCAAGAGGACCTGAATTCAAATCTAGCATCAAATACTTACTAGTTGGGTGACCCGGGGCAAGTCACTTAACCCCGATTGCCCAAAAAAGAAAAAAAAAAGAAACAGTAGTAGCTATAATGAAAAGACCGAAATGAGCTTTGTAAAGCTCTAAGTTATCTATAAATATGACATTTTATTACCTATCTTTATTAGCATAGCTGATTTGTGAGAACACATAAAAATTTAGACAAGTACTTAACATTTTATTTTCTTTTATTCATTATTCTCTAACAATTTCCTTTGAGATTTGTTTGTTTTTAATATGTCATTGGTTATGATGATGATTCATCTGAGAGCAAAAAGAATCTTAAAGGCAATATAGCATTGGTACCTATGTATGGTTAACTTCCCTAGAAGATCCCAGAATCTTGGGTAGACGTCTATGGAGAATTCATAAAAGAGATTAGGGAAGAATCACTGGATAAGCATGAATGAGCCATATTGTACTCTGTTGGAGGGAGCACCCCAATGATGAGAGCTACACAGGTATAGTATATCACTTGCAAAAGATGACTAATAAAAACAGCAGCCCAGCTTCTGTGCACTGTGTTCTCCTTAAGAGTAGCTTGGTTAGAAAAGGGCTATGGGTCCAAGTGATCAAATTCAACAACAAACCTGGGGAGCTTAGAAGAGCCTTCTGCTAAGAGGCTGGTCTCAAAGTGACCCTTGCAGGGAACTATGAAGTACATGACAGAGAGGTGAGAAGGGAGAACATTCCAGGAATGGTGTAAAACTCATCCAAAGTCAAGAGGGGCAATGGTGGGATATCATGTACAGAGACTAGTAAATAGTCCCATTTGCCTGGACAACATATTTGGTAAGTATTTATTGGCACTGAAACAACTAGGCATATGAATTGATACAATTTTTACAATAATTTTACTATAATTTCTATCTGTGCCAATATGCTTTATTTTTTTTGGAGGGGGAGGTGAGGCAATTGGGATTAAGTGACTTGCCCAAGGTCACACAGCCAGTAAGTGTCAAGTGTCTGAGGTCAGATTTGAACTCAGTTCTTCCTGACTCCAGGGCTGGTGCTCTATTCACTGCACCACCTACCTGCCCCCAATTAACTTTAAATACAAATAAATACAAGCAAATGTTATAGTTTTACTTTGAAATAAAACATTTCCATCCTTCTAACTCTATTTTCTTTGCCTTGTGAATAAAAATAAATATGCACCCCATCAATAGTTGATGAAACGTGGTCTTTCAAGGTACTCTTAAACTCTGGTCCTTATGAAGACACTGTGCTAGGTCCTAGGGGTTCGAAGATAAAATATAGTATATTCTTCCCTTCAAGAAATTTAGTCATATGGAGAGAAAGGAATTGCACACAAATTAATATGAGAGAGAATGTGGCAGGGACAAAACAAATTATTCAGACAAAATGCTCTGGATTTGAGGAAGATTTGAGGACAGACTCACTCAGTGGGGGAAGAGAAAAACTTCATGGAATAGTAGCACATGATCTGGACCTCGAAGAACATAATAGCTACAGATGCAGATTGTGAGGGGAGGGCATTCCAGGCTTTGGACATCTTTGTAAATGCCCAGAAGAGGAAGAGTACAAGACAAGATCAGGGAACAGCTAGTTCATTGATTTTTCTTTACCAAAGTGTTAATTGATGGTATCATTACTGGAGAGGATATATAAGGTATTTTAACAAAATTAGGGTCAGCCTGAGTCACATAGATTCCAATAAGTTTGCAAGTAAAAGAGATATACTGACAAGGTTTATACTTCTGCTAAATAAATCATAAGCATATGCCACAACCACAGAATATCAGTCTATAAGAGTATAAAGCTGTTTTATTACATCATCTTTTGCAAGCGATGTACTATACCTGTGTAGCTCTCATCATTGGGGGCGCTCCCTCCATCAGTGTGCACAATATGGCCCAGTCATGCTTATCCTGTGTGATTCTTCTCTAATTCCTTTTATAAATTCTCCATAGATGTCTACCCATCCTATAAGAGTGTAAGATTCTACCATGAGGTCAACCCCTAAGGACAATCTACCTAAACTCATTCTTTATTGATTAACAAACTGCCCCCGGCCAAGCCCACCTCATTCCCGTAATTCTATACCCCTGACAGTCATCATTTTCATCCTATTATACCAGTGCCTGATTCCTTATTTCTATCTCTTTCAACCTCCTACCACAATATCTCATGCTAAAGCTATGCCCCCACCCCTTCCACTGTGTTCTCTGGAATACCTGCTCCATGGACAACAGATTTGCTTTCATCTTCAATCTTTTCCTTTCCTACTCCTTCCATCTTCTGGCTCTCACAGAGACCTGGCTCACTACTGGTGACACAGGCTCCCTGGCCTCCCTTTCTAGCACTGGCTGCACTTTCTTCCATTCCCTCTGACTTGCTGGTCAGGAGAGGGGAGTTGGAATACTCCTTATTCCCCATTGCCACTTGCAACTTCTCTCCCCACCACCATAACTCAGTAACCTCTCCTCCTTTGGAGCTCACTTCATCCATATCTGCTACCATATCAAAATTTGTGTAACTATTGTCTGACATCCTCCAGCACACAACACTTCTTAATTTTCAATTAGTGCATTGCCTGCCCCACAATCTTTCCCTCCTCCTCAACTCTACATATGAGGGGACTTAAGCATGCATATTGACATTCCCTCAAACATGCTAACCTTAGCCTCACACGAATAGGATCTTGCCATCATTCACAAATGTACCACTTCATGGTCAGGAACCTTGAAATTCCCTAATCTCATCACAATCTATCGTCAACCTACTTCTCTGCCTCTTTATTATCGAACCCTGTTCTGTATACAGGTTGTGACCTTCAGTCCCTTGACCTCTCAGTTCCTTCCTAGGCCACCACTCTCATATCAGCTATACTCTCATCCTCCCTCCATCTTTATCCAAGTTTAGCTCTATACTTTGCTCGCGTGGGTGGCACAGTGGACAGAATACTGGGCCTGGAATCAGGAAGACCTGAGTACAATCCGGCCTCGAACATTAGCTGTGTGATCCTGGGCAAATCACTTACCCTCTGATTGCTTCCTCTAATGTAAAATGGGGATAATAATAGCACCTACCTCCTAGGATGATTGTGAGGATAGAATGAGATGATGTTTGTAAAGAGCACACAGCACAGTGCCTGACACGTAGTAGGCCTATGTAAAAGCATATTCTTTTCCCCTTTCCCCTTGAGCTCCTTAGACTTATTGTGTAACCAATCTTGCCATTCCAAGCTTCAGCCTTTGATCACTCCTACCATTTTCTGCCTTTGCTCCTACAATGTGTCGCTGAATGAAGCTGGAGAAAATAACTAAACCATGTGAACTGAATATACTGCAGATTTGTGTTACGTGTTCCCCTGGGCCCTCAGTGCTACAAGTCAATCCTTTTACATCTCCCTAATTTATTTACTTCATGAGTTCAAATACAGCCTCTGACACTTCCTAGCTGTGTGACCCTGGTCAAGTCACTTTACCCTGTTTGCCTCAGTTTCTTCATGTGTAAAATGAGCTGGAGAAGGAAATGACAAAATTCTTGCCAAGAAAACCCCAAATGGGGTCACAAAGAGTCGGACGTGACTGAAAGAACTCAACAACAACGATAATTTATTCATATGAAATGCCAGGCTGGATGAATCAAAGCCAGAACTAAGGGTGCCAGGAGAAATATCAACAATCTCAGCTATGCAGATGATACCAATCTGATGGCAGAAGGTGAAGAAGAATTAAGAAGCTTCTTGATGAGGGTGAAAGAGGAGAGTGTCAAAGCTGGCTTGGAGCTTAATATTAGCAAAAAGAAGATCATGGCATCTGTTCCTATTACTTTCTGGCAAATAGAGGGAGAAGCAATGGAAGCAGTGTCAGGTTTTATATTCTTGGGCTCAAAGATCATTGCAGATGGCGACTGCAGCCACGAAATTAAAAGACGCTTGCTCCTTGGAAGGAAAGCTATGGCAAATCTGGAAAGCATACTAAAAAGCAGAGACATCACCTTGCCGACAAAGGTCCATGTAGTCAAAGCTGTGGTTATTCTAGTAGTAGTGTATGGCTGTGAGAGTTGTGCTATAACAGGGGTGGGGAACCTGCGGCCTTGAGGCCACATGGGGCCTTCTAGGTCCTTGGGTGCGGCCTTTTGACTGAGTCCAAGTCTTACAAACAAATCTTTATATTAAGGGAATCTATTATGTGCAATTTGGATTCAGTCAAGGGGCCACACTTGAAGAATTAGGGAGCCACATGTGGCCTCGATGCCACAGGTTCCCCACCCCTGCAGTGTAAGAAAAACTGAGTACCACAGAACCGAAACTTTCGAATTATGGTGCTAGAGATTTTTGAGAGTTCCTTGGAAAGCAAGGAGATCATATCAATCAATAATTAAGGAAATTAACTGACTATTCATTGAAAGGATACTGAAGCTGAAACTTAAATACTTTGGCCAAATGAGAAAACAGGACTCACTGGAAAAGACTCTTAATGCAGGGAAAGATTGAAGGCAAAAGGAGAAGCTGATAGCAGAGGATGAGATGAAGAGATAGTGTCATTGAAGCAATGAACATGAGCTTGAATAGATTTCAGGACATAGCAGAGGACAGAAGGTTGTGGCATGGTATGGTTCAAGAGACACACCTAAAATGACTGAGTAACAACCAAATGTATTCACTATCCCATTCAACACAATGGTTCTTCCAAACCTTTTCATTCCTCCCCAAACCTCTTGTGGCTCCTTCTCTCAGCACCTTCTTAGCTGAGAAGCTTGCCTCACGTTTTACTGAAAAATTGAGGCAATTTGCTGAGAGCTGCCTCTTCCCCCCTTCTCCTTATCTCACTTCATCCACATGCCTTTTGCCAATAACTCCTTCTTTCCCCATATCTCACATGATAAGATGCCCTTTTTGCCAGGACAAACTCCTCTGCATGCGCAAGTTATCCCATTCCATCACATCTTCTCCAATAGATTGCCCTATCATCTCTACCCTCTTATTTATCTTCAATATCTCTCTGTCTACTGGCCACTTCCCCATAGTCTGCAAACATGCCTATGTCTCCTCCATCATCAAAAATGTCTCACTTGATCCATACATCCCTACCAGCTATCATTCCATATCTCTCCTCCCTTTTGTGGTCAAACTCTTTTAAAAGGCTGACTACAATAGGTGCCTCCACTTCCTTTCCTTTCATTATCTTCTTAACTCTCTACAATCTGGCTTTCCACCCCATCATTCAACTGATGTTTTCTCCACAGCTACCAATGATCTCTTAATTGCTGAAACTAATAGAATTCTCTCGATTTTCATCCTTCTTGACCACCTTTATACTGCTAATCACCTCTTTCTCCTTGATAATCTCTTCTCTTTAGGTTTTCATTAAATGCTTTCTTTTTGTTTTCCTCCTACCTATCTGACTATTACTCCTAGCCTCCTTGCTATATAATTCATCCAGGATACATGCACTGTGAGTCTCATGAGGCTCTGCCCTAGGCTCTCTTCTCTTCACCCCTTATAGTGTTTCACTTGGTGAGCTCATCAATTTTTATGGATTCAGTTATCATCTCTATGCTGATGATTCCCAGATCTGCTTGTCTACTCCTAATCTCTCTTGCTGACCTCCAGTCTCACATCTCCAAATGCCTTATTGAATATTGCCAACTGGATATCCTGTAGACATCTTAAACTCAACATACCAAAAACTGAACACATCATTTGTCCCCTCAAACTCTCCCTTCTTCCTAACTTCCCTACCACTGTTGAGGGCACCACAATTTTTCCTGTTACTCACATTTGCAACCTAGGTATTATATATCCTTGACTCCTCACTGTCATTCCCTACATCCAATCTGTTGCCAAGGCCCTCATAAGATCTCTTGTGTTTGTCTCCTTCTCTCCTCTTACATAGCCACTACCCTGATATGTCATTCCTCATCATCTCACACTTGAACTATTACAATAATCTATGAGTGAATCTTCCTGCCACAAATCTATCTTTATTCCTGTTTATCCTACATTTGGATGTCAAAGTGATATTCCTAAACCACAGATCTGACAATGTCATCATCCTCTAAGATCGAATATAAAACCCTTTAGTGGGGGGCAGAGTAATTTGCTCCAAAGATTTTTTCCCCATTTACTTTCTTCTCTTCTAACTTTAGCTTCATTGGCTTTGTTTGTGCAAAAACTTTCTAATTTAATGTAATCAAAAGTGTCTGTTTTACCTCCTATGATCTTCTCTATCTCTTCTTTGCTCATGAACTTTTTTCCCATCCATTAATCTAACAAGTGATTTTTTTTCCTCACTTCTCTAATTTATCTATGATATCAGACTTTTTAAGTTCATCTTTGCCAATTTGATAGGTGTGAGGTGAAAGCTCAGTGTTATGTATTTTAATGCTCATTTATTTTATTAATTATTACTCATGTAGAGCTATATTTCATTTAGTTAAGAGTTTGTAGTTCTTGTTTTGAGCACTTTCCATGTCTTTAAAAAAAACACAACTGTGTTTGCTAATGAGTTTCCTGTGCATCTATATCAGCCTCTTTCAGCCGATCCCTTTTTTCTTCCTTGTTGGCATCATTGCTGTTTGATGTGTTATTTATTGGTGACATGTTTTGCAAATGTTATAAAATATATCTCAGTTGAATGGAAAAAGTGATATGTAAGCAAAATGCCTTGTGAAATTTGAAGAAAAATAGGCCTTGTGGAAAAAGCCATTGAAGGACTACTATAGTAGAAAATGCAACATCCAAACTAAATGTAAGAAACCTCTTTTATTTGGACCCCATTAATTCAATTCAGTTCAAGAAACATTTATTAAGTATGTATAATGTGAAGAAAATTGTGCTAGTTGCTAAGAATACAAAGATAAAAACAAAAACAGTCCCTACCATTAAAACTAGGGGCAGTTCAGTGGTAAAGTGGATAGAGTGCCAGAAGACTCCTATTCCTGAGTCCCAAGCTGACCTCAGACACTTAGTAGCAGTATGACCCTGGACAAGTCACTTAACCCTGTTTGCCTCAGTTTCCTCATCTGTAAAATGAGCTGGAGAAGGAAATGGCAAACCACTCCAGTATCCTTGCCAAAAAAGCTCCAAGTGGGGCCACAAAGTCAGACACAACTGAAATGACTGAATATCAAATAACTTTAACATTTAAAAAACCCACCTGTGGCATTTCTGTCATTCTTCATGGTCTTTTGCATAACACTGGCAGCATCTTAATATTTCATATTTTTCCTATAATATGGCATACAGTTTAATCCTGAGATCTTCAAAGATTCTTCGGAGAGAAGATAGCATCATGTCTGAATTACTTGGGACAAGCAATAATTTTGACATGGTTCCGTTTTGTGAATAGTCATGAATGTACCTCTGCTAACACTAGGCTGACTCAGAGTTATCAAACTTTAACCAGAAGAAAGTGGGTTTATCTACTTTCCTCACATTTAATTAGTTCTCTGTCATTTGAGTAATAGGGATAGTGACGTATCTACATTTTTAATTGTTGTCTTATATTGTGTTTTTCATTCTTTGGTTGTTAAGAATGGATATTACTTCAAGGAAGTATGCAAAAGTTGTAACTCTTTAAAGAGTACACTTCAATGACTGTAAGAGATATTGCAAAGGCTGTTTGTATAGAAGTCAAGAGTTTCAAGGATTATTTAAGTCCACATTGAAACCAAATATGTTGCATCAAAGTACAAAGGAAAATGCAGTTGAAGAGTTAAAATGAAACTAAAAACTGACAAACTATTATTGCAAAACAACTTAACTAATCTTCCCAAAACAAGCAAACATCTGTAGAGGGAACAAGCAAATGATGTGATTGCTATTGACTCCTTTACAATAAGGTTTGAAGTTGGAAGAACAGTGAAAAGACCAGTTTTTTTTTCCTTAAAAGGCTACTAACCACTTCTTTCAAGAAAGAACAACTTATCCTAGTCAAGACAACCCAAAGATTAGTGTACTAAAGATTGGGAAATGGTACTGAAGAAATATACTTTTTTCCACTTAAGGGTGCATCAAAACCATTGTCGGAAGTTGAGAAGAGCATATAATATATATTAAGTATCTCCATTAGACTTTAAAACATTCACCCAAAATAATGTCTGGGCAATTTTTATTTCCAGTGGGCCTGGAGGTATTAATGTGTCTAATAAATGTATGGATATGCTGAGAAGTAGAATTGTCTTGGAATTATAGAAATTCCCAAATAGAGATTGAATGCTATATGCAACACGGGCTTACTCTGTGCCCCAAATTGTGGAAGGTTAAGAAAGTTATCCAAGATGAAGATAAACGTGCTTCATTACCCTTGAAATTTGCCTGATTAAAACCCTACTGAAAACTGATGGGCTATAATCAAGAAAAGACTTGGGAAAAAATGGACTGTCAAAAATATGCTGTCCAATGTGATACAAATATGGGTTCATGATGAATTAAAAGTGTCAATGTTTTGTGAACTCAATGCTGAATTGTATAAAACAAGTGATTACAACTAAAGGATATGGTGCACGTTAAAAGATTTAAAGACACAAAAAGTTATGAGGTTTATTGTATAAGGCAATACATTTAGTTATTTTACTTTGTCCCAGTTAATCTGAACACTATTGTAGGTACTCTTTCACTATCTCCTTACTTACCTTAGATTTCAAGTTGTTACCAGATATTTTTGACTTGTTCTTTCCAGTCCAAAAACAATGTTCCTCAGCAGAGAAATAGAAACCAAGTGAGTTGAATTTTTTTCTGCCCTTTCTATCAACAATGATCACTCTCCTATCCGGCATAAATACCAGTCCTTTTCCCTCTTTGATCCTAAATTGGTTTATCAGCTCCCTATGCATCCATCTTGGTATCTTCAAGATGGCTCCCCCATCCTTCATCAGGGAATTAGAATCAATTTCCATATATTTGGGAGAATTAGCAAAAGCCTATACTTTGTACCAAACTCTTTTGTGGCAAAGTATAGCCTTGATGTCTATCTAAATAGATATTATGCTGAAAATTTCATATGACTTTGGAACAATATTATCCCTAATGCTAATTTTAAAAAAGAACAGCAAGTGTGATAATTAGGTGTTGTCAAAGTTTTTATCTCTAAGAAATTAGAAAGAAGCTTTGATTGGGAATACTTACCAATAAATTAAGGTAATTAGCTCTCTTTGCAGTCATTACTGCCCTATGACACTCTGATATTTTGTTAGATTCTATTTTATTTTTAGCAATTAATTGGTTAATTATATAGCTTGGAAGACATGAAAGTGATTAGTAAATTACTAAAATAAAATGCTTTTCTTTATGGAAAATAGAGGCTATCTCTTAGTCCATACAGTAAAACATTTTTGGTAGCAAATTGGTCAGGTTTTTAAAATGCATTGACTGTCATCATTTTCTACTTTTCCCTACAATTTGTTTTAAATTTTTATATTCCAGGGATCTTTACAAAGGGACAACTGAGTCTTGTAGACCTCATCCATCAATATATTCGTTATGATGAGATCCATGAAGCAATAAGCGTCCTAAACAGCATGAACTGGAATACTATGGGTCATCAGTGTTACATGAGCATGAGTGCCATCGTCAACCATCTTCTTAGACAACGGCTAACACCAGAGAGAGAAGGTCAGAGTTAAACTGTAATTCTTTAGTGCATCATATCTATGAAACAATGTTCATCCTTTTTCCTTTGTGTTGTTGTTGGTTTTTTTAGTTTTGGGAGGAAATTGGGGTTAAATGACTTGCTTAGGGTCATACAGCTAGCGAGTGTCTGAGGCCGGATTTGAACTTAGGTCCTCCTGGCTCAGGGCCAGTACTCTATCCACCACTGCATCACCTAACTGCCCCCATCCTATTTCTTTTGCTCTACTTTTTGAATCTTCTAGTTTATTACGAACTTAAAATCACCACTAAACAAGAACATTGTTTATGAAACAGTTGATTTGTTGCAGTTTGGTTTTTTAAGTATATATTAAATTTAACAGTTGTAACGTGATAGCCCTGTTTGTGTCCTCGTCTGAAATATATATGTGTGTATGTGTGTATGTGTGTGTATATATACATATAGATGTATGTATACATCTATATGTTAATCAGTTGTTTTTCTTTGATCCTCATAAGAGCCAAAAAGTAAAGCAAGCAATTCTAAGGCTCACTGAGATTAGGATATTTGCTAACGATTGCATTAGCTGCAGAGATGAGTCTTAAACCCAGCTCATCTCATTTGGGGTACATTATTCTTTCCACCATCCTATGATCTTAGAATCATAGAGTTCAAGCTAGGTGAGTCCTTAGAGGTCATTTCATCCAGCTTCTTCATATTAGAGATTAAGAACAGAGATCCAGGCAGCCAGGTGGCACAATGGATGAGAGAGCTCTGGACCTGGTTTCAGAAAGACCTGAAGTTAGCCTCAGTCGCTTTCTAGCTGTGTGACCCTGGACAAGTCCCTTAACTGTCATCTGTCTCAGTTTCCTCATCTATAAAATTGGAATAATAATAGCATCTTCCTTCCAGGGTTATTTTGAGGATTGAGATAATATTTGTAAAGCATTTTGTAAACCTAAAAGCACTATATAAATGCTAGCATTATTAGCAATTATTAAATGCCTTGCCCAAAATTACACAGATAGTAAGCAACAAATCCAGGATTTTAATCCAGTTTCTCTGACTCCAGGTCTAACATGCTTTCCACCATACCATGTTCAATGATTCCTCCTTTGTTGTTAATTTACTCAATTAATGTCAAGTATACAGTTACATTTAAAAAAATAAAAGGACTGCTTTTGTAGTAGTCAGTAGAGTCATTTGAGACCAGGAGAGGGGAAGTGATTTACCCAAGTCGATGCAGGTTATGAGTGGCATAGCTAGGGTAAGAAACCAGGTCCTCTACCTGCGAATCTGGTGCCCTTCTCATTACACTGGAATTGTCTCCATATCACAGAAGGTGCTCATTTAATCCTTTGGCATATAATCTTGGAATGCTTTTAGATACTCCTGCGACTGGCTCAGTGTTGTTCCATTTTCCACTCATAGAAAGGTTGGACCACCTCGAAGAGCAAAGGGGCATTTGTCTGATGTCATGAAGGTAGCCTTAACTGTAGCAGTTTTAGAGACCCAAAAGAAAGTGGCAACAACCCACTGCCCTGGTTAGTCTACACCATGGGCATTTGCTCAACTTGCTCTGTGGCAGTGATCCAACCAATTCGGACTACTTCCAATATTTCTCTCCACTTAAAAAGAATATGTTAGCAGCTAATGAATAATAGTTCTCATTTACATGGTACCACATAGTTAGACAAAGCTTTCCTCAAAACCACCCTGTGAGGTAGGTAGTGTTGGGACTGTTATCCCTGTTTGAGAGATGAGGAAATGGAGGCTTAGGTGAAATTACTTACTCAAGTTCACACAGCTAATAAAAGCCGGTAGGAACTTTTGAGTTCCTCTCTTCCAACCCCTTAATTTTATAGATAAAGAAACTGAGAATCTGAGAGATTAAGGGATTTGTCAATCAGCCCTTAAGTGCCAGGCCTGAGCTTTGAACCCGGGGCTCTTTCCCTTGCATTTTACTGCTAGTTATGAATATAATATTTCTGATATCAGCAGGTGGGCACACCTAGGATCAGATATATACCATTGAGTGGTGAAGCTCCCAAAGACCTTTGCTGTTATGTGGGCCTCTCATAGCCAGGCCCCAAACTTAGTTCAAAGAGGAAGGATTAGCCTTCAGGAGGGAGAACAAAGAATGACACCAGTCCCCGAGTGTAAATTTCAGGGGCATTGGCTAATATGCAATATAAGGATATCTTTAAAAGTATAAAACTTACATGAAACTGGAATATGGAAAATATACACATTATAAGTAGGTGGTTATGTTGTTTTTTTCCCCACAGATCTGACAGACACATTTCTAAAAAATTTAGATTTCTTTTCAGCCAAGATTTATTCCATATCTAACCAATTTACTATGGTAATGTTTTCCTTTTATTAAGGAACCCCAGTGAGTCCTTTTCCTTATAATAATGTTATAGTTATCTTTGAGATCTTCCTTTCTGCCTTCAGTATCAAGCTGAGCTATCTAATGAATCTATAACTGTGCTGATGGTTACTTGTATTCCTTGTAGGTTGGAATATTTAAGATGCACAAAACATACTGTCAAGAAAACAAGCAATGCAAAGAGGATCCAGCTTGTTTTTGCAATCACATTGCAATATTCCATTTTAATCTAAATTGACTGCTGCTTTTAAAGAAAATATCCTTCAAATTCAGCTTATCTGACACTCTAAAAGTGAGATAATGAAAAACTTAATTTACCAACAGTTTGGCCAAGTACAAAGCAATGCTTTCAGATATGACGAACTAAAAACTTCATAATTGTGCCTAGATTTTCACTAAATGCTAAAATGAATCATTCTAATTCATGGAAGAATCAGGGCTTTGACTTTTCTCTGAGGTGTAGTAACTGACTTTCACTGTCCATCCCTCCTGCCACCTGCCACCTGCCACCACCTTGGCTTCAACTTCAATTCAGTTTAATAAACATTTATTAAGCACCTACTATGTGCCAGGCACTGTACTAAGCACTGGGCATACAAAAGAAGCAAAAGACAGTCCCTGCCCTCAAGGAGTTTATAATCTAATGGAGTTTCTCCAAGACCCATAAAAATCTGTCCACAAAGGTTTCATTCACACTAAAGTATAAAGGACTGATAGCGACCTAAATAAATGAGCTGGGAAGATGCTAACATTTTAATAGTCAGGAACCATAGACTGAAAAAATAGAACATTCTAGTTGCATTTCAGGCTTTTGTCAACAGATCATATGGGCAAGACTTGATGCCCTTGAAATCACATTGTGCAAGCCATATGCCTACACCTACTCTTTCCTACACATAATTGTGGTGCTAGTTCTAATACGTATTCATTTGTTCACTTAAGCATTAGTGCACAATGTACTGATTCCACTCCCCTGTCAGGAAAGGGAATTTTTCCTCCCTTTGGTTAAAGAGAGCAAATGTCAAGTTTGTGAGTTGATTTTACTGGAAAAACTTGTTCAAACTATGTTACTTTGATGAGTCACTGTTTTAATTACCCATTTGTGGTGAGAGGTTGGTTCATTATGGATTTCTTCACTTTTGACAGCTTTTTGTTGATCAGAGTCATTGTCAGCTTAGCCTTAAGTGAAAGTTTATACACAGGTTTGTTTTTGTACCAGCTGTCATATTTTAATTTCATCTTTCCTGCAACAAGCTCATATTTCATCTAAGTCGGCAAAACCTGACTGACTGCAAACATGAGCGCTCTCTTGTAATTGAAGCAGCTTCCCTTGTCTCAGCGCTGTCTCTGTTTGAACTCCACAGCACAGCTTGAGGCAAGCCTTGGATCCTTCTATGCTCCAACAAGACCCCTCTCCGATACAACTATATTGGAATATAGAGACCCAATCAGCAAATACGCAAGGAGGTTCTTCCACCACTTGCTCAGGTGATCGATCGACAGTTTTCACTTTGATTAGTTTCAAAATTAATTGCATAGTTCAGTGGTCATATGTCTTAATTAAAGTATTCTTTAATATCATTATCTGTTGTTTTCTTTTTTCTTTTTATCAGTCCACTCTAGGAAGAAAAAGCACCTACCTTTCCCAATCATGGTTTACTTAATTGGTTCTTGTTTTCTTTTTAAGCATTATAATGGAGCATTGTGGAGGGCCCTTCCCTCACTGATACCTTTTTACTATATCACTCCTTCTCTTTTCTTCTGTGAAAAGGATGATCACATGTGTGCGCAATTTTTAATTTAACTTAGTTGTATTTCTAGCACAAAGGAAAATTGAGAGTTTTAAAGGAATACTAGAAATGCAAATAAGTAGCCTGTCAGCTAAGGATACTTTTACCTGGAAACCTCTAAAACGTAAATCATTTACTTCCCTCACTTTCAGAGTTATTATTATGGAATGGCTCTTCCACTGTCTCATCAGGTAATGGCATGTAACTTTACTGTATCTCATTTACAATACTTAGCAAATAGGTAAAAGAAGACATTCTTTTACCTCATTCAGACTTGTGACAAAGAATTAAATAATGTAAGCAACAAAGAAAAACCATAAAAAGTCAAGATATTATCACCAAATATAAGATGTAATAATTTTCAGTGCCGTACACCAAAAGGAAAGA
>CM053625.1:260681548-260738423 GCA_028646595.1 Phalanger gymnotis
TTTCCCACTAACCTTCTCTCTTGTCTTTGGTGTTTGTGAGTTGAGAAGTCTGGTAACTGCCACAGCTCACTGGTTCAGGGCGCTAGGGTCCGTTCCACCAGGCTCCTGGTCTGGTTGGTCCTTGCTGCCCATGCTGGGCTCTGCTCTCCTCCCCTCCCCTCCCTGTTCCAAGCGAGATAGACCTTACCCAGAGACCATCCAGGCTGTCCTGGGCTGGAGCCCTGCTTCCCTCTGCTATTTCGTGGGTTCTGCAGTTCTAGAACTGGTTCAGAGCCATTTTTTATAGGTTTTTGGAGGGACTTGGTGGGGAGCTCACGCTAGTCTCTGCTTTGCAGCTGCCATCTTGGCTCTGCCCCCGGAAAGAGCTATTTCAAAATGATAATTTCACAGCTAGACTATTGTTATTATTATTATTATGTCTTTAAGAATAGTACTTTAATTTTTTCAAATTAATTTCACATCTTTTATTTAATTTCTTTTCAGAAAATCTATGTGGTAGGTATGGTGATCATCATTTCGCCAGTTAACAAACTGAGGCAACAGAGAAATTAAGTGACTCAAGTAAATCATATAGCAAGACAGTAATAGCAGCAGGATCTCTTGACTCAACTGAACATGCATTTTATTAAGTGCCTACTAAGTGCAAAGCCTTGGAGATGCAAATACAAAAACTGAAATATTTCCTGCCTTCAAAAATCCTACGTTCTATTGGGGGAAAATAACATATATGATAATAAGTAAATACAAAATAATTCTGTCATCTAATAGTGTGATAGATAGAATGCTGGACTTGGAGTTGGAACACCTGGGTTCAAATCTCATTTCAGATATTTACTAGGCAAGTAATCAGCTACAAATTATTTAACCTTACATAGTCTGTTTCCTCATCTGTAAAATGAGGATATTGATACTTTTGTACTACCTAACTTCCAGGAAGGTAGTATGAAAAAAAAGTGATTTGTAAACTGGAAAGCACTGTGTAAATACTAGTTTTCATTTTTATTTTATATCCTCTATACAAAATGATTACTGGAAACTTTCACCTAGTACAGAATAGAATGAATGAATGGCAGTCTTTGCTGTTTGTGTCGCTTCTCACCCTTTAATCTCCCCTTCCTTCCCCTCTCCCCCGCCAAAAATAAGGACAGAAAGAAACTTTGAATTGGCGTGAATACTTATTATTTGTTCAGGTACTTTGAGTGCTGGATCAAGATATATGGGAAGAACACTATGCTGTAGTTTTTCATTTTCTGCAATTGGACTTCTATTTTCGATGTGGTGTTTTTAACTTTGACGAGTGATAAAGGCTGTGAAAAACAAAGTATCCTCGAAGGTTCCGAAGTGTTCATATGTTGCTACAATGTGGTCTTCCATTGAATACTTTTTCTGAACGACTTAATGTTGGTGTATTCCAAGTGACTTCATATTGGATGAATCGAGTGTCTGTGCAAGTGAGAAAGCACCGATAACATATGGTACTTCTATTTATATTTTGACTTAGGTAGTTGTGAAAATCTTTTTGAGATTCATTCCCTCAGTTATCCAGAACTCTGATTTGGTGGGCTTCTCCAGAACGGAGACGGTGTGGGGCAGTAGAGGAAGGAAGGGAAGAAAATGATGATAACCACCTGCAGATTCTCCCTATCTGCCACGCTGCTCCACATAGAAATAGATTCTCTGTTATTTTTCATGTTTCTTGGCCAAGTCATTTTCTCATCTCCCATCCAGAGGACCAGACTCTAAAAGGGTGACTGACAAAGAAGTTTGAATTCTTCTTTCTGGCTCATCTCATAGACATCCTGCCGCTGTGGCCTTGGGATGTTGGTCTTCACATAGTCCGCAAATATGGGACTTTGGAGGGTGTTGATGTGTTTTTCCTAATATCGCCGTGTAATTCTGCCTTTAGTATAGCATTCTATGAGTGGCTATGTAGTTGTTAGGATTAAATTTTTTAAGGCTAGCTCTTCCATGTGGTTGGTTCTGTGATTGTACTTTTTTCTTCTGGGGTGTGCTGGATTTTGTTTCCTTTTCCATATCTTACTAGTGCTCCAGTTACAATGATTTTTATTAGTTCTTCTGACAGTAAACCACACATAAGTGTTATGGGGGGAAAAGACTAAATACGGAGAAAATTAAAAGAGATTGCTAAGTCAGAGACATATTTTGTGTCTAAACCACTGCCAAGTTTGTCCTCTGCTTAGGAGGAAAGGAAAAGGCCAAGTGCCTTTTTACTTTAGTGAATTACAAGTATAGCACCCCGCCTTGTATTTTCATTTGGTTGTTCATTACTTTAACGTGGAATTATGAGAAAAGCTACTAAATATCTAAGTACTCAGTCAGGAGCAAGCACGAAGACTTTTAATGTTAGTTTGCGGCAACAATCTTGGCACTGCTTTTGTAACGGTGCCAAAACTGTTTGCATGGCGTCTGGGTTTCTTAAACTTAGGTATGGAGAGTTTAATTTTTTTTTTTTGTTTTGGCTTTTCTTTTATTTTGCTGGTTTCTAATCTCTACTCTAGAAAATGTGCAAATCATAATTGTAACCACTTTGAACTTTGTGCCCAGAAGATTGTGCCCTCCTGATCTTCACCCAGGTCCAAGAAATCTTAAGTCTCAGCCACTATCTTCCCATGCAAGTTTAGGCAAGATTTTATGGCTTCAAGATCCTGGTTTCTCTAGCCAAAGATAATACTGACCAGTTCTGTATCCTTAAATGCAACAGCCTCAAAGAGTTGCTCCACACGTTCTACCGAATATTGTAAGGGTTTTATGATTCGACTCTAGTCCAAAAGTTTTCTGGTTTTTTTTAACTTGTTTAGTTTTTTAATTGTTAAAGTTAGTGTATCTCTTTGTTATATTTTTCCTCTCGAGGTCTTAAAATGCTTACTAGTAAAACTATGTTGTGGTTTTAAAAATTTGCCCACTTTAATACATTTTAGATCACATCAAATGAGATTAGCCATATTTATTCCTTACTTATAAGGGTTGAAATACCTGACCTAAAGAATCTACATTCACACATAGGAAGATGACAGCATGGCTTAGTGGGTAGAGGGCTGGACTTCGAGTCAGGAAGACCTGAGTTTTAATCCTGCCTCAGACACTTAGGAGCTGTATGATCATGGGCATGTCTTTTAGTTTCTCTGAGCCACAGTTTCCTCATCTGTAAAATGGGGATAGTAGTTACTTCATAGGGTATTTATGGTAAGGATCAAACGAAGTCATGTATGTAGAGCATTTTGAATCTATCAGGAAGTGCAGTAGAGAGGGCACTGGGCCTGGAATCAGGAGGACCTGAATTCAAATGCAGCCTCAGATGATTTACTAGCTGTATGACCCTGGGCAAATCGTTTACTATCTTTCAACCTCAGCTACTCATCTGTAAAACAAGTGCATTGGACTCAATGGCCTCCAAGACACCTTCCAGGTCTAAATCTATGACCCATGCTTCGAATAAAGGAGGTGGAAAGGCAAAAATTAGGAAATCTGTTCTCCTTATATCCCTTTCCTAGTCATCTGTATCTCTGCATTACCCAAGGAAGCAATATTCATAAAGAGGAAGACTTCATATGATAACCAAGATACTAAAAGACAATAAAATTTTAGAATTGGAAGAAACCATGAAGACATGGTTCAATTCCATCATCTCCCCGATGAGAAAACACAAAGAAACTAAATGATTTACCCAAAAATCTATAGGGACTACAAGGCAGATCTTCTGATTCTCAAATTGGTTTACTTAATAAGTCTTTTAAAAAAAACCCTTAATTTTAGTTTTATCTGGCATAAAAAAATAAACGGCATGGCACAGAGGGTAAAGAACTGGCCTGGAAGACCTGGATTTAAATCCTGCTTCTGACTATGGGACTCTCGGCATGTGAGTTACTTAACCTCTCAGTGCTTGAGGCAACTCTCTAAGATTATACATTGCAGAGAAAGTTCTGACTTGCATTGGTGGAGGAAGCTTCCCCTCTTGGAAGTTCTTTTTACCAATGAAATCGCAGATGTCCAGTCCTTATCCATAGCATAGGATGAAATGCTAAAGTTATCACACGAATGACTAACAATAGAAAGATAGACCTTTGATAATCGTGTGGCTTCTTAAAATTAGTTTGTTCAGGTGTCAAATGCTGCCATCATGGAACTAGATTAAAATGTAATTGGGAAATGTTTTTAGAAAATATAAAAATACAATAGAACATAGATATTGTTAATATACAGAGTCAGGAAGACTCATCTTCTTGAGTTCAAATCCAGTCACTGACACTTACTAGTTATGTGACTCTGGTCAAGTAACTTACCCCTCTTTGCCTCAGTTTCCTCATCTATAAAATGGGCTAGAGAAGGAAATGGCAAACTGCTTCAGTGTCTTTGCCAAGAAAACTCCAAATGGGGTCATGAAGCATCAGACATGACTGAAAACAACTGAACAACAACAACAGGGTAGATATGGGCTGCAATGATCCTTACGTAGATTTAGTGCTACCCCCGCATCTATTTGAGTTTGATATCACTGATCTTTTAGCAATGGGGAAATTTCTTAACTATCTCCTTTTGCCACGAGTGTAATAAATTGCTTTGATGACTTCATTCATAATCTAAATGCAAGCCTAACTTTAAAAATGTAATGTCTCATGGTTTGAAGCATAGAACAAATATCTCCTTTCTGGTTACATATTTGGGGTTGTCAGTTTTTCTAGGGAAATGTTTTTTGTAAACATATGTAATATTTTTTCCACAAATTTAAAGACAAAAATACATTGTATGGCATCTAAGTAGAGAAACTTAAAAATGAAAACTTACAGGGACTTTGAAGATCACCTAGTACATCTGCCTCACTTTCCATATGAAGAAACAAGTCTAGAGAAATTAAAAGATTTGTCTAAGGTCTCATGACTTGGTAGTAACAGAACCACACCTGGAAGCCACGTCTTCTCGCTTAATCCAGTGTTCTAATTGTGATGGCAAGATCTACTTAATAGGCTCACAGAGCTGGTAAAGTCTTACTTTGGGTCTGAATGCAACTTCCTATAAGATATGGCAATGCAAAGAGCCCTACATACCCCAAATGCTAGCAAAAAGGTGACAGGAGAGGAACATTTATTGTCAGAGGGATGAAGGGAAGACATTCTTATTCACTGCTGGAGTTTCAGAACTAGTTCAGCTGTTCTAAAAACATTTTGGAATTCTGCAAGAAAAGTTACTAAATTGTTCATATCCTGTTACCCAGAGATCCCACTATTCTGTTTATATGACAAGAAAGTTGTTGACTAATCCTATGTTCAAAAATTGCCATGGCAACATTATTCACAATAAGAAAATAAACTAACAAACACATAGATACAGTAGTAATCCTTGGCTGCTTGGATGGATCTGGGATTTAAGGGAGTTGGACATTTCCTTGAATAGCACAAATCATAATCTATGCAAAATATTAAAGGGTTGAATGAAATAGACGTCCCAAATTGCAAATGGGTATGTTATTTCTTCAGAAGGTTACTTGTGTAAAATTGGAATACTGTACTTCATGAGATAAATACTTTAATTATTCCTAATAATTTTATGAGAATTTTTCATTTCTTAAAGCAATAATACTTGGTGAATACAAGGATTTGTTGGGTTGGTCAATAGGATAGGTTGCCTTAGTAGGTGGATGGTGTAGAACAAATAGCAATATTTAAAGCTAATGAGAAAGGATATAAACTATACACTAAAGGAAATATTTTAAATAGAAACTTCCCCCCCTCAAAAAAAGAAACTTTGTATTTAGAGCTAATGTGCATTTTGTTAGAAAATAGAAAACTTATTTCATTATTGTTTTATGCAAATATGCCTAAATGGCAAAAAATAAACTGCTTGTAATTAGAAATAGTTGTTAACCAATCTACTGTTTAAATAGACACTTATTTTAAATAACCACTTATGGCAATCCCTAAGAATCTTGAAGGTGAAGTTCCACTAGAGTGTAACTTCATGAACTGACATTTTTTTTTATTACTCAAAGAAGTACGTGAATTTTTCAAAAGAATCAGAGACTGGAAAAAATTTACAAGGACTTGAGTCGTTATAATGCATTTCCATAAGAATGCTACTATCTTACTTTACTCAAGTTTAAGTAGAATTTAGTTTAATTCTCAAAGGGGGGTCCATACTACTCCTAACCTACCTCTGTTTAGATGGAGCAACAGGGAAAAAAGAGGATGAAAGTATAAAAAACAACCTTTAAGCTTAAGAGAATAGTATGAAAGAAATTAACAGGTTCTAAATAGCTACTATGCCATTGATTTTGGTTTTAGAAATGGCCTCGAAAGTCTAAATTTCATTAAAATAAAGGTTTTTTATCCAGTTTTACTTATCTTCAATTAAATCATATCATTAATGTTCCATATTTGGCAAGCATTCACTTGTCTTTTCTCTCTGATGTAATAGCTTAAATTTTTTTGACTGCATCTACACATGATAAAGTCATAAAATTTAAGAGCTAGAAGAAAAACTTCAAAAGTCACCTAGTCCTACTCTTTCACTTTATTAATTAAAAAATTGGACCTAGAAAGGATATTGACTTGTCAAAAGTAAAACAGAGGCGAAGCTGGAACTAGAATCCAATTATTTTGATTCCTTGGCCAGTGTTCTTGGCATTAAACAAAACAAAAATTTGAATAGCAACCTTAATAATATCCCTATTAATTCCAACTTAGTTTATTCCCTCATTTAAATTTATTTCCATTGTTAAAATGTATATCAGTCATTTGTTTCAGATAAAAAAAGTCTAATTTGACATAAGCAAGGAGAGGTATAAGTTAGAATACAGATATTTCTGAGAATAAAGATATTTCTGTCTTCTCATTAGGAATTACCTTGTGTAGTTGAATTATGGCTTTTCTTTGATGTATTCAAATATTCAGTATTTTTACTTTTCCTTCCTGATGCACAAAACTTACCCATACTGTGTTGACTATTCAGAACCTAATTGTCTCTCTCCTTCTCCTTCTGTCTTTCACTTTAACTCTTACTTTGTGAGTGACACTCTAGGAACTGAGTGAAAGGCCATTTTTTATCAAAGAATGAGCTGCCCTTGCAAATGTGGAACATCCTATAAGGAATCCTTCAAGGCAATTCTTGACTCCCAGCCCTAGCTTGGCCCTCACTGATGGCTCTTTCTTTCAGGCAGGAAATATATTTCTAAGTTGGCAGATATGAAAATAAAAGACTACAAGGAATGTTTGTCTTCACTGTGTCAAAAAAGATTTGTTCATTTCAGTATGTCTCTGCCTAGAATAGCCTGTATTAAGGCTATCCACAAAATAGGTGTTATTCATCTATTAGCCTACATTAAAATGCTGAAACTGCAGGAAAGCAGTACAAAGAGGATGGGCTTTGAAAGCATGTTATAAATCTAATTAGAAATTGTGTATGGTGTTGTTCAGTCGTGTTCGACTCTTTGTAACCCCATTTTGAAGTTTTCTTGGCAAAAGTACTGGAGTGGTTTGTCATTTCCTTCTCCAGTTCAAATTACAGGTGAGGAACTGAGGTAAACAGCGTTAAGTGACTTTCCCAGGATCACACAGCTAGTGTCTGAGGACAGATTGGAACTCATGAAGATGACTCTCCCTGACTCCAGGCCTGGCACTTAGTCCACTGTGCTACCCAGCTGCTCCAGAGATCATGTATAGAATATGCACAAATTGTGGCTTTTAAGAGAGTTATAGTACTTCTAGGCTGTTATCATTTAGGAACAATTTGTAAACTAAAGGAGTCTGTCTTATTCAATTTTCCCACCCTGTTAGAGGTTGTAGAAGTTTGTACAGAAAAATATACAACCTACAATTTATTTAATAGCTTTGATTGCTTTTGTAGATCCAATAGATAGCTAAGAACTTAAAAGTAAAGGCTGTGCCTGCTGTGTGGAATTTGAAAATCAATAAGCAAATTCAGAGTCGTCTCTATGCCACCAAATGTATTTAGAAAAATCTAGATAATTACTTTTAAATTTTTACTTTTCCTTGATGTTAGATACCATGTAGGTAGGAGCAACCTTTATACATTTTAGCCTTTCCGTATTCACTTAAACTTAACAGAAATAAGAGTCCAGAGGAGATTAGAACATTTCTCAAATAATAAATGCTAACTCAAGGCTCTGCCTGCCTCTTCAAAGAAAACAATGTCTGCAATAAACTGTGAATTGATCCCAAGCAGTCAAGTTAAATTATTTAATTTGTTGTTGATTTAAGGTCTCTGGTACTTGTTTCATTGAATTCCACAGATATGTTGAATTGAGTATTACCCAGTCTATGGTTTGGAAATTTATGGCAGAAATTCAGGGGCTTTAAGACAAAATCATGGTGGATTAACAACCTTTCCTAATGACTTGTCATTATTTCTGGGCTCTAGGAATATTGGGGTGGTTGAATATGAAAGCCAATCTGTTTTTAACCAGAAAAGACCCTAATCATGCATATTTGTTGCCAATTTATAATATTTATTTGTTTGGGTTTTTTAAAAATTGACTTGATTTGTAACATTGTTTAAAACCTTTTCAAACATTGATCTTTCCCTGATTTGTTCAGTTTTTCACTGTGATTATGTTTTTTAAAACAGCTCTTTTGTTTTCATATTGCATTTTTCAAAAAATCAACAAAAGTTGACTTAGCTTCCTTTCCACGTGGCACATAAAGTCACAATATGTTCAAGAAAATCATTATTACATCTGCAGTATAACTGAAAATAACTAAAATAGCAATATTAATCCACTAGTGCAGCATTGTATTAATACCTAATTTCAGCCTCTTTAAATAATACGAATGACATCTCTGAGATGTGATGTTCATTTTTAGTGTCAGATTACAATGGGCCAAATTGTAACCCAATGGTGATTCTCAACATTTTAGTCAAGATATCTATGAGAAATATGAATCAAAGATTCCATGGGTACTTAGATTTGTGAGGAGGTGAAATTTTAGAAATTAAAATGATAGAGCAATCGCCTTTAAAAATCTACAAAACATATTCAACATGCTGAAATATGTCTCTGGGGTCTCACCAGTTTTTTCTAATGGAACTCACTACTCCTCTTGCATAGAACCTCCATTGAATTTAGAGATTATTGTAAGTGCTATTAGATTTTAGGATCAGCTTGCTAAATGAGTAAGATAATTTCCAAAAATGCTTTGGAATTTGCATGTGCATGCATATAGTAATTCAGTACTGTGACCATCTGGCACTTAAATTGTTCTTATGGATGCTTTTCACTGAGCCCATTGAATTCTTAGACATATTCCTGTTGCCGGGCACCTCAATTTGTACTAAGGTCAAATTAGGATCAATTGAGATCTAATTCTATAACAGCACCTAATTTCACATTTTTTTTGGAACACTACTTTTCTGAAGAATCTGATTCACAGCAAGCTCTACAATGAGGTGCCCTAAAGAAATCTCTTCAATCATTCTGGCCTTAATTTCCTTGCTACTCACTTCAAATCAAACACATTTATTGTGCACCTATTATGGCCAAAGGGCAGCTAGGTGGCACAGTGGATAGAGTGCTAAATCTGGAGTCAGCAAGATTCATCTTCCTGAGTTCAAATCTTACCTCAGACACTCACTAGTTATGTGACCCCGGGCAAGTCATTTAACCCTGTTTGCCTCAGTCTCCTCACCTGTAAAAATGAGCTGGAGAAGGAAATGGCAAACCACTTCAGAATCTCTGCAAGAAAACCTCAAATGGGGTCAGGAAGATTAGACATGACTAAAAAAAGAACTGAACAACATTACGAACAAGGCACTATGCTAGCTAGCTAACTGAGACAGAGAAAAAAATGAAACTCTTCATGCCTTCAAGAAGGCAATATTCTATTTGAGAGGTATAATATTTACATATAATCATAGGTAATATAATTATATTACATATAATATACAACAGTAAGCAGTGCAATTTAAGGGCAAAAAGAACAATAATTGGGGGAGGCAAGGGAGGTTTCACAGAGGTTATGGCAGCTGTGCTAAGCCTTAAAGGAAGACAAGAAGGAGATTCTGAGATTTAGAGATACATTCTAAACATAGGAGATGGCTTGCACAAATACATGGAGGAAGGAAATATCATGTCAAATTCAGAGACCAGTCAGTAATCCAGTTTGGTTGGGTGCTGTGCTTTAGAAAGATTATTTCACCATCTATGTGGAGAAAGCATTGAAGAGGAAAAGAGAATGGAAGCAGAGAAACCAATTAAGAAGCATTTAAAATAGTCAAGGAATGAAGTGATGAAGGCTTGAACTAAAATGATGAACGTGTGAGTAAAGATAGTGGGTCAGCCACGAGAGACATTATCATCCAAATCAATGAGCATTTATTAGGCAAGGCACTATGTGTGCTGAGGGGAAATTGACAAAATTTGGCAACCGATTGGATGGGGGGAGGTAAGAAAAGAGGATGAATCCAAGGTTGTAGAATTAGGTTACTGGGAGGATTGGTGACCTCCTAAACAAATACGGGAAATTTAAGAGGAACAGGCAAAGTAGGAAAGATGATCATTCAGTTCTGTTTTATATATGTTGAGTTTAGGATGCCAGTGGAACATCCTGATAGAGGTATCCAGAAGGCCATGTAGAATTGGAGTTCAGGAGACAGATTGAAATTGGATTTGAGAATTATAAGTATATAGGTAACTGAACTTATGGGAGTTGGCGAGGCCACCAGTGGAAAGACTAGAGAGAAAAAAGGAAAGAGGAATAGGAAAAGAGCCTTTGGGTCCACCAGGGCTTAGATGTGGAGACCTAGGTGATCATCAAGCAAATAAAAGCGTGGAGTGTTTGGATAGGTAAAAGGAAAATGAGGAGACAGCACTGTCATGGAAGCTAAGGGAGGAGACAGTATTAAAGGGAGTCAATAGTATCAAAAGCTATAGAAATTTCAGAGAGCATGAGTTTAGAGTGCTATGGGAAGACGTTGAAATGGTATTTAAAAGGGAGAAAGAGTGTCTGGTCCCGACATGTAGAAATTACATGTAAACTTAGAAAAAAATTAGAAAACAGAATTTAGAGTTGGAAGCAACCTCAGAGATCTTCAATCTCAGCTTGACATCTGAGGAAACTGAGACCCAACAAGTTACTTGCCAAGTTTAGTCAGTAGCAGAGATGGAATTTGAAACTAGCTTTTCACTCCCCAAGTAAGATTATCTTTCAGAAGTTCTTGCTAGTGATGGCCTGATTTTTAAAGCAACAAGGGATCTATTTTCAAGATATTTCAAAGAGGGAGAGATTCTAAAAGAAAGAGAAAAAGATCATAGAAAACACTTTTACTCTCCCCCAAATAATTGACTGAGAAGATGTAACTGTAATTATAATACTGTCCCCTATTCTTATTTTTGTATAAGCCAGTAAAATTGGTTTATGCCTATATCAAAGGTATCCTTTGGGGTTAGGGGTGGAGGAGAGACAAACCATGAGATAGTAATAAGCAGGCTTTGTTGATGATTTTCTACAATAGACCATCTTTATGATTACCTAATTGGCTGTGATTTATAGAATATGTAAGATCTGATCATGTTTGCTGTTTATTGAATTTTTTTTGAAAACAATTACTGGACTCAGTAAAGGAGTTGGGTATCTAGTGGATAGAGCATAGGGTCTGGGGTCAGAACCACCCTGAATTCAAATCTGAACTTACTGACTAGCTATGTCACCCTGGGCAAGTCACTTAACCTCTTGGTGCTTCAGTTTTCTCAAATGTAATATGGGGATGGGGCAACTAGGTGGCGCAGTGGATAGAGTATTAGGATCTGGAGTCAGAAACACCTAAGTTCAAATCTGGCCTCAGATACTGACTAGCTGTATGACCCTGGACAAGTCACTTAACCCAGGTTGCCTCAGTTTTATCATCTGTACAATGAGCTAGAGCAGGAAATGGCCAATTACTCCACTATCTTTGCCAAGAAAACTCCAAATGGAGTCATGAAGAGTTGGACACAACTGAAAAAAAGACTAACGATAAACAATATGAGGATAATACTAATGAAGATGATGATATGTTTATAGTGCCCACTATGCGCCTGACACCATGCTAAATACTTTGTAAACTTTATCTCATTTCATCCTCACAGCAACCTTGGGAGGTAGGTGCTATTATTAACCCTATTTTACAGAAGAGGAAAGTGAGGCAACTAGAGGTTGAGTGATTTGCCCAGGGTCCCACAACCAGGAAGTTTCTGAGGCTGGATTTGGACTCAGGTCTTCCTGACTCCAAGCCCAGCCACTGCACCACCTAGCTGCCTTAGTGGTTGTGAGGGTCAAATAAGATAATATTTGTAAAGCACTTGGCACAATTCCTGGCACATAATAGGCTCTTAATAAATGCTTGTTCCCTTTCCTCCAAAGTGAAATGCACCATTGAAGATTCTCCTCCAACAAGATGCCTCCACTCAGATGTTAAAATTATACAGGATTATAATAGATACAGCACCCCACTGATACTGACATCAGGTGAGGGATAAAGGAAGGGGCTAGAGGCTCACCTGAGCAACCCAGCACCACATCCTATATTAAGCATGAATCAACAGTGAGGATCTTCAAATGCTACTATTCATGAAGGATCTTGTAGCAATTACACCTGAGTCTACAATACAAAGAAACTTGGCGGGGGAGGGGGAATGGGAGGAAGCACCGGAAGACCAGGAAAAGCTTCATGAGCTTTTCAGAGCTTTGTGGAGAACTTTGGATTCTAAGAATGAGGAGCAAAGAGAAGGACCAGCCAGTGAAACAGCACAGAGACTAGAGAAGGAGTTTATGATACAAATAGAGTTTTAGTACAAAAATCAAAGAGGGATAACAAAGGATAAGAACTACAGAATTAAGAAATATTAATGCTCATGTTTTAAGTGAAACACCAGCAAAAAAACAAAAACAATAAGAGCTATAACAGGAGTGCAAGTATGGTTTAACAAGGAAAACAGCAAAATTAATAATTTTGAAAAAATTAGGATAACCACAAGATCTATAAATGCAGAAAAAATCTGCAAAATTCAGTACTCGTCTCTCCCCAAACCTCCCATGGCTCCGACTCCTTCCATCTTCTCAGCTGAGAATCTTGCCTCATATTTTACAGAAAAAACAGACCATTTGGCAGGAGTTCCCTATTCTCCCCTCCCCCTTGTCTCCCATCTCCTAGATGCCTTCTGCCACTATCTTTTCCTTTACCCCTGACTCACATAATGAAGTAGCCTTTCTCCTTGCCAAGGCAAACTCCAATACATACACAAGTGATCCCACGCTACATGTCTTTTATAGGACATTGCCTGCTCTAACTTCCTTACTCTCTCTCGCTTATCTTCAATCTCCGTCTACTGGCTTACTTCCCTACCGCCTAAAAACATGACCATGTCTCCCCCATCCTTAAAAAAAAGCCCTTACTTGGTCTATCCATCCGTGCTAGCTATCGTCCCATATCTCTCCTTTGTTTTGTCACCAAAGAAGGCCATTTACAAGATGTGCCTACATCTCCTTTCCTCCTTACAGTCTGGCTTCCAACCTCATTATTCAACTGAAATTTCATTCTCCAAAAACAACTTCTTTGTTTGCTAGATCTAATGGTCTTTTCTCAATTGCATCTTTCTTGACCTCTCTGTAGCCTTTGAACCTGTCATTCACCATCTTCTCTGATACTGTCTTCTGTCTAGGTTTTCATGATACTCTCTTCTGGTTCTTCTCCTACCTATCGGAGTGCTCTTTCTCATACTTTGTTAGATTTTTATCTGGGTCAGGCTCATTAACCAGATGTCCTACAAGGCTCTTTCCTGGATCCTCCTCTCTTCTTCTACTATACTTTCTCACTTGTTTTTCACTCATTAGTTCCCATGGATTAAATTATCTCTGTGCCAATGATTCTCAAGTCTACCTTCTTATCTAGCCCTAACCATTCTGCTGACCTCCAGCCTCACATTTCCAACTGCCTATCAGATATCTCAAACTGGATGTCCCATAAACAAAACTGAACTCATTACCTTTTCCCCCACACTCTCTCCTCTTCCTATTTTTTCCTATTACTGTTGAAGCTATCCTCGTAGTCACCCAGGTTTGCAACCAAGGTCACTCCACCTCCCAAATCCAGCTAGGTGTCAAGTGTTTTCTTGTATACTTTGTAAGATTTCTCACATACTCTCCCTTCCCTCTACTACCCTCATGCAGGCCCTCCTCACCTTATGCCTGGATTATGACAATAGCCTGCGTGTTAGTCTTTCTCCCACACACATCTCCCCACTGTACTCTATTCTCCACTTAGGTGACAAAGTGATCTTCCTAAAGCACCATATCCCCTACTTAATAAACTCTGGTAGTCCCATTTGACATCCAGGATTGAGGGGGTGCTTGTGCTTGGACCCTAATTCTAAGATCACATTTCTCCTTAGCCTCTGCTTGGGTGCCTGTGCCTGAACTCCAGTTCTAAAATCACATCTCTCCCTAGCTTCAAAGTATTGGCCCAGGCAGCCTCTTTCCAGTTCAAGGGCAGCATGCCTTACCAAAAGAACTAGTTCTCAAGACATATTGTTTCCCAGGCAGCCTCTCTCTAGCTAAAGGGCAGCGTGCCCCAAAATTCTATCTGCTTCTTCCTTAGTAAGCAGCTATGCCCAATTATAGATTGATTTCCGGATGATAAACTGAGTCTAACATATATCCTAGACACAGTCGAATGTATACTCCCTAACAAGACATGTGATGGAATCCACCTGGATATTCCCAGTCAGCCATGAACTTTTGGTGACTTAGTGACGTTTCACAGCAAAAACCACACCCACTTGCGCTATTTCCCAGTGAACTCTGGGTAAGATACCTGCGAAGTAGATACAAAAAGTGTATATTCCTTTAAGAACTGACCACCCCTTAATCACGCCTAAACCACTCCCTAATCCCACCCCAAAACACATAATTGACAGATTTCATCCCTAAGTCTTGTACTTAAACTTTCCCTGTAGCCCTGTACGGTTGCAGGTTCCCTAAGAACTCTTGCCAGTTTTATTTACATAAAGTGTAATAAATCTTTGCCTCCTTGACTTAAAGACTGCTTGGGTCTGTGAATTCATTCCAGGTGGCCTTGCCTTGGGAACTTTGGTTTGGGATTTCTACATCCCTGGGTTCATTTCTCCCTCAACAGGATCACATGTAAAATGCTCTATTTGGCATTCAAACCCCTCATAATCTGATCTCCTCCTTATTACACCTCATACCTTCCTCCCCATATACTGCAAATCAGGGGACTGACCTCCTTGCTGTTCCTTGAACAAGACTCTGTCTCCCAACTCCAGGCTTTTTCACTGGCTCTTCCTCATGCCAGGAGTGCTTTCCCTCTTCATTTCTGCCTATGGGCTTCCCTGGCTTCCTTCAAGTCTCAGTTAAAATTCTCCCTTCAACCCAAGTATTTCCTAATATCCCTAAAAACTCTCTGTTTATCATTATCTCCAGTTTATCCTGCATATATCTTGTTTGTTCATAGTTTGTATGTTGTCTTCCTATTAGACTGTAAGCTCCATGAGGGAAGGGACTGTCTTTTACCTTTCTTTGTATCCCTAGTGCTTATAACAGTGCCTGGTGTTTAATAAATGTTTATCGATTTAATGACTATATGTAGGGTACAAACCGCATCTGCAGCAGACAGGCTAAGGAGTAAGGTGAAGGGGTTGAGCTCAATGACTTCCAAAATCACTTCCAGCTCTAAATCTCTCATGAGTAGGGCCTTCATAAGCAGAAATGCATAGTGTAGGGCACAGGTTCTCTAATTTTATTTGTTCATCTCCTGGTATTCTTCATCATGAGGAATCTCAGCATACTTAATTTTGACAACAAAGAAGGGTTCATGAGCAGCGGGGCCTCCATTGCCATTACTTTGCCCTGACCTCACCAACCCCTTCTTTTATTCCTTCACCAGGATTCAAGGTTCAGGTGGCTTTGTACCTTGGTAGATACAGCTGCTGTTGTGACCTCCATAGCCTCCAGCTGGGAAAAGTAGACAGCAAACTGCAGCTGGGGTTGGGGGTTGGGGAATGTGGAAGTCTCAGACTGTGGGACTCAGGAAATCTGGGGGAGTCAAAGGATGCATGAAGGAAGGAAAGCTGACACCTCCATGTAGATAAAGGATCGCAGCTTCTTGCAGCTCAGGGAGCCTTTTTGTTTCATTTGGGCTCAGGTAGTTTAATAACCTTAATTGCAAGATCAAAATAAGCTGAATTTAGGGTGGTGGCCAAAATGGGTAGTTTATTGTTTTAGGGAACAGAAAGAACAATATAAGTCTACACGGCCAAAAAAGCTAATGCAATCTTGGACTGCTTTGGGAGGTGCCTCGCTTCCAGGAGAGGATCGTCTTACTGTACTCTGCCCTCATCAGATTCCACCTGGAGTGTTGTGTTCAGTTCTGGGCACCCTGGCCTAAGAAGAACATGGATATAAACTGGAGAGTATACAGAGGAGGGCAACTGGAATGGCAAAGAACCTGGAGTCTGCGGTGCTTGAGAACTGAAGGAATTGGAGATGTTTACCCTCGAGGAAAGACAGCTCAGGAGGGACACAAAAGCAGTCTTCCAGTATTTAAGAGGCTGTTGTGTGGAAAGGGGATTAGGCTTGTTCTGTTTAGCCCCAGAGGACAGAACCAGGAGCAGTTGGCAGAAATAGCAAAGGAACAGATTGAGGCTTGATGTCAGGAGAAACTTTCTAATAATTAGAGCTATCTAAAAGCAGAATGGGTTGCCTTGAGAAGCGGTGGGTTTCCCCCTCTTTGGACTTCTTTCAGCAAAGGCTGTATGATGACTTTTCAGGTCTGTGATATTAGATTCCTTTGGAGTATGAGTCAGGCTAGGTCACTCAGATGCCTTTGACTTCTCAAATTCTGTAATTCTTTGATAATTTATGAAGTTTTAAGTGGATATTTGTGTGTTGTTGTCCAGTCATTTTTCATTCTTGTCTGACGCTTCATGACCCCGTTTGGGGTTTTCTTAGCAAAGATACTAGAGTGGTTTGCCATTTCCTTCTCTGGCTCATTTTTACAGGTGAGGGAAACTGAGGCAAATAGGGTTAAATGATTTGCCCAGGGACACACAGCTAGTAAGTCTCTAACGCCAGATTTGAACACCAGAAGATGAATCTTCCTTACTCCATGCCTAGCACTCTATCCTCTCTGCCACCTAGCTGTTCCTATTTGTATTTGTATACATAAGTGTAAATGTAAAGAGCATAGCCTGGCTAGTAAACTACTACACTGGTGTCCCACTTTCTGTTCTTTGAGAACAGGGGAAATAGTTTATACTAATACTAATAATCTAGTCTTTCCTGCTTGCAAATCCAAGGTTCTTTATAGAAGACTAGATTCCACATCTCAACTCTGAGACTAACTGTATGACCATGAGCAAATCATTTAACGTTTCTGACCCTCAGTTTCCAAATTTGTGAAAGGGAATAATAAAACTTGTGATATCTAGCCCACAGGGTTGTTGTGAAGATTAAATGTTGCAATATATGTAAAACGCTTCGTAGGCCTTCAGGTACTCTGTAAGTATATCTGGTAATAGGAGAATGCATTCCACTCAGAGGAAATAGAAGGAAAATCAGGCAGCGTAATTTAGAATATTCAGGGAATGGTAAATATCACTATTTTTCTATAGCATAGGATATGTGTGGTACAGTAGGGGCAGGTAGGTTAGGCCCACATTGATAGCCTCCTAATTGGTCTTCAGGCCTCCAGTCTTTCCTCTCTCCTAACCGTTTTCCATACAGCTATTGATAGTCTTCTTTTTTTAAATATAATTTTATTTTATTTTACTTTTTAAAATTAATAAGCATTTATTTTTTCTTTCTCCTGTATTCCCCACTCCCTCCGGAGGAAAAAGAAAAAGAAAAAAACAAAGCCCTTATAACAAATATAGATGGTCAGACAAAACATATTCCCGCATCGGTCATGTCCAAAAATATATGTCTCATTATACATTTTCATCCATTACCTATCAGGAGATAGGTAGCATTTTCCTTTATGAGTTAGTTTTCTGAAATCGTGGTTGGTCATTGTGTTGATCTGAAGTTGAAAGTCTTTCAAAGTTATTTAACTTCCCAGTGTTGTTTTTATTGGACAAATTGTTCTTCTGCTTCTGCTCACTTTGTTATACATTAAATAATCTTCCCCATGTTTTTCTGAAGCCACTGAGTACCCCATTAGTTTCCAATTTTTCACCCCTGTGAAAAGAGCTGACATAAATATTTTTGTACATGTGGATCCTTTTCCTCTTTTTTTGATCTGAGCATAAGCTTAGGATTGGTGTTGATGGATCAAAGGATGTACACAGTTTGGCAACTTTCACAATACAGTACCAAATTGCTTTCCAGAATGGCTGGACAAATTCATAGCTCTTGCAACAGCGCTTTAATGTGCCCGTTTTCCCACAGCCTCTCCAGTATTTGTCATTTTCATTTTTTTTGTCAGCTTTTCCAATATGATGGGTATGAGGTGGAACCTCAGCATTACTTTAACTTGCACATCTCTATTAATGATAAAAAAAAAACATTTTTTCATATGATTACTGATAGCTTGGATTTCTTTCTTTGAAAACTGCCTTTTCATCTTCTTTAACCCTTTACTAGTTGATAAATGGCTCTTGTTCTTCCAAATTTGAATCCATTCCTTTTTTATCTTGGAAATGAGACTTTCATCAAAGAAACTAACTGCAAAGATTTTTGCCCAGTTAACTATTTCCCTTCTCAATTTAATTATATGCTTTTATATGAACAAAATATTTTGATTTTATGTAATCAAAATTATCCATTTTTATCTTTAATGATTCACTGTATCGCTTGTTTTATAAACTCTTCAATCCATAGATCCAACAAGAAACTTCTTTTCTCCTCCATTTGTTTGTCATGTGATTTTTAAAAAAAATATCTAAGTCATGTATTTGTTTGGCATTTACCTTGGCATGTTATGTAAGATGTTGTTCTGTATAATTTCTACCAAACTATTTTCCATTTTCCCCATCAGATTTTGTTAAATAGTGAGTGAGATAGCCTGTTTCATCAGGAGGGAGCCAGGTCTTAATGAGAGCCAGAAGATGGAAGGAGTGGAGAAAAAAATATTTAAGATAATGACATGTTTGTTGCATATGGTGTGGGCATTGCAGAGAGCACAGTGGAATCAATGAGTAGTTTACAGTGGGATGCTGGGGAGTTGAGCATAAGCATTCAGGCAATGTAAGATGGGGAAAGGCATTTAAATGATTAATGCTGGGGATTCAGAATTATTGGGATGAAAAGGATTTGACCAAGAGGAAGTTTGTTAATCATTGAGAAATGAGTTTAGGTAGATTTTTTTTTTATCCATAGGGTTTTGCCTCAGGATAAAATTGTCTCAGGTCCTTAACCAGTTTAAGTAAGAGGACAGGTGCATGAAGCTGAAAAAAATAATATTTCTCTCCTTCCTGCAAGGCAAGGGCTGGAGACTTGATGGAAAGAGGCCTTTCTACTTTTCCCTAAATGTAGGAAGTTTAATGCTCTGTAGAACAGTGTTTTTTCTCTTCCAGCAGGAGGCAGGAGACCTGGTTTGATTAAATGGTGTGTTCTCCATTTACCCCAAAGGCAAGAGACTGGTGTATGATTTCTTGTTGTTTTTTTTTTTTTGTTGTTGTTGTTGTTGCTACACTCATCAAGGTCTGTGAAGGCACATTCTGTTCCCCAAATATTATGGTTTTTCAGTCTATCTTTTCCATATAACACATTTAGCTTTTTTTAAAAAAAAGTATTTACATTCTATGTCATTTGGTGAACATATAATATAATATGATAATATTAACTATTGGTATTAATTCACTGCCTGTGGTACTTTTCAGCCTAATCTAGTTCCCTGTTTATCTCTTCAAATCAAATCTATTTTTGCTGTTGCCTTGTTTTAGATCATAATTGTGCACTCTGATGTTTTGAGTACCACTAATGCATAATAGATTTTACTCAAGTCCACTATCTTAACTTTATAAGAATTTTTATGTTGCAAATGTGTTTCTTATTAACACCATATACTTGAATTCTGTTTTCTAATCCATTCTGCTGTCCTCTTCAGTTTTATGGGTGAGTTCATGCCCTTTACATTATACTTATGTTAACTGATTGTTCACTAAATGTTCACTAATTTCTCTTCAGTCTGTACTCTTATGCTTTTTCTTCTCTTTTGCACCACCTCTCTTTACAAAGAAGAGAGTAATGGAGGAGCATGCATAGCACCAGTGATTCATGCTTGATACAATCTGCTTATGCTCCCTTGCCCCTTTTCTTTTTCCCTTGCCCAGAATGAAAAACAAGTTCTTACCTTCTGTTCTTTCCTTTTAAACCCTTTTTCACAATTCACCCTCTGAGGCTTGAATTTGTTTTGTTTATGATTAATCCTTCCCTGAATCTACCTCAAGAGAGGTGTTAGAGAATTTTAGAAGTTCATTGTTCAGGAAGTCAAAAGAAGAAAGTTTCAGAGAGGTGTGTGGTTAACAATATCAGATGGTATAGAAAGGACAAGTAAAACAATGACAGGGAAAGTCCACTGCCATCATCAAGAGTACTCCCATTTCTGCTTTATCTCAGTTCCCTGTCAGATTGAAGGACCTGAAACACCTAGTCAGGGCTGGGGAACCTGCAACCTCAAGACCACAGGCTCCCCCCCTCCTGACTAGGCCTTAGGAGAGTCACATAGAACAAAGACAAGCTGCGAGCCAAGGCATTTTATGCCCTAAACGTCTGTCCACATTCACAGTGCTCATAGGTCACACTTCCAACCTTCTGATCATCCCCTCTGAACTTTCTCCAAATCCTTTTTCAGTTGTGGAGTCTAAAAAAAGACATAGTATTCCAGTATTACTGCCAGTAAAGGTTCTGACCAAGGCAGAATATAATGGAAGATTTTATATATATATATATATATACATATATATATATATATACACACACACATATATATATACATATATATATATATATATATACATACACACACACATATTAGGCTCTTGGTCTCCTTTTCAATATACTTCTAATTATGTCTTCATTATCTCACTTGCTTTTTTAGCTTGAGTCCTGTGATGCTGTCTTATGATCAGCTTATCCACTGTGATCCCTAAATCTTTTCCTACCATAGGTGCAGAGTTTTACATTAGTTTGTTTCCTATGCAGATGCAGTGTCTCCTGAAGTTATTCTAAATGGACTTTTTTTTTTCTGATTGGACCCACTTCTCAAATTTGTTAAAACAGCGTTGAATTCTATTCTAATCTTTCTTTCTCTTTCTCCAATTTGTTCTTCTACCTAAAAGAATTGTACTGAAACCTGTAAGAGCTATACTTTGGGGTTAGAGCAGCTAAGTGATACAGTGGATCTGTAGTCAAAAAGACTTAGTTCTAATCTGGCCTCAGACTCTCTGGTTGTGAGAGCCTGAGAGACTTGACCTCTGTCTGCCTGTTAGCTCAACTGCAAAATGGGGATAATAATAGCACCCATCTCATGGGGTTGTTATGAAGATCAAATGAGACAATATTTGTTAAGTACTTACTATGGTGCCTACCGCATAGTAGGTACTTAATAAATGCTTGTTCCTTCCCTTTCCTTAGGGGGAAAACATTTAACTATTTTAAAAATGGTTTCATTGCCTCGATTTTCCCCGTTGAAATATCACACCTAGACAATTGCAGTTTATCAGTCAGAAAGAAGCTTATTCTTAACCATAGCTGCAAGTCACCAGGTTTCCTGTCTTTGAGCTGACTTGGGTGTGTATACACACTGATATATTTGCTCAATAAAATGTAGCTTTGCTGTTAAGTTTAAATGATCGCTAGTGTGAGAAGACTACAGCTGGAATGGAAGAAAAGCTGTAGAGAATGATTGAAATAAAGGCAGGGATTTAGCAGACCAGGGTTGAGCAAAAGAAGGGTGAAACAACAGGTGTTTTGGGTTCTTATCAGCATTTTTAATTAACATCTGTTTTGAGCCTGAAGTACTTTAGAAGAGAACACTGGAGTGTGCCTGTGTTTAAAGATAAAGGCAGACTATTGAGAAGCAGCTAAGTAGTTAATAGGTTAGGAAAACGGAAAGGTTTTTCTGGGGAGCAAAGAAGAGCTGTTAGTTGCAGTGTATAGATACCCAAGGGAAAACCACTATGATAAAATTGTAAGGTTAATAGACAGTGTTATGGCAATTAAATATTTTCTCGTGTTGGAGAAGATGATTAAAAGAGGAAATTTAGCAAAGGGGAAAATTGAAAAAATTAAAACAATTAAAATTTAAAAGCATTTAACTTAATAGAACAAAATGTATCTTTAAAGGCCTAAAACAAGATGTCTCTCATACATATAATAAAATCATACAAAATTCTATGATAGATGCTTTGTTGAAAAATTCATTTTAGACATAACATCAGCAGAGACATGGGGAGGCGTATACTCCCTGAACCACATGGGTGTCTCAAAGTTATTGTAAGTGCTCCATGAATCCATATAAAATTCACAAATAAGGAAAAATGCATCCCTTAAACTGAATAATGTCTTGCCCATACTATATATCTTTTCTCCCTTTCATAATAAAATTCCTAGAAAGAATTATCCATGCTCATTGCCTCCATATCTTCACCCACTCCCACATGTCCCACTACCTGCATGTCCCTTGAGTACCTGGAACTCATTGTCTCATATGGAACTCACTATCTACCCCCAAGTCTGGCCCCCTTCACAACTTACCTATTATGTTGAAGGCATCCTGGTCATCCAAGGTTTTCAGCCTCAAAGTCATCCTTGATTCTTCTCTCTCCTAAACTATACTAATCTGTCTATCTCAATTATCCCCCTATTTACACATCTGTAGTCACTATCTCAATTCAGGACCTGGTCACTTTCCTACACTACTATAATAACCAGGTAATTAGTCTCTCTGTTTTCCATGGCTCTCCAGTCCACCTTCCAAATAGCAGCAAAAAATAATCTTAAAGTACAGGCCTGACCACAACACTCACTTGGTGCCTACCTGCCTTTCCTGGTTTCTTTTCTATAGTTCCCTTAAATAGACATCCCCTAAACTCATTCGTTACTATTCCCATCTCTCTGCCTCTTAGAATTCCTAGATCCCTTCAAGTCTCAGATGAGATGCCACTTCCAAAGTGAACCCTTTCCTGATTTCCTGGTTGTTCATGCTCTTCCCTCCTTCAAGATACCTTGTATTGATTTAGCTAAGTATATGTTGTATCTCCCAGTAGAATGTAAGCTCCTTGAGGGGAAGAACTATTTTACTTTTTTTATCTCTAGCTCCTAGTACAGTGCCTTATGAATGGTAACTTATTACTAAATTTTTTGTTGCATGAATGAATGAGGTTTTCATCAGTGGAAGATGGCCTATATATATAGAGCTCAAAAAGAAGGATTCTCTATGGCTGACGAGATTCTCTAAATACCAATATTCAGATCTTACACATATGAATTATATCAAGTCCCCCAAAACTATAAAGCCTCCTTAATGAAATCCAAAGTTCTCCAAAGGATACTAGCCTTTACATCATATTAAAAAAAATAATAAATTGAAGTAAAACACATAATTGGGATGTGCGTATGTGTGTGTATCATACACAGACACCAGTGATGAACAATGAGCTATATCCTTATATATTATTAATCAAAGAGGAAGAAATTGGGCTCTATTACATTTGCAAAACTGTGAAGCTTTTTAAAATGACTTCCATCTCCTTGCTACTGTAAAAGATGACAGTTTGAGGCAGCTGGGTGGCACAGTGAGTAAAGCACTGGCCCTGGAGTCAGGAGGACCTGAGTTCAAATACAGACTCAGACACTTGACACATGTACTAGCTGTGTGACCTTGGGCAAATCACTTAACCCCAATTGCCCTGCCAAAAAAACCAAAAAGATCATATTTTAACACCAGTCTTTTCCTAGTGATGTTATATCACTCTAACTCATGGGTAACCATTAATTTAATCAATTCAGAATCGCAAGTGATCCAACATAGAAAGTGGCATGCATGACCAGAAAAAAAGAAGCAGGGATGGTTTTGTTTTTGCCTTTGTATCCCTAGCACCTGGCACAAAGCATCTCCCACAGTAGATGCTTAATAGGTGCTTTTTGATTGATTGTACAGGCACTGTAGGTAGGCAACATGGTGGGCCCAGAACTAACAGGAAAGGAATAGATTTGAATTATCTTTGAAAATTATGTCATGTTTTTAATGACCCCAAACTTCTCCAAACTAAGACAACAGCCCATCTTCTTAGCATTAGTGTCCTTCTGGTGATGCTTTGTGGTTGAAAATCACGGAATATTATCATGTCCAAAGAATTGAAGTTTTAGGTGCCCGGAGGCAATGAAAAGGCTCATGGGAAGCATGAATAGGCTGTGGCATATTGCCAGCAAATATTTGCTCAGGATGGAGGTATTAAGATCATCAGAAGATGATGTGCTCTTGTAGCAAGCTTGAGAGATAACCACTGTATAGTCCACAGTGCCAGAGCCAGTAAAAGTTTAACTTCTTTAGTGATTTCCATAACGCCAGGTCTTTGTAATTCTATGCCCTTTCCTTATTATATGTACATAAAAAGATGCAGTTTTACTCCCTGGAATTTCATAAGTGCAAGTTGGTAAGCATTTAGTCACTCAGTAAGCCTATTTAAGTACCTACTATGTGCCAGGCACTGTACTAAGTACTAGAATGCCAGTCTTCCTCTCTCTGAGGAATGTACACAAGTTAATATTGCTTGATATAGTGTATATACATGCATATACACATTTGTACATAGCTATATTAATAGTAAGGCCTTTGTGTATGTTATGTTTATTCCTACTACCTATGGAATCTAAGCATTCCACATCCTAAGAGGGGGAGAATATTACCTGTATGAGTCCTTTGATTCTTCATTTGAGAGAATAACCCAAGGCCACTCTCCTGTCACTTGACAATTAGTATATATCCCGTAAGTTTTAAATGTCTGTTGCTTTTTTCTTTAAACCCTAAAACCAGCTGAGAAGGTTTTTCCCTCTTTGCTGAAAAATAACTTCAGTGAGTAGAGCACCAGCCCCGGAGTCAGGAGGACCTGAGTTCAAATCTGGCCTCAGACACTTGACACATGTACTAGCTGTGTGACCTTGGGTGAGTCACTTAATGCCAATTGCCCTGCCAAAAAACAAACCAAAAAAAATCAGGAAGGGCAGGGAAGAGTAGAGGTACCTGTACCCATGGGTTCAGGGATCCAATAAAGTAACCAAAATAAGGAAATGTGGGAAATACAGTGATGACTTTGCTTTTTTAAAAATACTAACTGGGAAGAAACCCACTAATGTTATTTTAAGGCATCATTTTAATATTACACTCAGTATTACACTCTTAGTAAGTTTCTTCTAATAAATCTTTATGTGCATTGCATTGAATAAGAGTCTTTCATCATGTGATCCTTCAGTCCTGAGCAGGGAAGTATGTTAAAGACAAGCTAAAGCAACTGTTTGGTTTTATGCTATCTTGTCAGTAAAGGTTTGATTTCTAAAAGACAAATATAAATATTTTTAGAAAGTTATCAGTCTAAGATTCAATCTGAAAATGACATATAAAGTACAATTTTAAAAAACTATGGAAAAATAGAATTGACTCTTGAGGTCATATTACTGTAAAGGTACCTATAAAAATAGATTACAAATTTTATTCTTTAAAATTACTCATTAAAATGAAAACCTTTAATAGGCCCAGACACATAGAAAGATGCAATTAGTAACAGGAGCTTGTTACTGTTACAAATATGTTCTAACAAGAAAATAAACTAGAGCATTCAAATCCAGTAGCATTTTTTTTTTTTTGGTATCACCAACCACCTTGTTGGAGGCCAGTGAGGGAGGTCTGTTGTTCAGGGGTCATATGTTCAGCAATCGTCTTTTCACTGTGGGAGATACTGGCTCTGAGCTCTTCTCTTTGCTTTTGAACCCAGATTAAATCAAGGACATTGAACCATACTCAGACCTCCAGCTGCTGTCTTTTCATGTGCAACTTTCTATGATTCTCCAAATTTATTCATCTCAAAATATAATTAAACATCTGCTCAGTTCTTATGTGGCTGAGCTGTTGAGTTACCGTACTTACAAAGGTAACATCAGTAAACAATGAAAATACTTTCACCTTGTGTTTTTGAAGTACATTTTGTCTAAAGAGCCTAATGCTTTACATTTGTTTCCACAGTGTTTATTTATTTATTTATTTTTTACTAATTCCATGACTTTAGTAGGGAGAGCTATTATTCATTTTGTAGATAAGAAAGAGAGGCAAAGAGAAGTGATTTTCCCAGGATCACATAGAAAATCAGTGGTAAAATCCATGTTTCCTGATGTCTAGTTCTTTCCACTAAGGTATACTGAGGGAAAAGGTGGTAAGCACTCTTAAATCTTAATGTTCACATAAAAGCTATTTAGTGTCTTTATAGTTGATATTAGAAAAATCTGCAAGCTTAAAACTTATGTAGGATCATTCTCCTCTTGTCCTAAATATTTGTTGCCTTATCCATATAAACTGTGAATGATTATGTAGTTAAATATTCAGACATGCCAATATCTGATACCTTATAGCCTAATAATTTTTAAAAATTTAAAGAATGTAGGCTTATGCAGGGACAGTCATTTGAATTCATAGTCCAACATGTTACTTTATTATGTAACTCAGTTACATAATAAAACACCAAGTTCTCTGTAGTGCCTTTCCTTTTTTCAAGTGTTTTTGCCTTGCTGTCACCTACCCTGTCCCTCCCCCCAAAGCCTCTGCCAACTTCTAGGGGAATATTGGAGTACCGTTCAAGCCTTTACACGCCACAGGAATCAAATTTAAAGCCAAAAGAGAGAAGGCTCAGACAGTGTACCCTCCTTTACAGTTAAAATACGACCCTCTGCCCAAGTGCATCCTCTATCATGCTATAAATAGAAGTGGGATTTACAGAAAATGGATAGTGAGACCATTCAAATGCTCAAAAAAAGAGGCTTGCTTGGGACAGTCATGGACCGTGGGAGAAAAAAAGTTGTTTGTACCACCTCGAATTACAGACAAAGCCTTGAAAATCTCAAGGTGTCTTCCTTGTATTACGTGTGTGTTTGCTATGTAGTCATCATGTGAGAAAACAAAGCATAGCAGATTCCCTTTCTTTCAAAAAATAGAACATTTTCTGAATGTGACCTTACCTGTGTGTGGCAGAACATGACTCTGCTGTTCGCATGTTAGCATGGACATGTGTACCCTAGGACACCTGGGCAAGAGCACCAGGTTAAGAAGCATACAAGTTATACATTATGTTTTTCACTAAATGCCCCCAAACTTCACCCCTTTTCCACCTCAAATATGTTTTTTTAACCCACAAAAGGCCAATCATCATTCATTTAAAGCCATTCCAGATGGCTTTAAAACTTCAAAAGCAATTTTTTTTAGGATTCAAGATTCAACACTTACAAAAATAAAAGGGAATCTTCTTGAGATTTCCCTCTGCAATGAAAATATCAGTGCACATTTCATCATAGCAAATTTATTCATATATTCATAATAATAGGTGACATTTCTATAGTACTTTAAGGTTTACTAAATTCTTTGCATATGTTATTGCATTTGTTCTTCATAGCAACTCTGTGGCATCATTACCATAGGTATTATATAATGTTAGCACCTTGACAATAGGGATTATTTCACTCTTTGCATTTGTAACCCCAGTGCCTAGCACATTTTAGACACTTAATAAATGTTCTTTGGTTATTTTTATTTTGTCGATAAAGAAATTGAATTTCTGAGAAAACAAGTGAATTAAATAATTGGAACTTCTAACCCAGGTCTCTGGACTCCATGTACAAGGATTCTTTTTTGTTATACCACATTTCCTTTCTTTTTTTTTGAGGGGAGAAGGCAGAGCAATTGGGGTTAAGTGACTTGCCCAAGGTCGCACAGCTAGTAAGTGTGTCAGGTGTCTGAGGCTGGATTTGAACTCAGGTTCTCCTGACTCCAGGGCTGGTGTTCTACTCACTGCACCGCCTAGCTGCCCTCACATTTCCTTTCAATTCACAGATTGGCAGAACTGGGAGATTTTAGAAATCATTTTTTACCAACCCTGTTATTTTACAGATGAGGGGAACTGAGACAACCTCATCCCTCTCTAACGCTGACCACTCCTCTCACCCTCTCCTACTTCAGTGGCCCAGCAGGAGTCAATGTATTTATTCTTTGCTCTTCATTGCCATTTCCAGACCTTTCTTCTACTCATCATTTAGCAGTTTCTTTTCTTTTAAAGTTTTCTTCATCTGTATTTTATCACCATATTCAGATCCTTGTTGTGGACATTAAGGACTTCTCTGTAACTGTCCTTTATTTCTCAAGAAATTTAATACTTACTATAGTCATAGTCTTCCCTTCCCTTCTAGACCTATCCTTGTCTTTGATAATTTTAAAATTCACATTTCTCTTTCAGTACCTTGGTCTCAGCTTCCATGACCTACATCTGCACTTCACTTCAGCTGCCATGGGGATGATCATAACTTACATTATGCTCCTGACAGAGCCTGTTCCAAACTTCCTTCTTTCTCTTGGTGCCCCCATTGATGTGCTCAACTCTTCTCATCAGATTACTTTGCTTCCTGCTTTATTGAATAAAATCAAGACCATCATCTCTCCTCTCTCATCTCTCCAACTTCACAATGCAAACCCTTCCTCTATTTTCACCCACTGTCTTCTTCTTCCCTCCAATTTCAAAGGATGAAGTGGCTCTCTCCCTGCCAACACTAACCTTTCTACTTGTTTCCTTGATCACATTTCGCACTGTTTTCTTCAGAAGCTTGTCTCACCAATCAGTAATATATGTTGTTGTGGTACATTTTAGAATGTAAACTCTTAAAAGATAGGGAACAGGTATGTCCAACTTGCTCTTTTCAGAATTCAACATAGCACCACATACGTGTGAGGTTAAAGGAATTTACTGTTTCTTAACCAAAAGCATTGGAGGGAGCATGGATGCACAGAACCGAACTATTGAAGCATCTAAGTATGGACAAGAATCTGACAGGACAAGGAAAAATAGAGAGAGTTGGCACCAATGAGATCAGGGTCTCATCAAAGTAACCAAAATAGGTGAATTTGTCAAATAATTATAACTTTTTTGTTGTGGTGTTGCTAAATCCAACTCATGATCCCATGGGCCCTAATGTCCATAGGGACGTTTTCTTGGCAAGGATACTGGAGTGTTTTGTCATTTCCCTCTCTAGTGGATTAAGGCAAACGGAGGTTAAATGCCCAGGGTAATAAGTGCCTGAGGTCGGATTTGAACGCAGGTCTTTCTGACTCCAGACCTAGTGCTCTATCCACTGACCCAAGTAGCTGCCCTCAACTCTTTTTTTTATTACTGTCATTTGAGGGTGGGGAATGCAAACCCTACTAATGTTATCTTACACGTGACATTTTAATTATAATGATATCTTAACATAAAACTCAGGATATTCAGCTTCTTAAACTTCCTCTAATAAATCTGCATATGCATTACATCAAAACAGCATCTTCCATCATCCACCACGTGATCTCTCAGTCCTAATTATGATACAGTGACATCCTAAGCAATTGTTTGGTTTTGACACTGCATTGTCCTTAAAGGCTTGGGTTTCAAAAATGTCTCATGTTGCTTGTCAAAAAGTGAAAAAACATGTGTTTGGAGTTGTTGGTGGCAATATAAGCCTGTTTTTTGTGCCTTGTTATCTAAGCATGCATAAATTTGTGCTCAAGAGTTTGAAGCTTTGGGCAGTGTATTTTTTTTATCCACTGAAGTACCACTTAGTGCATGAGTTACACATTTCTTAATATTCACACTGTGTATATTGCTGTAGATGTGTCTACTAAAAACACATGCAATTAGCTGGCCTGCCCACCCTTCACATTCAATACCTTCAGAATTAAATTCCTGTTTTCCCTTCCCAAACTAGCCCTTCTTCCTGCATTCCTTATTTTTCTCTATTCTATCGCCATTCTTCCAGTCATAAAATCTTGGAGTCCTCTTTGAACGCTCCAGTTCCCTTCCTACCCCAACCCCCACCCTTTTCCATGTATATACAATTAATTTTGCCTTTTGCATTGTTCCCATAGCCATCATCCTAACTCAGGACCATATTACCTCTTGCTTGGAATATTGTAATTGTTTCCTAATTTATTTCTCTGCCTTGGGTTTCACCCTATTTTCAAATCCATTTTTCAATCCAAATGAATCTTTTTAAAGCACAGCTCTGATCTGATCTGCTTAAAAGTCTTTAATTGATCTCCATTGTCTTAGTAGGTCCTCAATAAATATTGACTTAAGTATAGAATTCAACTTGTTCTGCAGGGCTCTGGAGAGGAGACCTGAAGCAACAAGTGGAAGCTTCTGAGCAGCAGGTTTCTACTCCAGATGAGGAAAGCCTCCCTAAGAACCTTTGCTGTTTAGTTGTTTTCAGTCATGTCTGGCTCTTCATGACCTATTTTTGGCAAAGATACTGGAGTGGTTTGCCATTTCCCTCTCCAGCTCATTTTACAGATAAGGAAACTGAGGCAGACCAGGTTAAGTGACTTGCCCAGGGTCACACAGCTGGTAAGTGTCTGAGGCGACATTTGAGCTTTCATCTTCTAGACTCAGGGGCCCAGCACTCTGTCCACTGTGCCTCCTAGCTGCTCTTTCTTAAGAATCAGAGCTGCCTGAAAGTAAAATAGGCTGATGTTTTATTGGTGGTGTTGAGGCAACATGGTCTAATAGGAGGAGTTCTGGGCTTGGAGTCAGGCACTGTGTGCCATGTGTCCTTCATTTAGCTTCTCAGTGCCTCAGTTTCCTCATCTGTAAAATGGGGATGATAATGCTTGCACTACCTCCATCACAGGATCATTGTAGGGAAAGAATTTTGTAGACCTTAAAGTGCTATGGAAATGTAAGTTATTATTATTGCCTTCTTTTTTTTCAGTCAGTCAGTAAACATTCATTAAGCACGCACTACGTTCGAGGTCCTGTACTGAGATACAAATAGGAAAAAGAGAGACAGACCCTGCTGTTATGGAGCTTACGGTCTAATGGGGAATGACAACACACAAAAGGAAGCTGAATAGTGGGCAAGGGAGAGTAAAGGGGCTCAATGAGGGCCCGTGATGGAGTCCAATCCAAAGGCATGCAGCCTGATGGGAAATGGAGAGATGACCAGTCTGGAAGCCCTTGGGAAGAGCCCTTTGCTCTGCCCTCCAGCCCTCCAATCAGTCAGAATCCAGACAGATTTTAACAGGACAAAACATTGGGCTCAGTCTAATCAAATGAACTATAATTAATTTAAAATTAACTTCCTAGAAAAAGAAGCTGATAGTTCAATTGTACACTCTGCCCTATGCAGACTATATGCAGTTCCAGTTACCTCAAGTTAGGGACAGCATTGTTAAAAAGAAGAATGTCCAGAAGAGAACCACCCACATGATGAAGGGCCTTTAGTCTGTGTCATCTATGGATTGGTTGATGAGACTGAGAGTGTTAAAAAACCTAGAGGAAGCATTATAGCTGTCTTTAAGTATTAGGAAAGCAGTGATGTGGAAGAAGTGCTAGATTTCTTATGTTTGGCCCCGGAAGGCTGGCCTAGAAAAGATGGCCAGAAATGGTAAAGAGGCACATTTAGGCTTGGTATTAAGAAAAAGTTCCTAACGATTAGATCTCTTCAAAATGGGAATAGATTGCCATAAAGGATAGTAGGTTCTCCCTTCCTTGGAGGCCTTCAAGTAAAGGCTGGATGACCACTTGGCCAGCAATGTCATAAAAGGATTTTATGGACTACAGGCAAACCTTGGAGAAATTGTGGGTTCAGTTCCAGACCACCGCAATAAAGCAAATATTGCCATAAAGCAAGTCAAATGAATTTTTTAGTTTCCCAGTGCATATAAAAGTTAAATTTACACTATACTATAGTCTATTAAGTGTGCAGTACCATGATGTAAAAAAAATACTGTACATACCTCAATTAAAAAATGCTTTATTGATAAAATACTAACCATCATCTGAGCCTTCAGCAAGTCATAATCTTTTTTGCTGGTGGAGCATCTTGCCTCAGTTTGATGGCTGCTGACTAATCAGGGTAGTAGTTGCTGAACTTTGGGGTGGCTGTGGCAATTCCTAAAATAAGATAAAAAAGTTTGATCCATCGATTAATTGATTTTTCCATTCACTTGAACATTTCGAGGCCACTGTAGGTTATTAATTAGCCTAATTTCAATATTTTTGTGTCTCAGGGAATAGGGGGGACTGAGGAGAGGGAAAGTGATGGGGAACAGTCAGTTGGTGGAGCAGTCAGAACACACACATTTATTGATTAGGTTCCTTATATGAGCATGGTTTGTGGTGCCACAAAACATTTGCAATCATAACATCAAAGATCACTGATCACAAATCACCACAACAAATATAATAATAATGAAAAAGTTTGAAATATTGTGAGAATTGCCACAATGTGATACAAAGATACAATGTAAGCACATCGAGGAAATGGTACCAATAGATTTGCTCAGTGCAGGGTTGCCACCAAGCCTTCAATTTGTAAAAAAACACAATATCTGCAAAGCACAATGAATGGAAGTGTAATAAAACAAGGTATGCCTGTACAGTAAAGGAAGAACAGTGGGGAAGACCATTGTAGGGTTATTAATTGGCCTTATTTCAACATTATTGTGTCTCAGGAACTAGGAAGGCCAGAGGAGAGGGAGATAGACAGGGGAAAGGTTGGTTGGTGGAGCAGTCAGAACACAGGACATTGGTGGATTAAGTTCATAGTCTTATATGGACGTGGTTCATGGCCCTCCAAAACAATTGCCATAGTAACATCAAAGCTCACTGATTACAAATCACCACCACAGATATAATAATAATGAAAAAGTCTGAAATCTTGTAAGAATTATTATATCGTGACACAGAGACACGATGTAAGCATGTGCTATTGGAAAAATGGCACCAATAGACTTGCTTGTTGCAGGCTTGCCCCAAACCTTCAATTTGTAAAAAACATGATATCCATGAGGCGTAGTAAAGCGAAGCACAATAAAATGAATTTTTTTAATTTTTTTGTGCCATGGACGGACCCCTTTAGTAGTCTGGTGATATCTATGGACCCCTTCTCAGAATAATATTTTAAAATAATTGAAAGAAATGCTAAATTTCATTTGGAGGTTAGTGAAAATATAGATGAAATTTTTTCCCATCAAAGTTTCTGTCATTGTCTCCCTGAAATCTACCCGGGTGTCTGTGAACCCAAGGTCAAGAACTCCTGGAGTAGATCATTACTGATGCCCCTTCCAACCCTGAGTTCCTGTTTAAGTGTGTATTAATTATGTTCAGATCTGAGAGTTCATAATTTATGAAAGAACGTGTTGCCTAATGTAAAAAATGTACTGCCAAAGAGAGACACATTGAGTTTGCCACCTAAGAAAGCAAGCTGTCTAACATTAGGCAGATTTACTGATTTGAAAATTTTTAATGTGCAAGTGGATATATGACATCATGGACTAGACATATCTCCAGTGATGCAAATTGTGACCCATTTCTGCCTACCCTTCCCACCATTTGTAGAGTCCTGAGATGATGCATAAAAAGAAAAATTTAACACACCTCATTGAGGAATTACTTCTTTCAAATCCCCATGTACCCTGATTAATACATGAATATTACCCATAATTGAAATGAAATATATTTTCTCACAACTTCCCTCTGCCTAGCTCTGGCACTCTTTCTAGCTTCTCTTCTAGCTTGGTAAAGATGACGTGTGTTAGACTGCACTTTAGAAGCTTAGAGCACAAGATACTGAATATAGAAGTATAGAATAGATTAGGACAAGGATTTTGGAACAAAAGTAGGATGGCTAGTGGTTTCAGTTTCTCATTACCCATTGAACTATGGGTAGTCTTCAGGCACATACATTCTTTTTGTTTTCTGTTTTAAGTTTATTTGCAAAAAAAAAAATCACTCCTGCTCCTTTCCTACTTTATTGGGATATTGTGAGGAAGAATTAGATATGTGTTAAAGAACTTTGGAAACAATGAAATGTGTAAAAACAATCAATTTTTGTTATTTCACACCAAGTTTATTCAGATGCTTTTAAGAAAAGTCTGGATTAGGGAAAACCTCTTTAACTTGCAAAGATAGAAAGGTTAAAAAAATTAGAGGGAGGAAGGGGAAATATTTATAAGCGATATTCAAGATCTTAGGAATCCTTATCTTCCTTCAAAGCTTATCTCAGGTGTCACCACCTCCTGCTAAGCCTTTTCTGACCCATTTCCCTAATTGTTAGTGCTCTGGCTCCTCAAATTACCTTGTATTTACTTGTTGGTTTATTTTTGGTATCCACCAGTCCAACACAGGCTCCTTGAGGACAGAGATTATTCTGGTTTGGGCTTTGTATACCAGCGCTGGCATGGTGCCTTGTGCATAGTAGGTAGGTGTTTCTAAATGCTGAACTGAATGAACTGACCATTGTCTAGTATATTATTTAGAATCTGTAGTAGGAACTCAATAGATATTTATTGAAGTTAAAGTTGAAGATTTAGAAGACTTCATATGTTAATGATAGAATATGATTGGAAAAACAAGGCAGTGGTTGGTGGTGGGGGCCGGGAATAGGGATAGAGAGCAGAAAAAGTATCAGTAAATGAATAAATGAGTAAGTAAATGTAACTTAAATGTAAAAGTAAATGAAAGTAAATGTAAAAGTAAATGAACCTATTTCCTATAGAATTACAAGAAGACAGGAGGCAGGTTGTGAAATCTACATGTGAATGTGAGGAGGATGTGAATAAACAAAGAAAGAGAGAGAGTACACTCTAAAACACACACACACACACAGAACATTACCATATTCTTGGTATCATATTCTCAATATTTGGGGGCAGGGAGAAAGGAGGAGAAGGAAAATCCTTGCTAGAATATCTCAAGAGTTAACAGTTACGTGTGAATCCAAGAATGGGCCATCTGTGGGCTAGTGGCAGAAAGTAATTCTGTGGTCCTTATACATACATACATACATATATATTAGTATTAGAGCATTTCAAATCTTTAATTTAAATTAATCTGTATACAGGAACCTCACTGTTAGATACAAAAGGAATCAGTGCAACGTACAACAGTTTTTTTTATTCCTTCCCCCAAAGGCCAGTCCTAAGTGTTGTATTTTCCCCTACTTTTCATTTCCAGTGCCACCACATGTATTTCCTCTTGTTTGGGCTTGCATTAACTTCTTAATTTGTCTCCCTGTCTTCACTTTTTCCTCCCCTGTAATCCATTATTCAATTCAAATTAATTTCCAAAGAACACAACCACCAGTGCAGACTCAAGAGTGGCAATCAGCCTATTGGAAGAGAAACCATGCCTAGCTCCTGAAAACCAATACATTTCCTCTGCTTCATAGACTTTCCTATAGGGCGGGTAGCCAAAGATAAGGAGAAATGAGTGACCACCAACTAAAGATAAATTCATTTGCTAGAGATGATCTTGCCCCCCACCTTTTTTAAGTCCTAGTCAGAGGAGCTGATACATATGTAGTATTAAATATTATATTGGTCAACAAATCTTGTTTGTTTTCCCAAAATTGCTTCAACTATATCAGTAACAACATATTTGCAAGTACAGTTAGTTTACTGAAAGAATACATTAAATACAAATAGATTTTTTCCCATTTGTTTTTTTTCTTTTGTAATTTGGAATCAGCATTATTTTTGTTTACCTCCAAATTCCCCTATATGCTACCCAGGAAAATCTAGAGTCTCTTAGTTATTAACTAGCTTGTTTCTATAATCAGAATCACTGCCAATTATATCTATGTAAATCCCAGTACTCAGGCAATATGAAAGGGGCCTTTTGTTCAGGAAGCTTGTGCAGGAAGGACTTTCACTACAAGCTTTTCCTTTGAGAGCTGTCCAACTCTCTGTAAGGATTACCAGGTTATCTTCATGTTCTCAGTCATATTAGCCCAAAGTAAAGTAAAACCTTTTAAAAATTATTTTTAAAATAGTTTTCATCATTTAGTTATGTGAGGGGGCAGGCAGGAAGAAACCATACTTTATTTCAAGTAATTTAGAAAACTTTAATCTTTAGGTACAGCAACTTTCTAGTGTTTCTGTTTAAAATTTATACAGCCAGTTTAGATAGCAATAGAAAATTTAACTCCTCATCTTTAATTGGATAAATATTATATTCATTTAACAATAATAGGACACATTTATAAAAACACTTTGTGGTTTATAAAACATTCCTCTTTGATGACTGTAATGATTTTGCTCACAGAATAGTAATGCTTAACTTAGGAAAGTTAATTAACTACAGTCTCTTATATCTTCCCTTTCAAAACATGGTAAACTGAAAAACTCTTTCCAAATCATATTAAAAAAAGATTTTGTGATTTAACTATAATTCTGTTGTTAAGAGTCTTGTTGGAAAATACAGGGTATCCCAAATGTCTTAATGTAGTTTTAAGCCTCAATAGCTTAGGATAATAGCTTTTAATAGTCTTTTTAAAGCTTTCATAGCTTAAAACTGCACTAAGACTTTAGATATCTTATATGTACTCTTTGAAAGTTTTTCTTGAGAATTTCCTCAGGTTAAGTGTCTAAAATTTCAGACATAGGAGGATTTGCACAGAACTGGGAGAAGACACCATTTATATTTGAAAAAGAACTTTTCAAATGGTTGAAGAAGAACCAAAAAACCCCATAGAATTTTAACTCAGAATACAAATCTGGGTAGCTTCGTTTCTTGTGTGATGCTGTCTTAGCTCCTAACCTAACAGTTTCCTTTTTCTTATAGGTACCAGAGATTTGAAAAGGCCTTTCTCCTAGCTGTTGATATCGGTGCTCGGGACCTGTTTATGGTGAGTCATTGCTAGAGACGATTGTGTGTCTTCAACTCTCAGGCTGAGTTAGTTGTCAGCTTTTGTGGCCATTAAAAAGGATTAGTGTCATTTGCAGCCTTAGACACATGGTGGGAAAAGCATTATTCTTCTTGGCTTGTACCTTTGCCATCATGAAACTGGTCAATAGCTATCTAGTTATCTTTTGACTTGTTGACATTTTTCTTACCATGGCCAGGGGGCTGTTTAATGTTTTTTAGGAATTAATTTATAGTCCTTGAACTTTTATCCTCATGTGCCTCGATGTGGGTAGGTGACACTTTTCTATCTAATAAGCTTAAATATTTCTAAATCCATTCCCTTAAGACTTACAGCTGCAGAGGCCAAGACACAAGGGCATACTATGTAAAGGGAATCTCGAAGGCTCTTAGTTTGTTTCTTAGGTTTCAGTAAAAAGTGACAAATTATGAAAGCTTCCAGAAGTACTTTTAGTCACAAAGCTGCAAGGTAGACCCAAGGGACTTTTGATTTCTTGCACTCACAGGTCCTCCCATTTAATTAGCTACAGAAGTAAAATTAACCAGCTCTTTAAAGGTTCTGTGTTCAGGCTCCACATGGGGCTCTTGTTTTATAAGGTCTTGCACCACAATGTCACAGTGAGGTCAGAGGGACAAAGAAAACTGCTTTCCTAATTTCACAGCATGTTGCTGCTCTGCAGCCCATTTCATTGTTTTCAAAGAAACAATAAGAAAATGCTCATTTAAAAAAAAACCAGAAAAAAAAAGATGTGGTAAACCCTTTTATTTGGAATTCTTTTGCATAATGAAGACATTCTATGGTTTAAATTAAGCTTTGACATTAAATGTTACCATCGAATTATCTCATTGTCACTTACCTCCAGTGCAAGCTTAGTATTTGTTTTTTTCCAGTTCTTTTTTTTTAGTTATGAAAAATTGCTCCATGATTACATATTTTTTTTAACCTTCTGGTGTTTGTTTTATAGTTTTAAACATCTGCTTCTGTTACGTAAGTCCAAGTAAATCCATATAAACTTTTCAAATACTGTACCTAACAAATATAATTAAAAATATCCAAATTTTAGTAAATTTAATGTATACAATTTTGAACTTTATTTTTTCCTTTTTCAAAGAAAATTTTTTTTCATCTTTTCCATTTTTAAATATAAACTTATCGTTAGCCACCTCCATAACAGCAAAATAAAGCTAAAGATACTTATTTGGATGTTTGATGTCTAGTGGTTAAAAATTACTCAACCTCAAAATTAGTGTGGCTTTCTCTCCCTAAATGTTGAATTTTTTTAAATTACTGGTGTTTACTCTGGTTACTGGAGAGTACAATATGTCGAAGCTGATTTCCAAACTTCTCTCAGACTCTATCTATTTTATCTCAAAGCTTTATCTGAGCCTACTTTTCCCCATTGGTATGTTCAGTCATTATTATTAGGATCCAGTGGTGACAATATTATTAATGAGAAGTCATTAAAGATTGTAATGTTCTTTTTTAGAGAAGTTTGAAATGTTATTTCAAGTCTCCTTTTCCCCAGCACATATCAATCCAAGTGTAATAACAACTAAAATACTTTAAAATTAATTGCGATGCTTTAATAATAAGGTTTTATCCACTTTAAGAGAGGTTTTGTTCTTTAGCCTATTGTTTATGCTGAAAGTAAATGAAAATAAAAGCAACTCAGTCCAAGGCACGAGGAGAGACTCTCCCTTGTGTCTTTGTCCCCTTTATAGACAAAACAGTCTTCTCAAAGGCTGATTGGACTCTTCTCTGCAGGGGACTCCTCCCATTAAAACATATGGGTCACCTTGAATAGGTAATTAAATAACTTCAGTTTCTTTTTTTCTTTTTAAAAAGTAAACAAGATTTTCACCCTCATACAGCAGAAAGTCTCCCCATACTTCATTTTTTGAAATTTTGATTACTCATTTCAGAGGCTGCCTTATAGAAGGTATCCAAAAGCAGCCTGAGTCTTTAACATAGAGCATTTAATAAATTGTTTTCCATGTTGAAATCTTCTACATTAAGATTTTGTCATTTCTTATTAAGGTTAAACTACTGTGATTATTTCACTTACACGTAACAACGTAAGACATCAGTAGAGTACTCACTGTGAATCGGCGCCTCTTCTAAATCTAAACATGTACAGTATAAAGAGGGTTAGTGATCCAAGTAGCCTATTAGGTATGATTTGAATAACCAAAAGCCTCCCTGACCCCAGAATATCTCCCTTAACAGTTTGAATATGCCACCTTTAAGATCTCAAAGAGCTAAATTAAAAAGGTATTATCTCCAAAAGGTCACAGTTGAAAAGTACTTTATTAATTAGAAGCAGCTCTCTATGCATTAGTAAATATTAATGATAATAAGGTACAGGATAGGCAAGTTTTTTGAAGGGTTGGCAGTGAGGGAAAGAATTGAGACATAACACCAATTAGCCCTGGATGGTTGTTTTAGGTCACTGGATTGCTGGACGTGGGATGATTACTACTTGGGGAGTGGGGTAGAGGTGGATGTGAGGAGAAGAGAGAGAACAACAGGGAAGGTAATGAAAATAGTAATTGACTGTTTCACAATTTTGCCTAATGTTGGCTCTGAATATAAACTTATATAATTATTAATAATAATAGTATCTAGACTTTTCAAATGTCTCAATATGTCTTCCTTTGTTACGAATAGAGAGCAGAACTTGAAAGACATAAAATAATATATTAAAGATTTCCAAGTCTTGTGTAGAAAATAGACATGGCTTATCAATAACATTTCTTTACCAGAATGTATTGATGCCACAGCCCATAACAACAGAGAGAGAAAGATAAAAATAAAACCTTTACATATACAGAACATGTTATGGGTAAATAATTTGGGGAGTAACATGGTAAGATCATTGAGGGAGAGCTAGAGAGAGTTGTAAAGATGGGAAGGATGAGAATGAGAGAGGTCAAGTGAAACAGTCAGCTCTTCTGATTGATATTAATCCCAGAAAATTGGAATTTTCCCTGACCATAGGATAGTGCTGGGGAAAAAAAACCAGATTAAATCAAGTTATTACTGTTTGCTCCCAGTGGAAATCTATACTTCCCTTTTCTATAAGCACCATCTTTTAGCAATGAAGTTGTGAGGACCTTGCTCTTTATTTTTTGTTTGACTTAAACTTAATAACCATCAACAGACAAATCATCAAATAAATATGCAAAATAAGGAATTAAAACTCTGAGCATTTAATAAATTGGCCCAAACAAATTAAGAGCTAGCAAATAAGAAGTACTTATACTATGTTTCTCTTTTCAAGTCTGTCTGAAGTTTTATCACCTTTATTTTTATATATATAGTTCATTTAGACATAGCTTTATATAGCTTAATGCATATCCAGTTCTGCTTCTGCTGATCATGCTTTATATCTATTCATATGAGTCATTCTGTGTATCTTTTATTCATACCTATTGTTTATCTTATTGTACCCTGATATATGGGGCCGTTCTTCAATTGCTTTACATATTAGTTGATTTTCTTTTCTTTTTTTGGTATGACTTTAGTAGAAGCTAGTAAATGAATGTTTTGGCGCAGCTATCACTATTTTTGTAAGGTAGCTCCTTTTCCCCTTCCCCCCATGGTGTTTTAGTATAAAGCAATAGCAATAGAATCTTACAATCAAAATGTATAACTACTTTTATGACTTGCTCTGTTTAGCCATGTTGTTCTCCAGAATGCATATTCCAATCTACAGTCTCTATAAAATGTTATAGTGCATTTTTATAAAGCTGAAAAGGACCTAAGAGATATAAGCTTACAGGTTTTGAGCAGGGAGGGATCTTGAAGGCTCTCCAATCCAACTGCCTCATTTTATTTTGTTTTTTGTTTACTTTTTAATTTCAGTTCCAAATTTTCTCCCTCTACCACTTTCCCTCCCCTTCCCCCCACCCCACCTTGAGAAGGCAAATATTTCCAAAAAGAGTTACTACAAATGTTTTTGTACACATGAGTCCTTTTCCTTTATCTTTGATCTTTTTGGGATACAAAATTAGTACTGATATTGCTGGGTCAAAGGGTATGACATTTTTATAGTCCTTTGAGCAAATTATTTTCCAGAATGGAAACAGTGCATTGATGTTCCTCTTTTTCCACATCCCCTCCCACATTTGTCATTTTCATTTTTGGCTATCTTAGTCAATCTGATAGGCATGAGATGACAATTCAGAGTTGTTTTAATTCATATTTCCTGAATTATTAGTGACTTAGAGAATTTTATAGGACTATTGATAGCTCTTATTTTTATAAATTTGGCTCAGTTCCCTATATATTTGAGAAATGAGGGCTTTAGCAGAGAAACTTGCTAGAAAAATCTCTTCTCAAGTTTCTTGCTTTCCTTCTAATTTTAGCTGCATTTGGTTTGGTTTTATGCACAACTTTTTAAATTTCATGTAATCAAAATTATCCATTTTATTTCCCGTGAACCTCTTTATCTCATTTGGTCATGAAATAGTCTCTTATATGTAGATATGGCAGATAAATTTTCCCATGCCCCCTAACTTGCTTATGGTTTCACCCTTTATGTCTAAATCATGTACCCATTTTGACCTTATCTTGTTATATTGTGTAAGATGTTGGTCTCTGCCTAGTTTCTTCCAGGCTGTTTTCTAATTTTCCCACAAGTTTTGGTCAAATAGTGAATTCTTCCCCTAATAACTTAGATCTTTGGATTCATCAAACACTAGGCTACTGTTGTCATTTACTTCTGTATATTGTATACCTAATCTATTCCATTGGTCAACCACTCTATTTCTTATTCAGGACTAGATTGTTTTGATGACCTCCACTTTGTAATATAATTTGAAATCTGGTCCTGCTAGTCCCCTTCCTTCAGTTTTTTTCATTGATTCTCTTGATATTCTTGACCTTTTGTTTCTTTGTTATTATATATTATATAATAACTTTGTTATTATTTTTTCTAGCTGTATAAAATAATTCTTTGGTAGCTAGTTGGAATGGCGCTGAATAAGTAAATTAATTTGGATTGTATTGCCATTTTTATTACAGTGTCTTGGTCTATGCAATTGATATTTCTCCAATTGCTTAGCTCTGCCTTTATTTGTGTGAAAAGTGTTTTGTAATTGTGTTCATATAGTTCCCTTGTGCATCTTGGCAGGTAGACTTCCAAGTGTTTTATATTGTCTGTAGTTATTTTAAGTGGAATTTTTCTTTCTGTCTCTTCTTGCTGAATTTTGATGGTAATATAGAGAAATAGTAATGATCAACTACATCCTTTTATACAGATGGAAATGGAGGTCCAGTGAAATTAAAAGACTTGTCCAAAGTCATACAAGTAAGGATCTGAACTCAAGTCCAAGTCCTCAGATTTAGTCCACCACTCTGACCACTCCACACCATATAGCCAGTCTGTAGTCAAATCTTTTTATCCCTACCTTCACAGCATCTTTCATATATGTTCCTTTTTACCCACTTAAGACAGCTACAACTAGAGTTCAGGCCTTCATGACCTATCGCGAGGACTGTTGCAACAGCCTTCTATTGGATGTTCCTATCTTGTCTCTCTCCACTCTAATCTTTCCTCCACTCACCTTCCAAGGTGATTTTCCTAAATTATAGATCTAACCTTGTCACTCATTTGCTCAGTGATATCCAGTGGCTTCTTATCATCTCCAGGACCAAATTCAAATGCCTGTTTGGGATTTGAAGCTTTTTATAACCTGGCCTCTTCCTGCTTTCTCATTCTTGATTCTCTTTACCCCCATGTACTCTATGAACCAGCCACACTGACCTTCTTGCATGTCCTGGAATATAAAAAACTCTTATCTCCTGCACCTGTGCTATTGTGCTGGTTGGTCTGCATGCCTGAAATGCTTGGCCCCTTCAACTCCACCTCTTGGTCTCCTCAGTTTCCTTCAAGACTAAGTTTGAAGTCCCACTTTCTACAAGAGGACTTTTCTCGTCCCCCTAGCTTCTAGTAGTAGAGTTCCCCCTCAAATTACCTTCACCTGCTCTGTATATATCTTGTATATACATAGTTATCTACACATTATCTCCCCCATTGGAATGTAAGATCCTTGTAGACAGGGACGTTCTCTCCCTTCCCCCCTTCTTTGTTTCCTCATTGCTTTGCACCATGCCTAGGACACAATAAGCACTATATGAATACTTGTTGACTGGCTGGCTGGCAGGTGAAGAATTATGTGTGAGAAGTGGTATAAAAGATGTCATTAAAAAATATGACCAGGATGGGCCAGTCACATAGGGAGTAGAAGAGTTGATCGATGAACAGTCTACATGCTCCACTAATAGACATCCAATGTCAAGAGAATATTAGAAAGGGATCTAGGGCATTAAGTGGATGCCCCTGTGGTGAACTTATGGAAAGCCATGGTTGGATCATCACACAGGATGGGTAGTCATAATGTGACAGGGTTGGAGGGGGGCAGGGAGTGGAAGAGATCTGCATCACTAGAAGGATATTGATAGTATCACAAATCCACTGAAGTATAGTAATGATCTCATTCATTTATTTGATTAATAAAAATGTTCTTCTTTTCTGTCGTGAGAATACCTATCGCCAGTTTCTAGCATTTTATTAAAGAATTTTGTCCATTTACAATTAATTTTATGACTTCTAGGTTGTAATAGTGTAGTCATTCTATTGGAAGGGAATATGCAGTCTTATTATTTCAGCTTTTAACTGTAACTTGAAATCTTCCTATAGAAATTTACTTTCCTTCATATCAATAACTGTGTAGGTTTCTTAATTTGGATTTCCCACTCAAAATAAGAGTTTCCCTTTGATATTACCTTGACCGAATCCTATTCTTAGCACCCCGGGTTCTCAACACCATTTATTTGCCTTCTTTGTTTCTCAGAAATATGCTTCTCAAATTTAGTGTTATCATCAGTATTTTATTTTGAGGGTTCTTATACTTTGCTAGCAACTGCTTTATCTTTATTTGAAAAGTATGAATTGTTTAGAGTAATTTTTTTAACTTGGAGGCTTGACTGTTTTACCAAGATTTCACTGAAGTTCATGTCTCTTTGCAAATATTCCAAAGGCTAAGAGCATCTCAGATTTCCATGTCTTGCCTCCAAACAGCACAGGGTTGACTCCTTTTTAAAATTTGAGACATATTGTTTCGACAAAACAGAAACTTGCCAACAATCATCCAAACAAAACCCATTACAAAGTACATTAAAATGTCTTGTCGCTAGTAGAATGGAATGCTGACATTTTGGCACTAACATTGGCCACTGACATTTGGGTAAAGGAGGTGTTTGGGAGTTTTCCTAAAACCCCACCATAGTTTTAGAAGACTATAGGCCTTGGACCTTGTTGGTGAGTAGCCGACACATAGAACATAAAATGATTAGCTAAGAGAATCAATCTTGCCCCTTGGTCCTTTATTTTCAAAAAGCAAGCAGTTTAGCAGTTTGAGTTTGGTGAGCAATCAGGACTCATAGCATTTATAGAATAAGACCCTTGCAGGGAGGAGAAAAGGAATCTCTCTCCCCCGGCTGCCTCGATAAGGCAAGGTGTCTTGCAGTAGATTCACCCGCCTAGAAGGTTGTTCCCTATCAAGGAAGAGGATCCGAGGCTCTGAGAAAAAAATCAGTTGAGTAAAAGGAAGAATGTTTTCTCCCTTCCTCATTAGCCATGATGCTTTAAAGTGAAGCCACTCAACTAGTAGAAGACACTGAATTAAGTGACTGAGAGAGGATTTAAGTTACATTAAGTAGAGATATAGTCACTCAATCAACTTCCAAGAGACCAGAGCCTGCTGTGTCCTCCTCAAGGAAGCTAACCCTGGCCACTTGGCGCTGAGCCACAGAGAGGATTGAACAGGAAGATGTACAGGTACTGCAGTTCTGGAGACATGAGTCACCTTGATACTTGTTCCTAACACAGCTACCTCATTGGCTTATACTACTATTCTTTCTGTGGCTTCTTGAGTATATATTTTTGCTAAGAACTAACTGTTAATGCAAAGCTTATATATTATAGTGCTAGGAATACAGACCTAGAGATAGCAGCCACTCTCTAGAGACAAAACCCAAAAGTGTGAGTGCTAGTAGGCAATATAGCCTAATGGGAATACCACATTTTTAGTATATTATATTATTGTGTTGTATGTGTTGTACTTTTAGCACTGCATGTTTTATTTTGAATCACTTCATACAAATACATCTTCCTGTGTTTTTCTGAATTCTTCATATTCATCTCTTTCTGTATAGTACATTCATATACCATTTCCAAATTGTTGGGCACATATTTTATTTCCAGCTTTTCATTAACCCAAATAACTTTGCTTTGAATGTTTGGGGGGATTTTCTTGCTGATGACAATATAGAATAAACAGTTAAGTAATTTTCTTGCATGGGAAGCTAGGTGGTATAAAGGATAGAGCATATGACCTGGAGTCAGGAAGACTCATCTTCCTGAGTTCAAGTTTGGCCTCAGACACTTACTAGCTGTGTGACCCCAGGCAAGTCACTTAATCCTATTCGCCTCAGTTTCCTCATCTGTATATTGAGCTGGTGAAGAAAATGGCAAATCGCTCTAGTATCTTTGCCAAGATAACCCCAAAAATGGTCACTAAGAGTTGGACACAACTGAAAATGACTAAATAACAACAACAACAACAAAACTTGTGCAATGGTTTAAGAATGGCTTAACCAATTCTTAGTACCATTCATAATGAATTAGGACATCTGCATTCCCGTAGTGACTTCAGCAACTTTTCTTATCTTTTACTAACCTTCCTAGTTATTTGGTGTTTAATGATACCTCAGAGTTTTTCCATTGTGCATTTTCCTGATTATTAATGATTTTAATATTATTTCAGGTAGTTATTAATAATCTGTATTTTTCTTTTGATCAATGGCCTATTAGGAAATGACTCAAACATATATTTGCATCAGTTATCCACATATTTGATAGTTCAGATATATCAGAATATTTAATGTAAAGAGTTTTCTAATCCATATAGTTTCCTTTAATTATAGCTGCATTGATTTTATTTGTGCAAAAGGTTTTCAATTTTATATAATCAAATTTATCTATTTTGCTTTTTATGATCTCTTCTTTCCCATGTCCAGTTATGAATTCTTCACCTATATATCTCAGAAAGATACCTTTCTTTGATTTTAATTTTAAAATACACTATTGATGTCTTGTGTTTTTACATCAGTATTATTTTGATCCACATTTCCTAGATTAAGCCATCCAATATAATAAAGAAAATAATGAAAAATATCCTATATATTGAGCACATCTGGCAATGCATACAATATTCTGTCCTAGTAGCCCTCCTCTCCATGAAGGAGGAAGTATGTGTCATTTATCTGCTCTTTGGATTTTATTATGTTTATTGGTTTTGCCACTCATGTGTCATATCTTGTTATTTATTTAATTCCAAGTCAAAAGGCACTCACCTTATTTCTAGTTCTTTGCTTCCTCAGAGTATTCCTGTGACTATTGTGGTTTATGTTGGACACTTGTTTTGGTCATTGATTTCTTTGGGGATGTATCTAAAATAATGAGATTACTAGGTCAAAGGAACAGCTTAAACACTTTTGCTGCATAATTCAAAATTGAAATCCAGGACAGTTGTATCACCAACTATGCCAGAGTTCTACCAACAATGCATACCACAGTCTCTCAGTTGGTCAACTACATTTATTAAGCACCTGCTATATGCTAGGGTTATACTGTGAATATAAAGAAAGGCAAAGACAGCCCTTGATCTTAGGGAGCTCACAGTCTAATGGGGAACTAACATTCAAGTAAGCATGTACAAACAAGATATAGCCAGGGTAAACTAAAAATTATCAATAAAAGGAAGTTGCTAGAATTAAGGTTGATTGGGAAAGGGATCCTATAGAAAGTGGGACTTAAAGAAGCCAAGGAAGCCATGAAGTGGAACAGAAGAGGGAGGGCATTCCAGGGAGGGAAATAGCCAGAGAAAATACCTGGAGTTGGGAGAGGAGTATTCTGTTAGAGGAAGAGCAAGAAGACCATTGTCCACAGAATATGTGGGGAGTTACAAGAGGTAAGAAGACTGGATGGGTAAGAGGGGTCTAGATTATGAATGGGTTTGAACTCCAGAGAATTTTATATGTGATCTTGCAGGTAATAGAGAGCCACTGGATTTTACTGAGTGGTGGAATGGCATGGTCAGGCATGCTTTAGGAAGATCACTTTGATAGCTAGGTGGACTGCAAGGGGAGAGACTTGTAGGAAGAAGACCAATTAGCAGGTTATTGCCACAATCTAAGCATTAGGTGATGAGGGCTTGCTAGAGTGGTTAACAGAAAGAGGTATATGTGAGAGATATTATGAAGATATAAAAGAAAGGACTTGACAACTGGTTGGATATGGGAGGTGTGAGAGAAAGCCTGGGTTACTAGGAGGATGATGGTGCCCTTAACAAAAATAGGAAAGTTAGGAAGAAAAGAGAGTTGGGGGGGGGGGAAGAAGAATGAGCTCAGTTTTGGACATGTTAAGTTTGAGATACCTGTGGGAGGTCTAGTTCTAGATGTCTGACAGACAGAGATGTGAGCCTGGAGGTCAGCAGAGAGTTTTGGGCTAGATAAATACGTAGATTTGAGAATCGTCAGCACAAAGATGGTCATTGAATCCATAGGAGCTGATGAGATCACCAAGCAAATAGTATAGAGGAAGAAGAGGACAGGCCCCAAGACAGAGTCCTGTGGGACTCCCATGATTAGTGAGTGTAACCTTGATGAAGATCCAGCAAAGGATATTGAGGAGGAGTGGTCAAATGGGTAAGAGAAGAACCAGGAGAAAATGGTGTCCTCAAAACCACTCTAGATAGGTTTCTTCTCTTAGAGAGAAGATAGTATCAAGGAGAAGAGGTTTGATGCTATTGAAAATCTTTTGTCATTGCCGGTTTGTATGGCATGTGGTAAAATTTCAGAGTTTACTATTTTGACTTATTAATTTTCTTATTATTGTAACAAAGCATTTTCTCTAATTTTTCATGCAGTAACCTTTATATTTAGGTAGCTTACCCATTTGGAATTTATTGTGATATAAGATACATATAGTGTTAGACTTAGTTGGTAGGTTATTTAGTTTAACTTAATTGCTATTTTTAATTTCTTTAATTTCTTTTGTAAAGAATGGCTTACTAAGGAAGGAAAGAAAGGGACATATTTGAAATTTAAAGTGATTTAAAAATAAAAAAAATTAGTGTTAATGTTTTAAACTGTTATGCTCAAAATTAAGTATGAGAATCCTGATGTAGCCTCACCGGAGCAAAATGTAATGGACCTATTACCTCCTTATTCCTGGAAGTTATGTCCCTTAATGCAGAACAAGATCATGTTAACATTTTTTTGTCTACCACAGAACACCATTGACTTATATTGAAACTCCAATCTACTTAAACCGAGAAATCATTTCAGATAAATTGCCATCCAACCATACTTCATCTACCTTATACTTGTAAAGTCAACTTTTCAAAACCAAATGTAAGACTTTATATTAACCCCTATTAAATTTCACCTTATTATATTTAAATCTGTGGTTTAGCCTATCAAGATCATTTTGGATCTTAAACTCTCATCCAGTAGTCATTCTTCCATATTTGTCCTTGGCAAAATTTTGTAAGCATCTCTGCTTTTATATGCCTTCCACTGAAGCATGATAAATTCTGCTCCAACCTTTCATTAACTGTGTATAATTATTTTTCAAGTGTATTTCTTGTATTCAACAAATTGTTTTCCTTTCTAATCCATTCTTCAGCTCTTTTCCATTTCACGAATGATTTTATCCCACTAACATTCACCTTTATGTTTGTTGAGTTTGTTTTCCCTTTATCAAATTTTATTATAATCTTCCCCATCCTCTCTTTTTCCTTTCCGTTGTTCCTACCTTTTTTCCCATTTCCTCTCTCTCTCTCCAACATCCCTTATTTCTCCTACTCCCTTCCTCCCTTTTTCTGTGTCTATTTCTGTGTCTGTCTCTCTCTATCTCTACCTCTTGCTTTTCTTCCCTGCTTTTAAATCCTTCTCTCCTTTCTTTTAGCAAATCAACACTAGGGATTTGTAGGTTATGTTACTTAGAAAAACCTGCTCCCAATCTCCTCCTTCTCTTCTCTCCTTCCAGCCCAGATGCAAATCACTGGGTCTCCCCTTCCTATCCTAGCTCAATCCTTTGTTCATTTTAGTACATTTCAACTAGAATAATCATTTTAAACCTTCCCTTTCCTGACCCAGATAAAAGTGTGACTGATGAGATCCCTTTTATTCTTCCCTACTCCTACCTCAATATTTGAATAGCCATTACTTATGGTGCCCTAATTTCAAAAATACTAAGTTCCTGCCTTTTTACACCTGAGAACTTTTTTTAAGCCCAGAGCTTATCCATCTTTGTCTTCTCTTAGACATGATATGACTCCTAAGAGATGATAATATTGTTCCCCTTTTTTAATATGTAAGCACTAGATCATCACCTAGCCTAAAGTTTGACCTTTCTTAAATTTCTTTTGTGTGTCTTGTTTTCATCCAAAGACTCTAACCAACTTTGCTTTTTTTTTAAACAAAAAGTATTTTTTTTAAGAAATAAATGATTCTTTGTTTAACATATATCAAACTGCTTGCCTTCTCAATGCGTGGAGGTGGTGTATGGAGAAAGCAAGGGAGAGAATTTGTAGCTCAAAGTTTTATAAACAAATAAAAATTGTTTTTATATGTAGCCAGGGTAAAATTAATTAATTAGTTTTTAAAAAGAAAAAAATGATTCTATTAACAAGTTTATGTTTTCTTCTTCAAGATTATGCTCTACTTTGCAGAATAAAGTTATCCTTGATTCCAAGCTATTTTCCTTTACTTTTCAATATAACATATTCCAGTTTTTCCTGTCCTTTCTCATTGATGGCAAGTTATTCCAACTGATGTTTCTTTTTATCTGGTCTTTCTCTTTCTAGCCGTTGACAGTATTTTATCTTTGACTTGGTAGCTCCAGAGCTTGACTGTAATATTTCTGGATGCAATAAACCCTGTAATTCTTCTCTTGTGGCATATGAAGCATTCTATCAGTCTACACTTTGTCATCTGGTTCCAAACATTGAGTAAATTTTCCTCTGTGTACTCTTGAAATTTCATATTCACATTTTTATCACATTTTCCTAAAAGAACACTGGTTTTTAGATTATCATGTAGAACCATGCCTTTCAATTTTTTTTTTTTAGTTTTAAAGATGGCATTTTGTTGTTGTTCAGTCATTTCAGTCATGGCTGGCTTTTCATAACCCCATTTGAGTTGTTTATTTTTGTTTTTGTTTTTTGGCAAAGATGCTAGAGCAATTTGCCATTTCCTTCTCTAGCTCATTTTATAGATGAGGAAACTGAGGCAAACAGTGTTAAGTGACTTGTCCAGGGTTGCATAGCTAGTATGTGTCTGAGGCCGGATTTGAACTCAGGAAAATGAGTCTTCCTGACTTCACGTCCAGCACTCTATCTACTGTGCCACCTAGCTGCCCCATATATTATCCCAGATTTGCTGTATTTTTACTTTGCTTTAATAATTCTTGCTGTGTTTTGAGTAATAGTGTCTACATTTTTCCATGGTGTCCATTGCTTTGTTAAAGTTTTTTGGTTTCTGTTCTAAACTGATGATTCTCCTATCACACATATAAAATCTGTAATGTTATTCCATGTGTCTTCCTTCAATTCTTAAGTTTTTCAACTACAGTTATGATTATTATGGCCATCCAGTCTCGTTTCTGGGATTATCGTTACTGTTCATACAGAATGATTTTCTTTTCCTGGATGTTTCTCATGGTATTTTTTATTCTATTGTAATTAGTATAGCATATTATGAGCTTTTTGTTTGATTGCTCAGCTGTTTAGTCTAACTGCTGATTTTTTTCAACAGGGATTTCCTTGTTAGGATTTTCTCACTCTCTCCTCTTGGTTATTTTTTTCTTTCTTTCTTTAGCACATTTCTAGCTTTTCTGAAGTGATGAAGGGGGAGCTAGACTTAGATACAACTTTTCACTCTGCCATCTTGCCACAATATGCCAGAATATTTAGTTTAGATAATTCTGGGTTTAAGGCCAATACTTCCTAATTTTGCATATTTTATATTCCAATTTCCTTAGTTAGTTATCTATCCCTTGTCTTCCTTGAGAAGTCTACTGTGTTCTTGATTAATGTTTTTTAGTAAATAGCTTATATTTTTTTGGTTTTCTTTTTTCCAGCACATTTGGAATGTTTTATATCATTTTTTTAACATTGGAATTTGTACTGTATCTAAGAATGTTGAATCTTATATTCTTCCTAGTTGAGGTTTTGTGGATTCTTTCTGTTTATATTTTTTTCTTTTTTCTAATACTTATATATTTTCTTTGATGATTTCCTAGAATACCACATCATTCTTTTAGTTTTTATAATTTTTCTTATGTACTCGTTTACTTGATTTTGCATATTTTCTATTTCTTTGAAAATTTCAATAAATTTCTAATTGATTTCTTAACTGTATTTATCTTTTCCATGTTGTATCTGTTATTTATTAGTTTTAGTGATAGTATTCAAGTATGTGCTGGTCATTTACTTCACTATTTACTTTTGATCTTTTTAAAACATCTTTTAATTCTAACTTATGTTTCTCCTAGGATTTTTATTTTCTTCAAATTCTTCTTTTGTTGGGCCTGTGATTTTCTTCCCCATGTAAATTACTATTTAATTTCATTAAATGTATACTTTATCCATTTGAGGATATCTCTTGGGATAGTTTGCATTATGTAGTTTTCTTTCAACATCACTTTCAGCATTTTAGTCTTTACAGGCAACCTGTATTTTTAAATTTAATTGTAATAACCTTTTTTATTTGTAATAGCCTTTTGATTTAAATTGCTTATTTTCTATTTAAGTTGTTTTTGTTGTCTTTTTTAAGAGGTATATGAACTTTGGTTCCCTTGGAACCTCTTATTCTACCATCTTGACTCAAAAAGGTTCTCATTTCTTAAAAGAATACTTTCTGATGTGGGCTACCCTCAAACTAACATGCAATCAAGTTTGTGCAATTGTGGCTGGTAGCCCTCAGCATACTGGTAGCTCTCTCCACCAAGATATTAAAAGCTTCCTAATGGAAATAGGAAAGAACTTAACTTTAATATTTTTCAAGATGCACGAAATAAATTTTCCATTTTCCAGACTGAACAGTTTTTAATCCTAGACATATTTGCATGTAAGTAATGAAAGAGAGATTATAATGATTCCTGCAAAACTCCTCAGATAATTAGTGTATATCAGCAAAAAAAAACCCAAACAAACAAAAACAAAAAAACCCTTCAAAACCTGTCATGGTCATTATATAAACAAAGAAATATGGGGCCTCCCCCAAAATTTGGCAATATATAGCTTGCTCTCCTTAAAGGAGCTTAGAGGAATATTCTATTTTTAATATTATTCAGATTCAGAAAATCTCTTAGCCAAATTCTGCATATGACTGCGCTAGTATATAATATATCCAACTTTGCACAAAAGTGGCATAATAAATCTACATTCACATACTTTTAGACTTAACTGTGAAAGTAAGTATCCTCTATATCCATGAATGCTTCCTTTGAATGATACAAGTCCGATTCCCCTGGGCTTCTGATATTTTCTCTGAGGTTTGGAAACCCCTGAAGTATTTTTTTTCTATTACCAATATGGCTTTGAGATCCCTCCACCCTGATGGAGGTGAAAGAGGTAATGATGATAACACAAGACAATGTGTGTATGAACCTTAAGAAATTTTTTGCCCTACAGTTAAAGAAAACTATCCTTTCCGAGTTAGAGAACTTTGGACATTTTCATAACTCATAATTTTTCACCTTTGCATTTCTTTTATGATTTAGGATACTCCTGCTTTATAAAGCATCAAGAGTGAACGCAGCAGAAGTCAATTTTTCTTTATTCACATTCATATAAATATCATAACTACAGACAATAAATATTTGTAAGTCTTCATTTGCATTCAAAATCCATCTGAAACTACTCATTTTTAGTTTCCTCTTCTCCACATTTGTAGGTCTTATCTCTATTAACTATGTCACTGAAGGACATCAGTAGATTTGGAATACAATCCACACAACCTCTAAATGAGATTAGCATCAAGTTGTAATGCATGCGGCTCAGTATAAGGATATGAAAGCTTATTTGATGTCTCAAGGTGCTCTATTCTCCAGGGAGAGAAGCAGTTGTGTAGTGATAGGTGAAACCTCAAGGCAATGTGCCATTTTGTCTAAGGCTAGCTTTGATTTGAGACTTTTTAAAAAATTAATTCTAACAATTTGCTAATTCCAACTGTTTCCAGTCGGGGTTTGATGCTTTTGAAAGTACAGGTAATATCCCTACTCACCCCATCTGAATAAAATGTGAAATGTGGCACCAAACTCTAGTCCCCAAGAATGCCATGTCCTTGATACACTGAATGGATCACCCCTCTGGACTTGTGTTGGATGGCAGGAGGATGGGTCTGCCTCTTGGACAACTCTCCTTCTGGCAGCCTCAGGTTACTTAACCGCTGGCATAATGCCTATTGGAAGGCCATCTGTGCTTTCTGATAGTGCTGTAGAAAGGCCCACTGCTGCTGTTGTTAAGCCATCTGTGCCTCCCCCTGGCATGATTTGAGTAGGGTGCCTTACATCTGCCGCTCCTAGGTACTTGATTACTGAGCAAGAAAGTGCAGAATGGTTTCCCTAGCTCTTTTTTATTATTAAAAAGAGTTTTGTATTATTCATCTTAAGGAAATAGACTAACCCTTCACCCCAGATCTTTGTAATGTGATTTCAATATTCTTTATGTCTTAATTCTGAACATATAGAAAAATGTGTGTCCTTATATAATAACTCTCCAATTCTTAAATCCTCCCAAATATAGGTTATCAGATGTAGTTAGTGGCTTATCTTCTACACTTGGCCTTCTCTAAACAGAATGAAGTGCACTCATCTTGACTAATACAACAGATCTGATGTATAATTTATATCTGTCTAATTTCTAACCAATTCCAGTTGTATTTACTCTGAGTACAATCAATAAAATCTATGTTTCCTACTGTATCATATCTGTGTCCTGTGATAAAACCATTCAGTTTTATGTGACAATATGGGTCCATGCAATTAATACTCACTGAAATCTAAGCGAACAAAAATCTAAACATGACCAACTTAATTTAAATGTCTAATAATTGCATTGTATTATATTCTTTGCATTAAGCATCATGATATTTTTTTCATGGAGGAGGACAGGTAATAAAGAGTGCTTATGCGCCAAAGTAAATAAATTCCTTGTACTATTTGACATTTAATTGAGGGTATATAAATATATAGAAAATGACTAAAACTCCAGGTGAAGTGAACACTGGTAATGTAAAATTTTAATTCAGCTCATTTACATTTCATACCTTTATTTAAAAAAAACTGACTTTCATTTTACTGACCTAGCATAGTGAATGCTATGATGCTTTATGTCAAACATAATATACAGTCCAAATTAATGTAACCCTTTGATAAAGCTATATACATTGCAGGTTATTTGTTCATCAATTCTGTAGTAAGTCAGTATTTTAAATAAACTTTCTAATTTGTCACATTTATCAAATATTTGTGAAAAGACTTTATTTTTTTAACTTATAAAAGTATAGTTTTGAAAGTTATTTTGAAAGAAACAGTTAATGATATATATTTGCCTTGACCCAGTGATCGTAGTATTGAGCATATTACCACAAGGCTGCCAAAGATGGAAACAAAAAGTCTAACATACACCAAAACATTTATAACAGCATACATTATGGTGGCAAAAAAATTTTAAAAGGGAAATGACTATTAAGGTCTATGAACGCAATAACATATTATCATACATTAAGAATAACACATATAAGAAATTGAGGGAAACATGGGAAGATTTTTGTGAACCGATGAAGACTGAAATAAATAGAATGAAAAGAACTGAAATGAATGAAAAGAAATAGAATAACAGAAGAACTACAACAATGTGAATGAAAAGATTTCTAACAGGAAGCCAAATTATGGGTAATCTGAAAAGCCAGTAGAGGTCCTACAAGACAAATAGGTAGGAATATTATTGTTTAGTTGTTTTTCAGTCATATCTGACTCTCTGTGACCCTATTTGGGTTTTTCTTGGCAAAGATACTGGAATGATTTGCCATTTCCTTCTCCAGCTCATTTTACTGATGAGGAACTGAGGCAAACTAGGTTAAGTGACTTGTTCAGGGTCACACAGCTAGTGAGTATCTGAGGCTAGATATGAACTCAGGAAGATGAGTCTTCCTGATTCTAAGCCCTGTGCTCTATCCTCACTACCACCTAACTGTCCAAAAAGGTAGGATACCATGGACCAAAATTCTACAGTAGAAGTCAACTAAGGAGAAATGGAAAAACTTTCAAAAACTGAATTCTGAAACAATAAAGAGAAATATTATTGATAAGAAGAAATAGAGAGGCAGGGAAGAGTTTCTCAAAAGAACAGTGTAGGTCTGCAAGGAATTTACCAACTCTATCACAATTTAAAGTGACATGTAGAGAAGATAGTAGCCAGGATAACTAATAGAACATAAATACAAAAATATGGCTTGGTACTGTAAGGATGGTAATGAACAAAAAGGATTTAGAGTTCTTGTTTTGTCTTATTTAAAGGAAAATTAAGCAAAGAAAAAGATGATTTCCTTTAGTAGATGGGATGGTGATAACTGACAAGAGTGAGAAGACTAGGCTGCATAGTTCTTCCTTTGATTCTTCTATCTTTGCTGAGTCGAATGACCTTTGGTCTGAAAAAGACAGAAAAAAATGGTTAATAGGTAGTTGTTATCCAAAGTAAGCAAAGTGAGGATGAGAGAATGTAGCACCCTTGATTAAAGTCACCTGGCCCAGAAGAATTAGGTCTCAAAAGAACTCTCAGATATGGATGTAGGAATCATATGACCAGCAAAAGGGTCAAATAGTTGTTTCCTGAAAACTTCCCTACTCCCAAAACTTGAAAAGAAAGAGATTTTGCATCAGATACAAGTGAATTATAGCTTAATTCACAAAATAAAAAGATAGACTATATGTACAAGGTAAAAACCTCATTAATTAACACCAGAGAATGTTTATAATTTTAATTCCCAATCTGATTCACTCCTCCTGCCCCAAAAACTCTCTGTAACCTCCTCACCAAACATAACCTGACTTAGAAGCTTGTGACAGTATCCAACTGTAGGGAACTCAAATGAGTAATTCTGTTTAAAAAAAACAACTCCTAGTCTCCCCAAGGAGAGGCAGACAATGATTCTGCCCAGCTGCAAGAAGAAAAGAGAAACTTAAAGAAGAGGGATAGGACTGAAGACCTAGACAGGGAGGGAGATTTAAGAATGAGCCCCATGTCCTAAGGAAAGAGAATTGGAGACTTCTGGGCTCAGTCTTCTCCACCATTCTCCAGAAGTTTTCTCATCCAGGAAGATGTCTCCATCCTGTGGCCTTCTTTGAGCTCCTTCTTCCATTGGCGAATTCCTTCCAGCACCTCTGCTTTAAGAAAGTGTCCAGGTCAGCCATGCTTACTCATTCACTTCTCTCCCACTCCACTCTTAACTCTCCAGATTTCTCCACCATACCCCCATGAGTACCTTTTCCCCTTCCTTCTGCTTTTGATCTCTCTTTTGTTTGTTGTATTCCCCCTATTAGAATAAAAGCTCTTTTTTTACCTTTTTTTAAATTTTATTTAATATATTTAGTTTTCAGCATTGATTTTCACAAGAATTTGAATTACAAATTTTCTCCCTATTTCTACCCTCCCCCCCCACTCCAAGATGGCATATATTCTGGTTGCCCTGTTCCCCAGTCAGCCCTCCCTTCTGTCAACCCACTCCCCTCCCATCCCCTTTTCCCTTCCTTTCTTGTAGGGCAAGATAAATTTCTATGCCCCATTGCCTGTGTATCTTATTTTCTAGTTGCATGCAAAAACTTTTTTTTGTTTTTGAACATC
>CM053625.1:260738923-260766845 GCA_028646595.1 Phalanger gymnotis
TTTCTCACATCACTCCCATTTCTCTTCCCAATTTTTCCTCTACTTCTCTAACTTTCTTTTCCAAATCCTTTTTGAGCTCTTCCATGGCCTGAGACCAGTTCATGTTTTACTTGGAGGCTTTTGATGTAGGCTCTTTGACTTTGGTGACTTCTTCTGGCTGTATGTTTTGGTCTTCTTTGTCACCAAAGAAAGATTCCAAAGTCTGAGTCTGAATCTGAGTCCATTTTCGCTGCCTGGCCATGTTCCCAGCCAACTCACTTGACCCTTGAGTTTTTCAGTGGGGTATGACTGCTTATACAGTACAGAGTACTTTGTCCCAAGCTTGAGGGGCTGTGCTGTTGTTTTCAGAGCTATTTCTACACAGCAAGCTCTGCCACACCAGCGCTCCTCCTCCCCCAAGAACCACCAGCCTAGATAGTGACTCAGATCTAAGCAGCCTCTGCACTCTTGCTCTGATCTACCACTTAATTCCTCCCACCAGGTGGGCCTGGGGCTGAAAGCCACTGCAGCTGTAGTTCTGTCCTCAGAGTTGCACCACCTCCACTGCCCCTGAGGCAGTGGCCAAACCACAAACTCCTTTCACTCTGTCCCTGCAACTTTTCCCACTAACCTTCTCTGTTGTCTTTGGTATTTGTGGGTTGAGAAGTCTGGTAACTGCCACAGCTCACTGATTCAGGGCACTGGGGTGTGTTCATCCCAGCTCCTGGTCTGGTTGGTCCAGGCATGGCTCATGCTGGGCTCTGCTCTGTTCTGCTCCCAGCTCTATGCGCGATAGACCTTACCCAGTGACCATCAAGGCTGTCCTGAACTGGAGCCCTGCTTCCCTCTGCTATTTCATGGGTTCTACCATTCTAGAATTTTTTCAGAGCCATTTTTATAGGTGTTTGGAGGATCCTGCAGGAGAGCTTTAGGCAAGTCCCTGCTTTCCAGCTGCCATCTTGGCTCTGCCCCACCCTGACCAGGAGTAGAATTTCTTAGAGAAAAAAAGCAGGAGTAGTAATCATGATCTAAGACAAAGTTAATGCTAAAATAGATTTAATCAAAATAGGAAAATAGGAAAATTAGACTATATGTCAGCCATATTAATATTGTTTTAGACTGTTGAAAATAATTAGATGGCATAAGGTTGGAATATTGTGGTGGTATAGGAAATGATGAGTTGGGGTACTTAGAAAAGTAGTGGAAGACTTGGACCTATGAAGGAAGATGTTATCAACCTTCAGAGAAACAGAGGACAAACAGGTATAGTATGGTCTTACATAGGTGCATATGAATGTATAAGTCTATATATGAGTGTAATTATAGATATCTAAGCAAATGTATGCAAATGTAAGTATATATATATATGTGTGTGTGTGTGTGTGTGTGTGTGTGTGTATGTATATGTGTACATACATATACATACACATTCACACTTAATTCCTACTTAGGGGATAGGGAGGAGGTGGGGTGGGGGAAGGAAAAAAAAAGTGCACAGCAAGGAACAAAAGAAAACTTACAAGGAAGCAAAGAAAAGATGGAAAGGTCTAAATACAATGTGTGGTATTTATGATATAGGCTTTCTTGAAATGGAAATTTATTGCTGTATATTTTGAATCCTCTGTTATGTTCTTCTGTGTACATGGCAGTGCTTTTTTTTTTCTTTTCTCATTTTGTATTCAAATTTTGGTATTTAAGTTTATAATATGTTTCTTTTTCTTATTGTATATTTAAGTTGAAAATAAATTTTTAAAAAATCATTAGAAATTTTTAGGGGATATTGACTCACTTTCCTTCTCTCTAAGGTCCTTGTTCTTCAAGATGGCACTTTTCTTCCATTGACCCTTAATTTCTCCTCTTCTGTCTGCTTTTATCTATCAGTCATTGCTGATTTTTCTGTTGTATTCTCGTCTTTCTTACTATCAGTCTTTTCCCTCCAATAGCCTCAGTGCTGATTTATGCCCCTTCCATGACCATTGCTGCCTGTTGTTCTCAATTCTCTCAGATCACCAGGGTTGAATAAAATCTGTGACCCTCAAGGGATCAAGGTGATGCATTGAAATATGGCTACATTGAGACTGGGAGACTGCTGTAGCTGGGCCTATCTTCTACCTACTCTTAGACTCACTTTCCTGAGAGTATCTCTCAGTACTATGTGTTGTGTCTCTCAACATCTGACTTTCTTCACATCTTAGGCAAACCACAGCAGGGAGGACTGGTCATAAAGGTGAAAGTATTGATGAAGAACAGTGTTAGGCACCATTTGGCAGAGGGAAAGATGGAGTGATTAAAAAATTATAATCAGAAAATGGCATGGAGTTCATGAACATAGAAGTGGAACATTTATGTTATGGAAGGATCAAAAGTAAGAACTTTTTGGGGGGTGGAGCCAAGATGGCCATGTGAAAGCAGTACCTTACCAGAGCTGTCTCACAAGTGCTGTCAGATACCTCTAAAAAAGTGAATCTGAGCAGATTTGAGAGAGTTAGAAGCTGCTAGCAGTCTTAGTGGGGCAAAGTTACAAGCCAGGAGTGTCCAAAAGGTCGACGGGACAGATCTGTAGGCTGGGAGAGCACTCGGCGCTGTACAGAGCTGCACCAGACAGCACCAAAGCTGAAGCAGCTGTGGAAACCAGCCAACAATCCAGGCTGGGAGAAAGCTGGGCACCTGAAACTGGCAGAGATCCCCAGGCCTCTCAACACAGGATGGGAGTCTGTCGAAGTGACAAGAGGCAGCAGCGCAATGCCTCTGGCCATGAGACATCTACTACTGAGGCTTGCAGCCCAAAGATTTGAAACCTGCCTTCCTGAACTTCTGGGAGACATAATGGCCAAGTAAGTGACTCTAATCCCTCCCTCCCTGACCCAGAGAATTCCTTGGCAAAAACACTGGAATAGAGGAGACAGAACTGGGGCTTCAGTGGCTGAGCAGTGGGAGTTCCTGAATCCCAGAGGGGTAGAGCCAGCAGGGGTCAACACCAGGAGTCCAGACATACCTTTACACAGCCAGGGGAAGTGGCAGATACCAGCACAGACAACAAACAGCTGAGACCATTGCTGAAGAGCAACAGTGCTGGAGAGAAGCCCCAGGGGAAAAGGAGACTTCAGGCAGCCAGACCCTTCTCCCACACCTCAGGAAACTGAAGGCTATAATACACTAAGCCAGTAACTAGACTCAGAATCCCCAGAACAAGAAACCTGGGACAAAGATTCCTAAGCCCCAAAAGCAGAAATCCACTGTAAAGCCAGGAAAAAGCTAACCAACATGAAGAAGAACATAAAAAAACTGAGGACAATTGATTCTTTTTATGGAGACAGGGATGATCAAAATACCAATTCAGAAGAGGATAGCATTGGCACTATACCCACATCTGATACCTGAAACGGAATGTGAACTGGTCTTAAGCACCAAAAGCACTACTGGAAGAGTTAAAGGAGGATTTTAAAAACCAAATTAGGGAGGTAAAAGAAAAAATGGAAAAAAAAAACCACTGAAGAAATCAAGTCTTTAAAAAATAAGATCAGCAAAATGGCTATGGAGAATCAGAATCTCCATAGATTAGAGAAAAATGACACCCTGAAAGGTAAAATCAACTAATTGGAAAAGGAGACTCAAAAGCAAAATGGAGACAGCAACTCATTGAAAATTAGAATTAAGCAAGTGGAAGCTAATGACTCTATGAGGCATCAAGAAGTAGTAAAACAAAATGTAAAGAATGAAAAATAGAAGAAAATGTGAAATATCTGACTGGAAAAACAACTGATCTGGAAAATAGATTGAAGAGAGACAATTTAAAAATTATTGGTCTACCAGAAATCCATGACGAAAAAAAAAAAGCCTTGATAGTATCTTCGAAGAAATTATCAGTGATAACTGCCCAGAGATCCTAGAACCAGGGTAAAATAGTCATTGAAAGAATCCACCAATAAGCCCCTGAAAGAGATCCCAAATTGAAAACTCCAAGAAATGTTATAGCCAAATTTTGGAATTACAAAGTCAAGGAGAAAATACTGCAAGCAGCCAAAAAGAAACAATTCAAATATTGTGGAATTATACTGAGGATCATACAGATCTTTCAGTTTCTACATTATATGAGAGGAGAAATTGGAATATGATATTTTGAAGGGCAAAGGAGCTGGGACTACAACCAGGGATCAACTGCCCAGCAAAATTGAGCATAATTTTTCAGGCAAGGAGATGGACATTCAACAAAATAAGGGAATTCCAGACCTTCCTGATGAAAAGGCCAGAACTCAATGGAAAATTTGATCTTCAAACACAAAACTCAAAAGAGACATAAAAAGGTAAAACAGGGAGGAAACCCCCCCCCCCACAAATCTTATTAATCAATAAGGAAAAATTATTTACATCTTTATATAGGATTATATCATCTTACGTATGCTATGTGTGTATATATATATGTATATGTACATATACATATATATAAATATTATATATATGTACATAAATCTTGAGAATAGTGCAATTATTATGACAATTGAAAGGGAGGGTTCTGGGAGAAGAGGTAAGGAGGTAGTAGAAAAGGGTAAATTACATCAAATGAAGAGACACAAAAACACATTATAATAGAGAGAAAGAAGGAAAGAAGAAGAGCAGTGTTTGACTTTACTATCATCTGATCTGGTTCAAGAAGGGAATAACATACCCTGATAAGTATAGAAATCTAACTTGTCCTACATGTAGTAGGAGGGGAAAGGGGGAAAAAAGGGAGGGGGTGGTAAGAAGGGAGGGAAGAAGTAGCAGGTGGAAAACTGTAAGATAAGGGAGGGGAATCAAGAGGGAGGGTAAACTGAGGAAGGCAGTGGTCAAAAGCAAAACTTTGTTGAGGAGTAGAAGGGGAAAGGGAGAAATAAAAGCATAAACAGGGGGGAAATAGGATTGAGAAAAAGACACAGATAGTAATCCTAACTATGAATGGGATGAACTCTCCCATACAACGGAAGCGGATAGCAGAATAGATTAAAAAACATAATCCTACAATATGCTGTTTACAGGAAACACATTTGAAACAGGGGGATACACACAGGGTAAAGGTAAAAGGCTGGAGTAAAATATATCGTGCTTCAGCTAAAGTAAAAAAAAAAAAAAGCAGGAGTAGCAATCCTAACCTCAGACAAAGCAAAAGTAAAGATCTAATTAAAAGAGATAAGGAAGGACACTACATCCTGCTAAAAGGCACCATAAACAATGAAGCAATATCAATGTTTAACATATATGCACCAAGTGGTATGGCATGCAGATTCTTAGAGGAGAGGTTAAGGGAGTTACAGGAAGAAATACACAGCAAAACTATAATAATGGGAGACCTCAAACTCCCCCTGTCTGAACTTGATAAATCTAACTGCAAAATAAACAAGACAGAAGTTAAGGAGGTGAACAGAATTTTAGAAAAGGCAGATATGATAGACCTCTGGAGAAAACTGTATGGGGTTAAAAAGGAATATACTTTTTCTCAGCGGTACATGGCACATACTCAAAAACTGACCATGTACTAGGGCAGAAAAACCTCACAATCTAGTGCAGAAAGGCAGAAGTAGTCAAAGCATACTTTTCAGATCATGATGCAATAAAAATTATTTGTAATAAAGAACCATGGAAAAATAAGCTAAAAACTAATTGGAAACTAAGTATTCTAATTCTAAAGAATGAGTGGGCCAAAGAAAAATTCATAGAAACAATTAATAACTTCATTCAAGAGAATGACAATAATGAAACAACATACCAAAACTTGTGGGATGCAGCAAAAGCAGTTCTTAGGGGATGTTTTATATCTCTAAATGCTTACATGAATAAAATAGAGAAAAAAGAGATCAACGTATTGGCACGTAACTGAAAAAGCTAGAAGAAGAACAAATTGAAAATCCCCAATTAAATACCAAATTAGAAATACTGAAAATCAAAGGAGAGATTAATAAAATTGAAATCAAGAAAACTATTGAAATAATAAATACAACCAAGAGATGGTTTTATGAAAAAACCAATAAAATTTATAAACCTTTGGTCAATATGATTAAAAAAAAGAAAGAAGAAAATGAAATTACCAGTATCAAAAGTGGAAAGGGTGAATTCACCTCCAATGAAGAGGAAATCAAAACAATAATTAGGAATTATTTTGCCAAATTGTATAGCCATAAATTTGATAACCTTAGAGATATGGATGAATATCTACAAAAATATAAATTGCCCAGGTTAACAGAAGAGGAAGTAAAATTCCTAAATAACTCCATCTCAGAAAAAGAAATTGAGCAAGCCATCAATGAACTCTCTAGGAAAAAATCTCCACAGCCAGATGGTTTTACATGTGAATTTTATCAAACATTTAAAGAACAATTAATTCCTATGCTTTGTAGACTATTTGGGAAAATAGGTGAAGAAGGAGTCCTATCAAATTCTTTTTATGACACAAATATGGTACGAATACCCAAACCAGGAAGAGTCAAAACAGAGAAAGAAAATTATATACTAATCCCTAGTGAATATTGACGCAAAAATTTGAAATAAAATATTAGCAAAAAGATTGCAGCAACTTGTTAGGAGAGTAATACACTATGACCCAGTACAATTTATTCCAGGAATGCAAGGCTGGTTTAATATTAGGAAAAATATCAGCATAATTGATCATATCAACAACAAAACTAGCAGAAAGCATATGATCATCTTAATAGATGCAGAAAAAGCCTTTGACAAAATACAACACCCATTCCTCTTAAAAACACTAGAAAGTATAAGAATAAATTCCTTAAAATTATAAATAGCATCTACCTAAAACCACCAACAAGCGTTATTTGTAATGGAGATAAGCTAGATGAATTCCCAATAAGATCAAGGGTGAAACAGGGATGTCCATTATCACCCCTACTATTCAATTTGGTACTAGAAATGTTAGCTGTAGCAATAAGAGAAGAAAAAGAAATTGAAGGAATTTGAATAGGCAAAGAAGAAACTGCATTATCGCTTTTTGCAGATAATGATTTACTTAAAACTACTTGAAATAGTAAACAACTTTAGCAAAGTTGCAGGATATAAAATAAACCCACATAAATCCTCGGCATTCCTATACAGTACTAACAAAGCCCAGCAGCAAGAGATAGAATGAGAAATTCTATTCAAAGTTACTGTAGACACTATAAAATATTTGGGAGTCTATCTGCCAAGACAAACCCAGGGCCTGTATGAACATAATTATGAAACATTTTTCATGCAAATAAAGTCAGATCTAAATAAATGGAAAAATATCGGTTGCTCTTGGTTAGGCCGAGGTAATATAATAAAAAATGATAATTTTACGTAAATTAAGTTATCTATTCAGTGCCATACCAATTGAACTACCAAAAAATTATTTTACAGAGCTGGATAAAATAATAACAAAATTCATCTGGAAGAACAAGAGGTCTAGAATATCTGGGGAATTAATGAAAAAAAAAATGCTAGGGAAGGTGGCCTACCCATACCAGATATTAAATTGTACTATAAAGCAGCAGTCATCAAAACTACCTAGTACTGGCTAAGAAACAGAGTCATGGGTCAGTGGAATAGGATAGTTATACAAGATGCAGTAGCCAACGAGTATAGCAATCTAGTCTTTGATAAACCCAAAGAATCTAGCTTCTAGGCTAAGAATTCACTATTTCACAAAAACTGCCGGGAAAATTGGAAAATGGTAGGGCAGAAACTGGGCATAGACCAATATCTTACACCATATACCAAAATAAAGTCAAAATGGCTTCACGATTTAGGAATAAAGGCTAATACTATAAGCAATTTGGGAGGGCAAGGAATAGTTTATTTATCAGATTTATGGAAAAGCAAGGAATTCATGACACAGCAAGAGATAGAGAGCATTACAAAATGCAAAATAGGTAATTTTGATTATGTTAAATTGGAATGTTTTTGTATAAAAAAGCCAATGCAACAAATATTAGGAGGGAAGCAGAAAACTGGGAGAAAATCTTTACAACTAGTGTTTCTGTCAAAGGCCTCATCTCTAAAATATACAGGGAACTGAGCCAAATTTTTAGGAATACAAGTCATTCCCCAATTGAGAAATGGTCAAAGGATATGAACAGGCAGTTTTCAGAGGAAGAAATTAAAGATATCTATTGGCATATGAAAAAATGCTCTAAATCACTACTGATTAGAGAAATGCAAATCAAAACAACTCTTAGGTACCACATCTCTCCTGTCAGATTGGCTAACATGACAAAACAGGAAAATGATAAATGCTGGAGAGGATGTGGAAAAATCGAAACATTGTTACATTGCTGGTGGAGTTGGGAACTGATCCAGCCATTCTGGAGAACAATTTGGAATTATACCCAAAGGGCTATTAAAATGTGCATACCCTTAGACCCAACAATACCACTTCTAGGGTTGTATCCCAAAGAGATCACACAAGTGGGAAAGGGACCCATATGTACAAAAATATTTATAGCAGCTCTTTTTGTAGTAGCAAAGAATTGGAAATCAAGGGAATGCCCATCAATTGGGGAATGGCTGAACAAGTTGTAGTATATGAAGGTAATGGAATACTATTGTGCTGTAAGAAATGGGGATGATACAGACTTCATAATAACCTCGAAAACCTACATGAGATAATGCTGAGTGAGCGGAGTAGAACCAGGAAAACATTATACATGACCACAGATACATGGATTCTGTGATGACTAACCCTGATAGACTTCACTCTTCTCAGCAATACAAGGTACAAAGACAACTCTAAAGGACTCATGATGGAGAGAGCTATCTACATCCAGAGAAAGAACAATGGATTCTGAATGCAGATTGAGGCATACTTTATGCTCACCTTTTTTTTCCTTTGTTTTTTATTTTTATTTTTTTTGGTTTTGTTTCTTCTTTCTCATGATTCATTCCTTTCGTCATAATTCTTCTTTACAACTTGACTATTGTGTAAATAAGTTCAATGCAAAGTTATATGGAGAAGATGTATCAGATTCCATGCCATCTTGGGGAAGGGGGGGAAGGAGGGGAAGAAAATCTGGAACTCAAAATTATGTGGAACTGAGTATTATAAACTAAAAATAAAAAAATCTCAAAAAAAGAGTAAGAACTTTTCTATATGTGGCTGAGTCAGGGATTCCATAGATCATGGAAATTAATAGATGAAGAACTGAGAAGTTAAGGTGTTTGAGGGAGCATCAGTATGAATGCTGAAGTCCCCTCATGTGAGGGCAGGAGTTGGGGCAGAGAAAAAGATTGTCATCTCAATACTAAACTCATTGAGGAGAGAAGGAAAATGTCCTTAGTGTGTGTGTGGTGGTGGTGGGGGAGGTTGATAGACAACAGCCACCAGGATAAATTTGAGTATCTTGAACCTCAAAGGGAGGGATTTGGTAGAGTGGTGATTGTAAAGATAGAGTCTGGAAGTGAAAATGGGGAGCAAAACATATTGCAGCTCTCCTTCCATAACCAGTGAATTAGGGTATATGAGTGGAAGTGCAACCAGTACTAGAAATGGCGGCCACAGGTGCATCATGAGAGAGCCATTTCTCAGGGAATGTCAGAAGACGAAAGGAGTGAGAAAGGGAGGGGTTTATTATGATGAAAGGCAATGTGTAAATTATGAGACGGGCATTCCAGGAAGCACAGTGGAAGGAGTAGGTACATCTGCAGTGGGGCATGTTGGGAGAGGGTTCAGTTGAGGAGGGGATAGAAGTAAGAAAGAGGGCTAGTGGGTTGGAGAATGGGGTTTGTACTTTGGTAGCTGCAGTTTTGAAATCACTTAGATGGGAAGAGAGCATCATAGTGTGGGGGTAGACTAAACTTCGAGAAATAAATCCAGGTAGAGTATCGGTGGTGAGGGAAAAGTCTGTTGAAGGAGACCAGTGATTAGCTAGCTTTACTTTCTAATTTATGTATTTACGTAATATACTTTATTCTGTCCCCAGGCCATTTTCACATCCTTTTGAATTCTCCTCTTGATAGAGGTCAGAAATAAGTATCTAGTTTGATGGCTATAGTTTCCAACAACCAGAGCTTTCCAACAAGGGAACAGAATGCCTCCTTAGAGAATGAGCTCCCTGACACTGGAAGGGTTCAAGTTAGAGGCTGGATGAGCACATGCCATAGATATTGTAAATTGGATGTGAGGCTGAACTATTTAATCACAAAGATTCCTTCCAACTTTTTGATTTTGTCTTTCAATATGGTGTACCATTCTACTAAAAATTCATTTTCAGATGATGATAAGAACTCCCCAAAGAAACTAGTACACTTGAGCATTTGATTTCTTGATAAAGGTGTCTGTAAAATATTTGATTAAAAGTTTATTCCCAACCTAGAGGTCTGAAATAAATTATTAAAATAACTGCCTTTTCTTTAATTAATATATCTGATGGCTATAGTTGAAAGAGCCAAAACATTGCACCAAAAAAGACAGAGAAAATCAAAATATAACAATACAGTCATCAGTCCTTTCTGTTCTATAGTCTAAACAAGTTTTTTCCCTTTTCTAATCTCTTTTGTTATCTGCTCAAGATTCATTTTAAATTAATCTTTTATTTTGCTTTATTCCCAAAGGACATCCATTACTTTGCAATAGATAAGGGTGAATTGGCGCTAGCTGAAGTGGCAAAGAAACGAGCTAACGACATTGATGCAGAATCAATAACTACCGGAGTTGGTAAGAATTAATAGTTTTTTTTTAAAAAAGCCTTTTTTGTTTTAATCAATACTTGCTTTGTATTGTTATTATGCCTGGTTTCTAGGGCACTTGGCTAATTTGAATTGGTTTCTTGGGGGAAAAATAGAAAGCATCTTTTTTTAGGTAAAGAATTAAGCTTCTATCACTAGTACGACCTTGATACAAAGATTGGAATGGTGCTAATTAATAAGCAATGATTGTTGCAGTAACAATAGAGAAAACCAAAAAAATTGGTTTTATTAATGGGATTTGGTAGATATTGCATATTAACATCAATGGTGCTAGTATTAAGATACTAGCTCAGGTAGATATATTTCAAGTTTGAGTGAATCTTCATTTCAGAGTTGATGGAAATAAAATCCTTTTAATGTACATGACAGTGTTCACATTTGGACAACTCCAGGCTTCTGCTTGGATTGGGTCCATAATTCCCTTATCAAAGAACTTTTGTTTTAAATGACACAAATGAAATTGAAAATTATTTCTGCAGTTACTCTGTTTGGGCGTCCCGCTGCTTTGTCCAATTTATTTTCATTTTGCACCTTGGCATAGAGGTAAAGGTGACTCTAATTTCTCAACAAGGAGGAAAAAGTTAGTCCCAGACCAACTAATTATCCTCATCTCAAGATATAATCAAAGGTGTTAAACTAAATGTACAGATGGATATATAGTAAGAACAGAAAATAAAGGGGGCAGGTAATGATGAGGTGTTAATGTATGACAAGGTATTAACACCTTAGTACCCCTTTATTAAATGTGAAGTTTTTCCTAAAAGAACTAGAAACACAGCTTGCTGTTGGCTAATAGAAGATTGGCCATGCCTTGGGTTGCTTTTAAAAAGCTATCTTGCTGAACTCTGGAGTCAGTTATACTTGGAGCAGCTTTGTGGAAGGTGACTCTTGAACCTGTATCAGAGAGCAGCAAGGGTTCAGGCCTAATCCACCATGGAAGCAAAACTACTCATTCAGTAAGAGACTGGTACTACATCCAGCAGGGAGGAGAGTTGAACACTCTCTAGATTCCCACTGATACAAAGAGGGAGTCAAGCAGAACAACTTGAGGCAGGAAGCAGCTCTAAGAAGCAAGACCTCTGGCAGCAGAGGAGAGAGCCAACTCCAGAGAACTATCGAGAGTTGAGCTTTGGAGACAAGTGGATCTTAAGAGCCCTGAGTCCACTTTAGCAAACCACCCAGAAAGGGTGATAGGCTCAGAGGGGAGTAGCATGAGGTTATCACAAGGAGAATGAAGGTGTGTTTCCAATATTTGTGCTTCATTATCATTGTGGTTTGTGCCAACTCTTCCTAGGGAATCTGTATCTGTGGAAAGTACATCCCAGGTTTAAGGGGGAAGGTTTGTAGCTACTGTGATATCTTAGTAAATGCCATTGCTTTGAACTAAGTGTATCTATTAAATGCCTGTTAAGAGGAAGATCACTACAAGGAGATCATGAGGTATAGTTTTAGAAGTACAAATCCACAGTATCTTAGGATCTTAGAGTAGCTGCTACCTTAGGGTACCCAACCTGTGATACAAATACCAGTTGTGGCGAGTATCCTAGAAGGAGTGCTGCAGCCAAAGGTTATGGCAATAGTATGCATGTTATGACAGATTCTAGTAAGCTAAAGAAATTTTGGGTATGGCCCCGGCAAAACACTGTATCTTCTATATGAGCACCAGCATACCTAAGTGTGGAGAGACTCATTAAAACCCCTAGATGTTGACTTTTTGGCCATAGTAACTCATTAAAACAAAGTAACTAAATAACCTTTAATCTTGTACCACTTCTACTTCCATAATTATGAAGGTGGAATGACAAAAAATGGAATGGAAAGAATCAGTCTTTTAAACCATTCAGAAAGAATAATTTACTTGATTGGCAATTTTTGTTCAACATCTATTGCATTAGCTTTTATTAAGCAACTACTGTGTGAAAGGCATTATGATAGGAGATGGAGATATAAAGACAAAAATAAAACATCCCTGTCCTCAAGGAGCTTACCTTCTCCAATGAACAACTTGCCACTCTAATGAGAAAACTGAAGCCTGTCCAAATTAACATTCTCATCACAAAATAAAACCAGAAAACAAAAGAGTTTCAGGTAAGTGGCTTTGCTCTTTTCCAAGATACAAATAAAGATGTTTTCCTCATGCACCCAAAGGTAAAAACATCATTTCAGGAAATACCTGGACATGTCATTTTGCAGGGCTCATTATGAAATCACACAAGCATACCAACACGAAGTGATTGTAGTTTATGTACTAACATCTTTTCTGCAAGATAAAACAGAGAAACTCTTTGAAGAACCTTATTAGACCATCCAATCTAAATTAGTGTTTATTTTGGCAAACCTATGGTGAAAAATATAGTTCAAGATCAGTCAAATGAAACAGACCATATCCTTATGAAATACTCCAAAGGCTTATACCTTCTGTACATCAAGAATGTTTTTCAAGAAGAAAGTAAATGTGACAAGCACTTATTGCACCCAAAAAATGAAATTGATTTGCCTTTTTAAAAATTTTTTGTTATTACCAAACACGAACATGAATATTTCCATTTACAAAAAACCTTAAAAATTTGTATGAAACCATTAATCTTGTTTAAATACTTATATGATTTTTGTTAAAGTATTATGGGTTTTTTAACATTCATTTTTTATTTTTAGTTCCAAATTTTCTCCCTCCTTTCAGCTCTTCACCACCTATTGAGAAGGCAAGCAATATACTACCCATTATATGTGTTAAATCATAAAAACATATTTCCATATTAGCCATGTTTCAAAAAAACAGCAAGAAAAATAAAATGAAAAATATACTTCAGTCTGTATGAAGAATGCTTTAGAACTGTCATGGATCATTATATTGATCAGAGTAGCTAAGTCTTTCAGTTGATCATTGTTACAATATTATTATTGTTGTGTGCAATGTTCTCTTGCTTGGAACCATGCCCAAAGGACTATAAAACTGTGCATACCCTTTGATCCAGCAATGTCATTGCTAGATCTGTATCCCAAAGAGATCAAAAAGATGGGAAAAGGACCCATATGTACAGAAATATTTATAGGACTCTTTTTGTCATGGCCAAGAATTGGAAACTGAGGGGATTCCCATCAAATGGGGAATGGCTGAACAAGTTGTGGTATATGAATGTAATGGAATACTATTGTTCCATAAGGAATGATGAACAGGTAGATTTAAGAAAAACTTGGAAAGAATTATATGAACTGATGCTGAGTGAAGTGAGCAGAACCAGGAGAACATTGTACACAGTAACAGCAACATCGTACAATGACCAACTTTGATAGACTTAGCTCTTCTCAGCAATGCAATGATCTAAGACAATTCCAAAAGACTCATAATGGAAAATGCTATTCATATCCAGAAAAAGAACTATGGAGTCTGAATGCAAATTGAAGCATACTGTTTTCTCTCTCTTGCTTTTTTCTTTCTTGTGGTTTTCCCCTTTGGTTCTGATTCTTCTTTACAACATGACTAATATGGAAATATGTTATTATGATTGTACATGTATAACCTCTATCAAATTGCATGCTGTCTTGAGGAGGGAGAAGAGGAAAATTTAGGACTCAAAGTCAAAAAAGTGTTGGAAACTAAAAGTAAATTAATTTTAAAAAATAGAAGCTTTACCAGGTTTTTTCTGAAACCATACCCTTTTCCATTTCTTACAGCACAATACTATTCCATCACAATCACACCACAACTTCTTCAGCCATTCCTCAATTGATAGGCATCCCCCCAATTTCCAGTTTTTACCACCACAAAAAGAGGTGTTATAAATATTTTTGTAAGTACAGATGAAATTTAACATGATAGTTCCAACACTACCTTGTTTGTCTGTGTTGGACTTTTAGAACTTCCTTCCACTCTGTTTTCTGTACATTTTAACTGTGTCATTGATAGTTTTTTTCCTTCTTCTTTAATATCACTATCACCACTTCCCAATAACCCTCACATATGTACATACATACATACACATACACATACAGCCTTCCATTGAAACAATTCTAGTTAAGCAAAACAAACCCAGAGATTGGCCACATTTGACAAAGTATGTTTCATTTAGTACCTCTGGTCCATCACTGCTCTACCAAAATAGGGGATGCTTAATCATCGGTCTTCTAGAATCTTGACTGGTCATTGCATTAATCGTTGTTCTCAAATATTCAAAAGTTATTTTCCTTCATAATGCGGTAGTTGACTATATCTTAATGGACAGGAAGTGACTAGTTATTGACATAGCAGTCATTTTTAAATTGGTTCTCTGTGTGCAATGGAATTAGCTGGTAAGAGCAAAAATCAACATCAATTGACTTTCTCTTAGCAAACTCAGAGAAAGCATAAAGAAGAAAATACACCATGGTTATGACAGCACTAGCCAGACCTTCTTAAGGAAACTGTCAATGAAAAAAATGGGAAATGGATAAAAGTAAAAGTATCATCTCTGACTCACCATTTCTGGGAAAGATTTAACTTATGGAAAAGAATTGCAAATTGGAATGAAAGTACAGTAGAACCTCTGTTTATGAATTTAATTCACTCCAAGATTCTGTTCGTCATGCGATTTGTTCATATTGCAAAGCGAATTTTCCTATAGGAAATAATGTAAAGTCGGATGATCAGTACCGCGTCCCCAAAAATATTCATATAAAAATAATTACTTAAAATTTTAAGCAAGTTTTTTGTCCCTAATGTACCTGAAATACAATAGCAACGATTAGTACACAATATACACTGAAAGTAAAAGAAATTAACCTGCACTCTACCTTTGAGAAGAGTCGTGACTGGCGTGAGGTAGATGAGAGGAAGGAGGAGGAGAAAGGGTTATTGCTTGGAAGGAGAATCTCCTTTCATGAGAACATCGGGGACTTCAAGTCGGTAGTGTTCTCTCTTATGCTACTTTCACTAAAAGTAAGACTAACACTACTGCCTTCACTTATTTTTCACTTTTTAGAATCACTTTCATGTTTTGACTCACAGATGTTTTATTTTTTACATTCGTTTCTGACTAGGAATCTAACGACACATTTTTGACATTTTTTTCAGAATGTCACGGAAATGTAACATTGCATTACCCTTAAAAATATCCATATCTCTCATTGCTACAGCCTTATTTGGGTGATGTTTTTCAACAAAGTTTTGCACTTTTTCCCACTTCTGATAAACCACCCTAATCTCACTTGACATGAGGATTCCTCTGACCTCTTAACCTCCTTCACAGATGAGATATCCTCTGCAGCCTCTCGCTGTTGCTCTTCAAGCAGATCCATCAGTTCATCCTTTGTTTGACATACGAAAGCAAAAAAACCCATTACCCTAGTTGAGCATTATCTCTTCACTAGCCGTTTAAGTCCAAACATGATGTTCTTACTGCAAATTTTTGTTCGTCCAGCAAGACAAATTTTGCAAAAAATTTTTCCTCATCCAGCAAAGCATGCATAAACCAGGTTACTCGTAAACTGAGGTTCTACTGTACTTAAGAAGTTCCTTTGGCAGCAGACACTTTGTATCATTGCCAAGAGGAAAGACATTGTAGCTAAGTGAAACATGCTCATTTATAAGTTGAAGAGGAGGATGGAAGATTATGATCAGTATTGCCTCACGAAACTGAAAAGCAGTAGCAGTGAAAGTGAGCCTGGTATGAAGACCATCTAAGCCAGATCTCCCAGAGAGTATTTGCTCATGAAATTTGAAAGAGAACAACAAACACAAAAGAAATGGAATGGCTCAGCTGCCATTTTATAGTCATCCATTTTCATCAGCAATGATACTGGAGCCAGCACACTTAGAGTCTATTACCCCACTAGCCAACAATGATGACGGTCATGGCAGTTGGCATTTCATATAGTGCTTTAAGGTTCACAAAGCACTTGATGAACATTTTCTTATTTGATTTTCGTAAAAACCCTGAGGCAGAAAATTACATATATTATTATCCCTAACTTATAGATGAGAAAATTATTATCCCTAACTTATAGATGAGAAAATTGAATTTCCAAGAAATTATTGAATTGCCTGTGATCTCACCAGAGAGTATATAATTAAGGCTAGATTCTGACCCAGGCCTCTTCTGACTCCAAAGTCAGTGATCTCTCCCTTAAACTATACTTGCTTATATGGGTGAGTAAAGCTTGAGATGGCAGTAAAACTTGAGAATTAGAAGTGGAGAAGAACTGCCAAACCTGACCAAATAATACAGAAGAATCTATACCAAAGGTGACATTTTTAAAATTTTATTTATTTATTTTTTGGAGGGGGGAAGGCAAGGGAATTGGGGTTAAGTGACTTGCCCAAGGTCACACAGGTAGTAAGTATGTCAAATGTTTGAGGCCAGATTTGAACTCAGGTCTTCCTGACTTCAGGGCCAGTGCTCTACTCACTGCACCACCTAACTGCCCCCAAAAGGTAACATTTTTTAAAGGCATTAAGGATATATTACAATATACTTCCAAGAAGAAAAGATTCTGAAAGAACAGAAAAAGATCCTAGACATTACTTTTACCAACAAAAAAGCTAGTAAGAGATATCGACAACTATTAACTCATGACTTTGTTTCCCCAACTCTATAAAATCTTTATGGTCTATGTATCTATAAAGAAAATATGAGAAGAAAAAAGGCAGGCTTTTGTAAGTGATTTTCTTTTTACAGAAGATTACATCTTTATACTAATGAGAACGGAATGTGTAAGCTCTCATTGTCTATTGTTTTTAAAGTCCTTAACATTTGAACTGAAAAAACAAAACTCAGCTGTAATGACTCTCAAATAAGTTCTCTCTCACGTATACATTGAAATCATATAAGGTCCTATGACAGCTTTGACTGCAGAGAATATTTTGTTCAATGATGTATTGAGTTTTAACATCAAGTAAGTCACAAAACAGGGAGACATATACTCACAGTTTTCAGCCATGGAATTCTATTGATAGTGAGGTTCTTGGGACTCACAGTTAACATTGCACTAATTACACTGAGCTTCAGATTACTACTACAAGGCCTCTTCCTCAATGAAATCCATAGTCACTCAAAAGATATGAGTCAAGGTATCCACCTTGGAAAAACGAAGTAAATGAAAAATACTGTATTGTAATTTGCAATGCATGGTCAGGCTTTTTAGTTAATTGCTTGTGAGCATTTTTATGTGCGCCTTGGGATAGGCAGCATAGTAGAATGGGATAGAAGGCTGGCCTTAGAATCAAGAAGATTTAGTGTGTTATCCTGCCTCTAACACATGCAAACTATGGTGATGGTCAAGTCACTAATGTTTCAGTACTTCAAAGTTGGAGATGTGTCACTGATCAGCATTGGTAAAAGGTGTTTGTTTCCTTTCCAAGAGTTTCTTATAACAATGACATCATTGATCAAATGTATGCATATACACACATATAAATACATATATGTATAAATATAGAGATGCATAGATACATCTGAGGTGCTATGGATGAAAAAATGAATGGTCTCAGAACTAAATAAGAAGAGAATATTTGGGAAACCTATGCAACTCTTTCCAAGGATTCCAATTTCCTACATGCTGCAAATGTCCAACTTATTGACTACTATTTACTCAGTAATTCCATTTGATGTTAAATCATTGAATATCATAATCTAAGGTGATCCAAAGACAACGGAGAGATGCACGGTGAGTTTAACTAGGGTATAACGTTACCAACAGGAAATATCTAAACGCATTGTGTATGTCCTCAAAATGAGATGGGTCAGTCATGTAGCCAGAGTGAGAAATAGCACAGGTGGACATAAGAGTTCAATTATTCAAACTCCCACAGCAAACGATTTGTGAAATGCAGAATTTGTAATAACATTTCTACCCTTTATAAAGCTTCTGGCAGATAGCCAGAAAGTACAAACTACTTTGTTCTTTTTTTTTTCTTTTAACATACTGGTTGCAACCAAAGGTGAAGATTCTGAGGCAACTTCTAATTATTCATAGTCTCTAAGCAACCAGAGCTTTCAGAAGTTGTAGGTGAATCTAGACCAGACCCCAGGAGTTCTAATGGAAATCTAGTCTGGATCTGAGTATGAGAAATCTCCAAGTATGTGAGGTGTGTTGAGGTCCTGCCAAATTTACGAAGTTAATTAGGACAACTGGGTGTACTATTGAAAGTTTGATGTGTTGTGGGAGTGCTGAGCCTCCAAAAGCAAGGCAGGCCACTGTGTACTCTGTGTACTCTCAGGTTCTCAGAGCCCTTAGCTATCACCTACCTCTTGGCTCCACCCCTTTTCAAGACCGTTTACATTCTTGTGTTCTTCTAGGGATTGTGTCTGTGTCATCCAAACATATCACATGATTGTCTTCAGATAGTCCTCACCTTTGTAAGAATAACCTTGAACTTTGCCTCTATCTTTTCTTCTTTGATGGACATGTCTAATAGCTGAGGAAGGGAGAATCTAAAGCCAAAGAGAACGGTAAATGTCTTTTGACCCCCAAATCCAGCTCCCTCAGAACTGAGGACCTGACAAGGACTCATCCTTAAAGGACTCATTGTTATCAGAGATGTATTCGATGTACCCCAGCTCCCTCTCCAGGAAAGATCCCCAATTCTAGGGATACTTTGGTTGCAGGAAAGTTCTAGAAAAGGCCTTATTAAGCCCAAAGACCTTGACTTCCTCCTCCTGGTCCAGGTTCTAGGAGCACCTCAGAGGGAGTGGCAAGGGTGGGGCAAGAAATAAAACAGAGGCTTTAAAAGAATAAAAATAGGAATAAAAAGATACAGACAGGCTGGGTGGCCTGAAGATGTGTGCTATGTCTCACTTCCTGAAATGAAATGGAGACTGAATAGGGTAGGACTCCAATGGGATTTGCCTGACCCCCACTCCCCCAAAATAAGTTCTGTTCAGAAGAGATTACAGGTAAGGACCATGAAACCAAACCAAACCAGTTTCTATAAAGGGAAAAAGAATCCCCGCATATGATACACCTAGGCTTTTCTAAGTGTGAGGGGTCGAGGGGGAGGGAGAGTCGCCCTAAAACACACACACACACACACACACACACACACACACCCCAAAAATCTTCCTTGAACCCCCATATGTGGCCACCAGCGGGCACCAATCCCTCAACAGATGGTATGCACTATTCAGCACCAGAGGGCACTCTGATGTTTGGCCAAACTCTGCTTCTCACCATCACTTTGCCCCTTCATGGGCAGTATCAACTTTCTTTATGTTAGTCTAGAGGTTGTATTAATCGAATCTTATGGCTCAGCCCCCATCCCACTAGCTTCTCCCAATCATTCCTTGGCTGTTGTTTCTCCTCTAAGGTGATTTACAAAGACATATTATTAAAAGGCTTTTAATCAGAAAGACGGAAAGAAATCAGAGCAGATTGATCAGGATGACCTGAGCTCAAATCCAGCCTCAGATACTTACTAGCTGTGTGACCCTGTGAAGCCTAGGAGCCTCTGCTTTCCTCAGATTCCTCATCTGTAAAATGGGCGTAATAATAGCACCTACCTCTCAGTGTTGTTGTGAGGATCAAAGGAGATGTTTATAAAGTGTTTAGCACAGTGTCTGACACATTGTAGGAGCTTAATAACTGTTTGTTCCCTTTCTCCCTTCCCCAGGGAACCCATCAAATACATTCCTGTCCCTGAACCCTTTCAGTCCCCTGCCCCAACTCTCAAAGGTGCAGGTAGAGCAAAGCCTGGAAGTCTAGCTCTCCATTGCACTGAGCAATGGACAAGCAGAGCCTTCTCCAAGGTTTTTTCCTTCTGCGGATGCAATGCAGGGACTCTTTTGGTTTCTCTTGAAGGTGGCATGGGTTGAGCAAGCAGCATGGCAGCAGATGTTGGTTGTCCTCTGAGTTATCATGGTTCCACTCCCTGACATCCAGTTCACTTTTCTCTTGCTTTCAGAAGAGTTATAAATATGACTTTATGTCTATCCTTCTAATATTGCCTAGAGTGTCTTTCCTATGAGATGAAGCCTGCCTGGCTATTACTGTTCCACAAGGAGAGACAAGTGGCATGAGTTGCTGTGACTAGGGTGCCATCTCTGTAAACTCTCCCGGTACATTCATACTCAGTCCTTTATTAAATATCCCTCCCCAGATTCTTCTTTAGATTCCTCAGCAGATGATGGTCTCCTTGGCCATGGTCATCCCCAGCTCTCTGAGAGAAGGAACACAAGTGCTAAAATTTGAATATCCCCACTAACAGGAGAACAGAAATGCTGGATAATATCAGGGTAAACAATCCAAATCCACTTGAACTTGACTTTTAAAAGCATTTTAGTGCTTATTCTTAAGTGTCTAATATTCTGGGAATTCACTTAAAATCAAATAATGAAGCCATACAGCGAATACCTGTCATGATAGGAATTTGAGGTTAAACAATTTCCCCGTGTCATCATACCACTTTTGTCTAATATAGACAGGTCTCTCTCCTAACGCTCCTGGAATATGCAATAACTAGAGTGATTTTCCTGTTTGGGGACTATCTGAGAATTTTCTTTAGCTGCCTCATACTCTGTTTTTCTGACTACACTCTTGAGTCCTTCCTGATGTTTTAGAGCTGCTATTGCTAAGGTGAAAAGGCAGCTGGCCTTAGGACAAGCAGCAAGGAGTTCACTAACACTCTGGAAGTGAGATGGGAAGAGGGGCTAACTCTTTTCTCCCCAGGAATCCCTTCATCCTCTAGCTTAAGATCTAAGTAGAAATGAAAACTTCCAAATGTGTTTGGAAATTATTTCTCAAAAAGAAAATCTATTGTTCACAGCTGAGAAAGTAGATTCCATTTCACCTGAGAGAGAGTAATGAGGAAGTACTGACTACAGTGCAGCCTATAAAAGAAAGAGGATCGGTGCTTAGAGTTAAAAAGTTGGGCTTCAGGAACTACCTGTTTCCAAGAGACTTAGAAAATCAGGGCAAGCAATGAGAAATATTGGACTTGCATAAATGAGCCTAAAAGCTTACGTTTAGGACTTTTTCTCCCTCTTCTCCTTTGCTTTGTATTCCAGAAACACCTAGATACGGCAATTAATTTAGAACCTCTTTGTAAGACTCAAACTAGCACTAGGGCTAAGCTGATGGGATCATGGCTTCTCAAAGTCGGAAAGAATCTCAGAAGCCATCTGGTTCAACTTCTACTTGAGATTCTCCTCTACGACATCCCCAACAAATGTTCCTCCAGCGTTTACTCGAATAAGTCTAGGTAAGGGTTTAAAATTATTGCCTCCTGAGGCAGTCTACTCCAGTTTTTGATGCTTTTCTTTACATTGAACTCATCTGTCTCTCTGTAACTTCTGCTCCTTTCTCCTATTTCAAATCTTGGGGGCCCTAAAAGAACAAGCATAATTGCTCTTCCATGTAACAGAACTTCAAGGCCGTCTCCAGTTGTCCTGATCTATATCTGGCCACTGGAACCACATGGGTCAGGGGGAGAAAGTGAGGCTGGTGTGAAGCTCTCTCTCACTTAAAACTAATTCACTTGTAAGTCATGACGTCACCTTCCTGATGTCATGGTGCTCTTCGAGAACAAAGGACAAACCACATCGACATAACAGACCTTCAGGAATTGAAGGACAGGGGCAGCTAGGTGCACAGTGAGTAGAGCACCGGCCCCAGAGTCAGGAAAACTTGAGTTCAAATTTGGCCTCAGACGCTTGACACATTTACTAGCTGTGTGACCTGGGGAAAGTCATTTAACCCCAATTGCCTTGCCTTCCGCCCTTTCCCCCCCCACCCCACAAAAAAAAGAACTGAAGGACAGCTCTTGGACTTCTTCCTCCCACCCCAGTTCTACCCCTCTTGGTGAAAAAAAGTGAACATTTTTACAATTGTTTGGAAAAAAAAGCCCCAAATGGAGTTACTAGATAACCAAATGTGCTTTTCATTTTCTTTCACATTTCTCATCTATTTTATCTGAATCTCACAGCTTAGCTTCAGTGCAAATTCATCTTGTGCTGCTTACTACAATTTTTTTGAGTGATATTGTAGTCATATCATATGGACATTTAACTTAAACTATTTCAATTATGCAAACTTGAGGGAAAGAGAGCGATTTAAATCATTTGGACAATTCTACCTTCTTCCAAGTCCATGAGCATCTTCCTGGAGTGTGCAAAAGATGAGAGAAATTAATTCGTCCCTAACTCTCCCTCCTCCAGATCCCAATACCTGCCCCATCCCAATGTGAGAGATATAGTGGAGGTAGAAACATCAAGATTTGGCAACTGATTGGATATGTGGATTGAGGAAGAGTAAAGAGTCAATAACAGAAGATTACAAACTTGGGAGATGGGAAGGATGATGGAGCCTTTAACAGAAATATGGAGTTTTGTCAGAAGGGAAGGTTTAGAGGGAAAATAACGAGTTCAATTTTGGATGGATATTTCCACCATGTAGTTTTTTGCTGACATCCTTTATTCCTGCTCTTCTTTGGAATTCTTCATTGGTTGTAGTTGTAGCCTGTCCTTACCTACCATGACCTTTCCATTACCTTCTGTGTGATACTCATCTTTAGTTCTTTCAAGACAGTGGTGTTCCAGATCTTGCTACTATACCGAAATGTAGGCAAAATATATGTGTTTTTTAAATGGGCTCTTGCTGTTATGGGAAAGTCAGGGTTAGTAAAAGTGACTTCCTTGGAAATTCCCTAAAGCAATGCAATCTGCCCTCCTAGTGTTCAACTCTGGGCCCTAACCATTGTCCAAATGAATTGTCTGGCTCAGATATGTACACTATTAGACTAGCTCTACAGATAAATGTAAAAATCTGGGCAATGGACATTTTTCATCTATTTGGTCTTTCCTGTGTGAATAGACAGGCCAAATTTAGTTGAGTAATTGAAGATCTCTCTTAGAAGATTCTGTAATATTTTGGAGTTTAATAGAATTAACTATGTCTGATGTATAAGCAGCATCTGGATGACCTCAGCATTTACAGGAAATTCCTCTTTAACCTGAATTCTTTGCTTCTTCTCTTTCATAGTAGTAATACTTAGGGGGAGTATATATTTTCCTGGTTTATGCCTCTCCTAATGTTTATTATTAGACGGTCATTGAACAGGGTTATTTCTGTTGTTACATCTTTCAAGAAATCTTGAATGACCTTTATATATGAATGGAAGACACTTTCTTATAAAAGATCCTTTAAAGGAATATTTCATTCTGTCAGGTCAAACTATTTTTTGTAACCAACAAATAATAAGTATAATGTGGTCTTATGTACTCTACATTTTTCAGTAAATTGTGAGATAACAAAGATGTCCCTTGTTGAATATTATCTTTGAAAGTCTGCTTATTCCTTAATGATATATTAATACTAGATCCCAATTAGTACACACAGTAAATCCCATAAAGTGGTCCCACTATTTGAAGTTATAATTAAATGTAAAATATGGTCATCAATTCCAGTGCAATAGAAATAATTGCAATGAAAAAAATTTTAAATGAGTTTTATGTTTATTGATATAATAGCAAAGGACAATAAAATGTATTTCTAAATCAAATATTACAAAATTATTACAATTATTACAAAATAATAGTTATAAAAAGAAAAAATCAATTTAAAAAATTACTGCATATTGTACCTAAAGAAAAACCTACACAGATGTTATGACAATAAATTGTGATTCCCATTTGAAATATTTTATCAGGGTAGATTGAACTATCTTCTCTTTCTTTAAATCTTCTTACATAAGCTAGTAGATACAGAGAGCTTTATCCACATGTTGGTGAATTTGCATGCTCACATTCTCACACAATGAACCAAGTGTAGTTAGATGACCTAGGGCATTATCTAAAATCAGTAATGCTTTCAACAGGATACCAACAGCTGGGCTAAAATAACCTGAAAACTAGTCTTCAAAAATAGCTTTAGTCATCCATGCTTTCCTCTTTGACCACCAAAGAACTGGAAGTGATTGATGATTGTATCCCCTGAGAGATCAAGGGCCTCAAGACCAATGAAGAAGTATCGGGTGTAATTTTAAATCTCCTTTTCCATTATATCCTAATAAAAATGTGAGGTAAACACTTAGACACTTGAAATCTGGGTTGAATTTTTTTTCTTTCTTAGAAATTTAAGTACAATAAGGCATCCTTTTCCAGAATAAGCCTGTTTTATCCACATCAAAAATTTGTCAATGTTGCCATTTTCTGTTATTTTCTTTAAAACATTTAAAACATTTAAAACATCTTCTGCACCAGATGCCTCTTAAATAATTTTAACATACAGTTGAATTTGATTTTTAAAGTGATTGAGCAAACCAGTGTTCCTGGAAAAGCTTCTTCGTTATCCATTTCATTTCCATTTTCCTTCACTGCCTTAAAGACACTTGAAATTTTTGTCTGAATGGTTGCTCTGCTAGACAGAATATATTTCTTATTGCAAACTTAAATCCATACAGGTAACAGACACTCTATTCTATCACTGTAAAACTTGTGTTCCTTGTAGTTGTTTGCATACTACAAAAAGTAGATGCAATTTTTCCTTTTTTCTTATTTCATTTGAATATTTTATAACATTCTCTAGTATACATTCAGGCATTCTGACATCTCATCTTATTTTCAAGTTACTATGGCCATGTTCATGCCATTATTTCATCAAATTTTTGTTCTAATGACAAGCTTTTTTTTACACTGGCAGTGTTTCCATTAGAATTATTCTTCCTTTTGTCCATTTTGCCAAAGGCTCTTTTTAAAAAAAATGACTGTTGGTAATATGATGTATGGCAGCACATCACACTTTGCAAAATCTTCCATTTTTCCTGTTCATAGTCCTCTTTCTATTTTCGTCTTTTAGAAATGTTAGATTATTTTACTTAGTTGGATATCTTGATTAGCTTTCTTTGGATTAGTTTTGTCTTCAACTGCTTCTTTCTAATTTATGAGGTAATGTGGCTCATAATCTTACGTTTTCATTCTTCATAAGATTTCACAGATGAGTTTATATTCTAACCTTGTTACTTTATTTGGCAAATAAGTCTGACTAAGGTGCTTTCTGGGTTCTTCAGATATCTTGTTGTAGCAGTTAATTTACATGGTTTTAACTTTTGGCTTTAATTATTACAGTTGATGTCAATGTCATTTCTGTTATCCATTTCTCATATTTGATTTTCAGTAGCTTGTTTAACAATTCAGGGTTAAATCCTCCTATTTTTATATGCCATCTTTTTTTCTCATCACTATTTTTTCTTCTGAAATTATAAATTCTGATTTTAGCTCTGACAAGTTGGTGGTCAGTCTATGTACAAAAATCCCATTCAAAGATAACTCCCATTACTATAACATCATTTTCTATCTATCAAAGGTTGTCAGTTTCAGTCTTTGTGATGCCATTTGGTGCTCACCATGTTCAATGTCTACCAGTGTTTTAAAAGAAAGTATTCATAATAAAGAGGCTTGAAGCAACTGTATAATCTACAAGCCTTTGATTTCTCTCATTTATTTCTCCTCAACCTTATATCCTGGATCAATGTTCCTACATTTTTCTAGTGTTTGCATTGGAGTCACTAAATATCAGAGTATATATTGATTTGATTTGGAAGGTTATTAATTTTTTTAGAATTTCTCTATCATTCCATTCTCAGCAACTGATGTAAATACCTAAAGTGTGATTATTTTCATAGTGTTCTTTTTACTTACTTATTTACCATTAGAACATCAATGTGTGATGTCAAAACGTCCCATGAAATGACATTTCAGGTAGTTTCTTAGCATACTATAAAGCCCACTTCTCCAACTCCTATCTTTTTAAGACTTTTTGCAAAGAGTTCTTGTGAGTCATTTTTCCATTTAATAGCGACTTCTTTCTGGTTTCACTTACAGCAAGCATGTTAAGATTTATATGATTCTGCTCCTTCCATAATATGACCACCCTGTGGTCATTGGACAAGGATTTTACATTTAAAGTATCAATAGTTAAACTAAAGTTTGCTAACAGCCTAAAAGCTATGATTTTTAGCATCTTTTGCCCACAGAAAGACAGGGTCGAACAATTTTTTAGCCCAAGAAACCTGGAGGATTGGCAAGAGACGCCAGTCTTGCTCAGATGAAAGGGGAGCACAGTCCAGGACGGCAGACATCAAGCCCACTTCAGCAAACCAGGGGGAGATCCTGAGCCCCAGTGTGTTGGAGCAAGCAAATACCATGCCAGGACCCCCCACATGCCTTAGCCAAGGGAACCAGCAGACTCCAACTCTGGGAAGCACCATGAACTTCAGTGTAGCTCCTGGCAAGCAGGCATCCTCTAGCAGCCAGACCTCCATATGCTCCAGCACAGCCCCAGGCAAACAGGTATTCTCCAGCCCAGGCAGGTGTGCATCCTTCAGGGACCAGACCTCCAGGTACTTCAGTACAGCTCTGGGCTGGCAGGCCCAGGGGCCAGACCTCCACGCATTTTAGCAGCCCCAGGCAAACAGGTAGATGCCAACACTATGGATGCCTAAGCAAACAGGCAACTGCAGGCCAGCACCTGCCAAGTCAAGCTTCAGCATAGCCCCAGGAAAACAGGAAGCCTCCAGAGGCCAGACCACCACTTACGTCAGTGTAGCCACAGGGAAACACAGAAACACACCACCAGCCTCAGCACATGCCAAACACCACCACTAGGACCTCAGCTCCACCACAGGTAAGCTGCCAGACCCCTACAGTCTCCATCGGTGTCAACCAACCTCTACCCCACTCTCTCAACATAGTACCACCATGAGGGTTCCCCACGGGCCTCAGGGCAACATCAGCAAAGCACCAGGTAAACCGTCAGAGCCTATAGCCACTAGCACAAGAAACCTGAGACAATGCCCCTTCTATCCTGGGAGCATAGCTCAAATTTGAAAGAAAGGAAAAAGCCCCCCCACCCCAAATAAGATGAGCCAAAAATGATTAAAAAAAGAATCTGACCATAGAAAGTTACTGTGGTGACAGAGAAGACCAAGACACAAACTCAAAAGAGGACAACAATGTCAAAACACCTATGAGCAAAATCGCAAAGAAAAATGAGAAGTAGTCACAAGCCCAGAAAAACTCATAGAAGAACTTGAAAAGGAATTTTAAAAAATCATATAAGAAAGTTAAAAGAAAAATGTGGAAAAGAATGAGAATGATGCAAGAGAATTATGAAAAAAGGAGTCAACAGCATGGAAAACTGCTTAAAAATAGAATTGGCCAAATGGAAAAGGAGCTACAAAAGTCCACTGAAGAAAACAACTTAAAGAGTACAATTGGCCAAATGGAAAAGAAAATACAAAAGCTAATTGAGGAAAACAACACCTTAAAAGTTAAAATGGGGGGGG
>CM053625.1:260767345-260816040 GCA_028646595.1 Phalanger gymnotis
GGGTCTCCTTTAGCAAGTCATTGACTTGTTTTTAATGGCTTTCTAGCATTGTTCTCATTTCTCTTCCCAGTTTTTCCTCTACTTCTCTAACTTGCTTTTCCAAATCCTTTTTGAGCTCTTCCGTGGCCTGAGACCAGTTCATGTTTTTCTTGGAGGCTTTTGTTGTAGGCTCTTTAACTTTGTTGACTTCTTCTGGCTGTATGTTTTGGTCTTCTTTGTCACCAAAGAAAGATTCCAAAGTCTGAGACTGAATCTGGGTGCATTTTCGCTGCCTTGGCCATGTTCCCAGCCAACTTACTTGACCCTTGAGTTTTTCAGCAGGGTATGACTGCTTGTAGAGTAGAGAGTTCTATGTTCCAAGATTGGGCAGATGCGTTGCCACAGCAACACTGTTCCTTCCCCAAGAACCCCTAGCCTGGACTGGACTTAGATCTTCAACAGGCTCTGCACTCCTGCTCTGATCCACCACTTAATTCCTCCCACCAGGTGGGCCTGGGGCCAGAAGCAACTGCAGCTGTAGTTCTGTAGCTGCCCCACCTCCGCTGCCCCCAGAGTTGGTGGCCGAACTGCAAACTCCTTGTCCCCAGCAGCTTTTCCCACTAACCTTCTCTGTTGTCTTTAGTGTTTGTGGCTTGAGAAGTCTGGTAACTGCTGTAGCTCACTGATTCAGGGCGCTAGGGCTTGTTCCGCCTGGCTCCTGGTCTGGTTGGTCCACACCGCCCACGCTGGGCTCAGCTCCGCTCCACTCCACTCCCAGCTCCATGTGGGATAGACCTTACTCATAGACCATCCAGGCTGTCCTGGGCTGGAGCCCTGCTTCCCTCTGCCACTTTGTGGGCTCTGCGGTTCTTCTCTGTTGTCTTTGGTGTCTGTGGGTTGAGAAGTCTGGTAACTGCCACAGCTCACTGATTCAGGGCACTAGAGCATGCTCCGCCTGGCTCCTGGTCTGGCTGGTCCGCACCACCCATGCTGGGCTCTGCTCTGCTCTGCTCCGCTCCACTCCCAGCTCCGTGTATGAAAGACCTCACCCAGCAACCAGCTGTCCTGGGCTGGAGCCCTGCTTCCCTCTGCTATTTTGTGTGTCCTGCAGCTCTAGAATTGGTTCAGAGCCATTTTTTATAGGTTTTTGGAGGGACTTGGCAGGGAGCTCACGCCAGTCCCTGCTTTCCAGCCGCCATCTTGGCTCCGCCCCCCCATTCCAATTATTTTTAAAAAATATAATTCTAATTATTACTTCATTTCTTCTAGAAATTCTAATTATTTGTATCCAAGCTATATTTTTCTCTGAAGCTTTGCTTAAGGATGTTTTGGAATCATTCTCTTCTTTTGTGTTTGTGTCTTGAGCTCTTTTGCCACCATTATAGTGGGGTTCTTTTTTGTTATTTGTTTGTTTACTCATTCTTCCAGACAACTTGTTGACTTTGGACTTGATGTTAGGGCTAGGTTTTATGGCACTTCTAGAAAGAGGATCTAGTCTGGCCTTGTCACTGTTTTCTTGGGTTATTGAATGTTGTGTTATTTCAGGATCTCATGAACAAAATGTGGATCTGCAAGCTTTTGTGCCTCTAGGGTGATCTGATCCAGGGCAAACTATAATTGCTGCCTTCTGGTCTAAGCTGTGCAAGTTCCTGACCTGGGTTTGGGTCTGAGCAACAGTAGATTGCTGTTGGCCTCTACCCCTATCAGCTAGCTGGGAAGTTTTTTGGTTCAGAGTAGCAGAATTGTAAGCTCCCCTTTGGTATGGGATTTCTGCCCTGGTTATTCATCTGCTGGCTGAACTAGATGCTAGGAATGAAACCCTGCACCTGATATCTGAGTCACACTGCTGCTGGCTTCTGAACTGCCTTCTTTCTTAGTGTACCACCAGAGACTCCCTTCCAGGAAATTCCAGTCTTTGGCACAGGTCCCCTCTCAGTCCTCTCTAGATCTGTAACCCAGAACTGAGGACCAGACAACAAACTTGCCAGTTCATACCTGTTCCTGTCGATGTCTAGAACCTCCTCTTACCCTGGTACACAGCATTGGAATGCTCTTAAGACAGCAATATATTTCTGGTCTGATCCATTCCCAGTATCCACATACCTCCCTTTCTGTCTCTCTATACCAAGCTGGGCTGGACACATCTTACCATGACTTCTGCATTTCCACATCACTATTTCATCTGGTGCATTTTCTAAATCTGTTTGGAGGAGTTTTTTGGAAGACAGCTCACAACACTGCTCCTTACCACTCCACCATCTTGGCCCTTTCTCTTTTATTTCCTTACCCTTAAAAAACAAAGAGACTGTTTCAGAGAAACCATAGAAGACTTGTATGAACTGATGCAGAGGGAAATGAGCAAAACCAAGACAATAAGTTCTACTATAGCATCAACACTGTGACAACTAACAATTCTGAAAGACAAGAACTTTGATTAAGTCAATGATCAGAGGACTGCTGGTGAAGAATCCCATCTCATGGCAGAGAAACAGTAGACCAAGAGGCACAATGATTCACACATTTTTGGGCATGGCTGATGTGGGGATTTGTTTTGCTTTATGCTTTTTCTTACAAAGGTTTTGTTATTTCTTCTTTTTTAAGTTGGAGAGTAAAGAAGAGTGGGAGAGAGAAATTTTTTTTTTAAATAGGTGTTACAAAATCATATCCTCTTTAGCTTTGGGGTTCTTATCTAAATGCGTTAACATATGTAAAAGTGTTACATAAATGGTGTTGTTATTGTTAAATCATTCTTCACATCCATACTTTCTCAGCAATTTGTAGCCCTAAGGAGATGCCTAGAGCACTGAGAGGTTAAGTGACTCCAGATGCCCCTTAATAGCCTTAACACATCTGCTGTTCTTATAGTTTTCCCCAGGTAAGCCTTTTCTACCTCCTGGCTATTGCCCCTAGGCAGCATCTTTCTTTATTCTTGGCTCATTGGATGATCAAGCCACTCCTTTTTCTGGCTTCTTCAAGAACTTTCTCTTTGGTGTTCAGGTTATATACTTTGATGTGCACACCTATCTCACACCTAGAGTTTAAGAAGGGACTGATCTTGGAAACTTCTTGTGTCTTGTTCTAGACTCAATCCTACTTGAAGGAGTTCTTCTAGCCACTTGAAAGCTTGGCCTTCTTCCCTCCTTGTAAAATTATCTTCCATACTCTCTAGTCCTGGTTGAAATCTGTCTTCCTTCTCTTGGGAAGTCCAGCAAGTCATACCCCTAGGGAGTCACGTGGTCTATGAAGGTGCTAAATTTTAGACCTATGATTGCATCTCACATGTAGTGAGGCCTTGAACTGATTACTATAATTTTTCATTGCCTTTACTTTCTAGGATAATAGTCTTAAAAGAATTGTCAATTAGCAGTTATAATTTAAGTTATAGAAAATCTAAGTGTTATTGTAATGATGAAATTACTTTATGATATTGACAACATCCGTGTTTTGGGTCACAAGATCATTTCAATGCCTAATGCTTCAACCTGGAATTGCAATTTCGAAGCATAGCTTAGCTTTTCATAGATGTTGATTGCAATGATGTTAACCATTTGCCCAATAATTTTCATCTTTAAGACATTTAAAAGTAGTAATTACTCAGATAACAACATTCCCTTGAGAAGTGAATACTTCAGGCCAGGCTAAGGGAAGTTTTCATTTGCCTAGAAACGCTGAATACATTTTGTGTTGCAATGTACGTCACTAACTCCCAGACCTAAAGTCCTGATAGTCATGAAACTAGAAATATTCACATTTTCATTGATGGACAATGGTTCCACTTCTGAAATCCTTATCATCTTATTAATATCAGAGACTAAAGTAAATGCTAACCCTTTAGTTTATATCACATTGCTTCTGTTGATATTGCTAACAAAAATTTCAAAATAACCATAGTTTTACCTTATAGAAGTTTTATTTTAAGATATAATTTTTATTGCACTTGCCCCAAAGTTGCCACAAAATTTCTTGTTATGAACTTTGACTTTTTTTTATTTTAACTTGCATTTGAATTTTAATATGTCACAAGTATCAGATTTTTTTTAAAAAAATCAGGTGAGGTCACCTTTGTACTTTTTGTCTGCACACTGCATGACTAAAGGTGATAGTCAAGATAAAAATGATTGTCACATACTATACAGTAGTTTACTTTGTAAACTTTCTGATCTGACAGTTGGCAACAAGCATTTATAAAGCATTTACTATGTGCTAGGCACCCACTGTGCTTAGCACTTTGACTACAAAGAAAAGTCTTGCTTTCAAGTTCAACTTCTAATGGGTGATATATGTAAACAGCTAGTTATGTACAAGGTATGTGCAGAGGGAACGAGCTAACAATGAGGGAAGGAAACAGAAAAAGACTTATTGCAGAAAATGGGAATTGAACTGAGTCCTTAAGGGAGCCAGGAAAATGAGGAAAGAGAATGTTCCTGCAAGGGGGGACAGTGAGTGCAAAGGCCCATAGAGTGGGGAAATACAGGGTCCCCCTCAAGGAGCAATAGGAAGCCCAGTGTCAGTAAATCACAGAGTACCTGGAGGGGAGTAAAGTGTAAGAAAACTGGAAAAGTAGGAAGGACCAGGTTGTAAATGGCTTTAAATGACAAACAGGGGATTTTATATTTGATCCTAGTGGTAATAGTCACTTTAGTTTATTGGAGGGGGTGGGGGAAGGGAGGGTTGACATGACCTGTGCTTTAAGAAAATCACTTTGGTAACTGATTAGAGAACGTTTTAGATTCGAGATAAATGTGAGGCAGGAAGATCAACCAGGAGGCTATTACAATAATTTAGGCATGAGATTATGAGGACCTGAACCAGAATGGTAACTGTGTGAGAGTGAAGAGAAGGGGACAGAACTTGGCAATAGATTCATTATGTAGATTGCGCGCAAGAGAGGAGTCATGGATAACACACAAATCCTGAGCTTTGGCAGTTGAGAGAATGGTGACACCCTCAATAGTAACAAAGAGTTTTGGAAGATGAGAGGGTTTGGGGGGAAAATAATGAGTTCTGCCTTGGGACATGTTGTATCTGAAATGCCTATGGGACATCCACTTCAAGATGTCCAAAAAGAAGTTAGTGAATATAGATTAAAGCTCAGGAGAGAGTTTAGGGCTGGATGTATGTCTGAGGATTACGTGTACAGAGACGATATTTGAAGCTATGGGAGCTTATGAGGTCACTATATGAGTACAGTGTAGAGAAGGGATTTTTAATGTAGAGTCTATATATTTTGATAGCTGTATTTCAATATAATTGGCTTCCTTGGTAATTCTGGGTACTTTATTTTAATTTTTAAAAACATTATTCTTAGAAAGGAACCATAGGCTTCAGGAGATTGCCAAAGGGGTCTATGATGAAAAAGTTTATAAACCACTAGTACAGAGGGAAAAGAGAAGAGGACTCTGGACAGAGCCTTGGAAGATACCCATGCTTGAAGGTCCATGAAATAAGAATGAGAAAGAGTGGTTAGTCAAGTTGGAGGAAAACCAAATGAAAAAAAGTGCCCAAAAGAGGGTAATCTATAGTGTCAAACGCTACAGAGAGATCAAGAAGGATGAAGTCTGTGAAATATGGATCAAAATACTCAGCTGAAAGATAAAAAGGCTTGGAATAGCTGTTGTGGTGAGTGGGAGAATGAATTAATTTAGGGAGGTATAAAAAGGTCGCCTTTCTATAGTTAGGGCCCAGGTGAGATTCTATAGCAGAAATTTGTAGTGGATGTAGTTAGCATAGTTGTTTTTTTTTTTACTTTCTCAAGCTTTATTTAGCGGCATATAAACAAGAACAAAGGCAATGGATAATAGGAGTGATACAAGGTTGGAGTTTGACAGAGAAGGATTGGTGATAAAACAGAGTAGGGGAAAAGGATCTATTTTACATGATATTGACCTCATTCACCAAAGTGTTGAGATATGGAAGAGAGGAAAGTATAGCCAGTGTAAGAGTAATAGTCTAGGAAAGAACTGAAGAGTAGAGGAATTGGAGGGCACAGTCCTGATAAGGAATAGGGTTAAATAAAATAAAGGTCATTAGGCAGAGGGAAAGATGGAATGGTAAAAGATTATGGAATAATAGAGGAATTTCAGAGGTCAGGAACATGAAAACAGAACATTTGTTAGTGATGGCGAGATGAAGGGTATAGCCATCTGTGTTACATACACATGGAATATAATGGAGGAGAAGTAGGTGATGAGAAGTGGGTAAACTCAGGAATTGTAAAGTTTGAATATTGAAGTCTCCTACTATGAAAGCAGGATTTGAGATAGAGAGAAATATTGTGATCCAAACACTGAACTCATTGAGGAAGGAAGGAGTGTTGTGGCAGGAGAGAGGGGAATTGATAGATTATAGCCCCTAGGATATATATTGGGTGATAAATTTGAATATCATGAACCTTAGAGGAAAAGTTGCTGAGTGATGTTGGTAGAAAGAGAATCCAGAAGTGGCAATGGGGAAGGAATATTCTGACTCTTCTCTCCCTACCCATCCCTATGATCAATGAGTAGCTGAGTATATAGCATCATCAGGAAGGAGCCAGGTCTTGGTAAGAGGCAGAAGATAGGAGGAGTGAAAAATGAAAAGGTTTATGATGAAAGGTAGTATGCAAATTATGAGTTAGGCATGCCAGAAAGTACGACAAAAAGAATTGGAAGTGGACAGTTCAGATTGGGCAGTGAGGTTTTGTATATCAACAGCTAAGGGTTCCAAATCCCTGGGATGGGAAAAGTATAATAGTGTGGGAATATGTTAACCATTGAGGAATGAATATAGGAAGTAATTAAACTTTTCAAGGTCTTCCCTCAAGGTTGTAATTTTATGTCCTATGAGGCCTTGAGAGACCCACCTCGCAACAGGCAGGAGTAAGTAGAGGTAGAGGTCTTAGAGAGTAAAGTCAGGAAGCAGGAGTCAAAAAGTGGCATTGGAATGTGGGTGAGACCTGATGTAGGTCCCTCTGGGAAAGTCCAGGAGCAGAGAGACTGGGAATCAGATGGTCTGCATCCAGGGAACATCTGCCACATTTACAGACAGAACCAAAGTCAGTGAAAGAAAAACAGAAAAAGGTAGATATATCACTCAACAAACTGGAGCAGTAAATGGAAACTCAGGCAGATTATCCAAGTACCAGACAGAGTGGTAGTACAAGTAACGAAACAAAACTTTCAAACCATACAACTAGGAGATTATTTGAGACTCCCTCTAAATGAAGATAAGAGCCAAAAGACAAAGCTTAGCAAGCTAAATTGAGACTGATCAATCTCCTCGAAAAATATGAAGAAACAAGAGTCTGAATACTAAATTTCAGAAAAAATATACAAGAAAATGGCCTAGATATTGAAAAGAGAGAACATGGTAGAGATCAATAGACTCCCTGAAACATCAGTAGATGTAACTGAAAGTTTTATCACCCAGCAATTTAGTCGTCAAATCTAGCACTTCGGTGTCAGAGACCCTTACGTGAGTCTAGGAAAAGGTAAATCATATGTCAAAAGGCTTAGATTTGAATCATGTAGGATTTCTCACTCAGCATGAGATGTAGAAAAAGAAGCTTAAATATGACATACTACAAAACAAGGAAGATCTCACCCCCAAATTACCTACCTAGCAAAATAAAACGTATTCTTATATGAAAAAAAAATGTTTTTTATACACAACCAAATTTTCACAGCTTCCTGGAAAACAAAAACAGCAATACCCTACCAACTCTGGGCAGAACTTTTGTCGGGCAAACTCATTGCTAAGCAGAAATTTAACAAAGTAAATATAAGAAAAAATTTATTCATCAAGGATTAAGCAAGAGCTCATTGTGCCATAAGGAATAAAAACATGGCTATTGTCTCTTTATAGAACCACCTTTTTGTAGGGATGTTGAGGAAACAGTGGCTAGGTGAGGGAAATAGCTCATAAAAGGGGAAGAACCAAAAGTGGTTAGGGATGGAGAGGGCGATAGGAGAGATGACTGTGTAATTGCTATTTTCTCTGAATTGGGTACCAGAGGAGAACAAATTAATGAAAAGCAGAAAAGAGTGATTCCTAAACCTCACTGTCATTTAAACTAGATGGGAATTTTAACAAGATATAACTAAAAGGATAGAAGTATAAAAATTCAAGGTTTTGTGTTTGATGTGGTATAGCTAGAGAAGGAAGATGTGCATGTGTGTGTGCATATGTCCAAAGTCTAAGATTCTATCGATAGAAGCAAGTCAAGCTATACTATATCTTATGACAAAAATAAGAAAACAAGAGAAAATTGAGAGAAAAACAAATTTAATAATTATAATGTTGAATGTAAACCAGTTCGATTCATCTGTAAAAGAGAATTGCGGAAATGGCTTAGAAAACTCAATTCAATAATATGTTACCTACAGGAAATGCACTTAAAACAAAGCAATGTACATAGATTTAAAGTGAGGGAGTGGAATAAAATTTATTATATGGTAGTTCAGCCTTTCCCTTCCCCCCAAAATAGGAATTGTCATTATGTTCTGAAATAAGGCTGAAATAAAAACAGCACCCTCTCCCAAGAAAGACAAATAGAAAAACTAAATTATGCTCAAAGGCACTATAAATAATGAAACACTAGAAATATTCAATGTGTATGCACAAAATAGCACAAGAACTAAGTAGAAGGTATTTAGGAAAGGAAAAACAAAAAGAGAGTGCATTGTAAATAAAAGACATTAGTGTTCCTCTTTCTAAGCTTTACAAATCTAATGGAAAGAAAAATAAGAATGTTATAGACATGAATAGAATATTGGTAAAGCTGGGTTTGACAAACATGAAGAATATCAAACACAAATCCTAGAAAGTACGTTTATTTTTCAGTAAGATGTGGGAATTTTATGAAAATCGATCATAATGTAAGGCATAGAGATTATGTGAATAAATGAAGATAGGCAGAAATCTCAACATATCATTTACAGGCCTTCCTTGGATACCCGAAAAGATGAGTCATGTTGTCCAATACAATCCAATAAGCATTTATTAGGCAGCTCCTATGTACAAGGCACTATGCTAGGTTCTAAAAATACAAAGACAAAAGGAAAAACAATCCCTGCCCTCAAGTAGTTTACAGGCTACAATCCACATACATCACCTTTTCCATGTCTTCCTATGATAGAATAAAATAATAATATGAACAGTGAAATTTAGATTAAATAAAAATAACCTACATAATGGGCCTCAAAACCTAAACCATATTCATTTTAAAATATATTTGAAAGAATTGTAACAGTGATGCATGTGTTACATTATGTTAGATAGATAATTTATTAAACATTTACTATATGTCTGGTACTTTGATAAGTGGAGGAAATGCAAATACAAGTAAATAAGACAATCCCTTCCCTCAAGGACTTTACAATCTAGTGAAGGAATGCAACACATAAAGGGAAGCTACAAGGTTGTGGGGAGGGGGGCGGGGTGTTGACTGAGGAAGGGTGTGCTGCTTCCATATGGTTCCAAGCAAGTGGCTGGAGATAATGTGGAGGCTACTTCTGACCACACTAAAATAAAAATTCACCTCTCAGAGCCTAGGATGATTCCCAAGTTGTTGGGTTGGTTTTTTGGGGGGTTTTTTGGGGTTTTTTTTGGTTTTTTTTTTAGCTACATTGGGAGAAAATGGAAGGGAAAAGAAGGGAAAGTTAACACTATATGAAGTGACTAGGGCAATGATAACTGACCACAAAGACCAGGAAGAATTATTTGATTCTTACTTATTGTTAAAGTTTTGTTGTTATTGTTTGTTTCATTTTGTTTGTCTTTTGTCGGGGGCAGGGAAGAGGTTTTTTGTTTTGTTTGTTTGTTTGTTTGTTTGTTTGTTTGTTTGTTTTTTGCTAAGGAAAATGCTGTATGAATTGGAAAAGATAAAACCAAAATGGCTCATGGGGAGGTATACAGGAGTTGGTTTGTTTTTTCCAGTCTGTGATTTCATTGTTGTAGAAAAAATGCTAGAGTTGAAACATATTCCAGTAATGCAGATGAGCAGTAGATAATATTATTATTCCCATTTTGCAGTTGAGGAAACCAATGCTGAGAGAAGGTGACTTATAAATTTGAATCAGTTCCTTATATATCTTGAAGTGAGATTTTTATCAGACAAACTTGCAGCTAAGATTTTCCTCCCCAGGTATTGTGCCCTTTTTAATCTTAGCTTTACTAGATTTGCTTGCACAAAAACTTTCTAATTTTTATGTTCTATTCCTATCTAGTCAGGATCTCCTATCCATAGATCTGATAGGTAATTTTTTCTATGTCTCTTTAATTTTGTTTATAATGTGACTTTTTTCAGGGGTGGGGAACCTGTGACCTTGAGGCCACATGCGGCCCTCTAAGTCCTCAAGTGCAGCGCTTTGACTGAATCCAAACTTCACAGAACAAATCCCCTTAATAAAAGGAATCTGATTCTAGGTCATATACCCATTTGGTGCTTATCTTGGCATAAGTTATAAGGTGTTGGTATAAATTTAGTTTCTTCTATCCTGCTGCCTAAATTTCCCAAAAGTTTTTGTCTGATGGTGACTCCTCCCAGTAGCTAGGGGCTTTGTGTTTATTGACTGCCAGGGTATTAGATAGATTTGCTTCTATATGTTATGTATCTAATCTGCTCCACTGATCAATCTTTCTATTTTTTAACGAGCATAAAATTGTTTTAATAATTACTGTTTTCATTATAGTTTGAGATCTAGCACTCTCAGGCCCCCTTTGTTTCCATTTATTTTCATTATTGTTCTTGAGATTCTTGCCCTTTTCTATCTTACTCATGAATTTCTTTATTATTTTTTCTAGTTTTATAAAATAAGACTTTGGTAATTTGATTGGTTGTGGTGTTGAATAAGTAAATTTCATTTAGTCAGTATTGTCATTTTATTATTTCGACTCATTCTACTCATGAACAATTTCTTTTTCCCAGTTATTTAAGTCTGACTTTATGTCTGCAAATAATTTCTGTTTGTAGTTATGCTTATATAATTCTTGTATGTATCTTAGAAAGTAGACTCCCAAGTATTTTATGTACTCTGTAGCAACTTTAGTTGGAATTTCTCATTCTATTTCTTCCTGTTGAGGCTTATTGGTATTACGTAGAAATGCTGATGATTTATGTGGATTATTTTACATCCTCCAATTTTGCTAGTTGTTAATTGATTAAATTAAAGGTTTTAGTTGGCTCTTCAGGGTTCCTTAAGTACTTTCTCCTCACCTATAAAAACTGGTAAGTTTGTTTATTCTTACCTATGGTTATTCTCTCAATTTCTTTCTCTTGTCTTACTTCTATAGCCATAATTGCTAGTACTATGCCAAAAAGAAATCTGTGTGTCATCTGTGAATTTATTGGAAAGGATTCTAGTTTATCTCCACTAAAAATAATGTCAACTCTTGGTTTTTGATATATAGTAATTACCCTTTTAGAGAAGGCCCATTTATTTATGTTTTCTAGTGATTTTGAACATAAATGGTTGTTGTGTTTGATATGTTCCTCTTGATATTCCTATTTACATATTCTATTGTTATAATCCTGTGGTTTTGTTGCTTTAGTTATTAATATAGTTAAGCTTATAATTTTCTTAATATTAAATCAATGCTGCATTCCTGATATAAATCCAGTCTGGTCATAATGTATAATCTTTGCAACATATTGTTTTAACTTCTTTGCTAATATCTTATATAAAATTTTTGCATCTATATTCCTTAAGGATATTGATCTAGAGTTTTCTTTGTTTTGATTCTCATTTATTTATCAAGACCATGTCTGCATCATAGAAGGTATTTGGTAGGATCTCTTCCGTTGCAATTTTCACATGCAATTTATATAATATTGGAATTAATTGTACTTTGAATGATTAATATAATTCACTTGTAAATTTATCTGTTCTAGAGGTTTTTTTTTCTTTGAAAATTCATTTATGGCTTGTTCAAATTCTTCCTCTGAAATTGAATCATCTAAATACTCTATTATTAAGATCCTATTTTTATTTATTAATTCAGTAGTATTGTTTTCAATTTTGTTTATTTCTTCTTTAATTTTCAGGATTTCTGTTTTGTCATTTAATCAGAAGTTTTAACTTTGCCAGTTTTCTAGTATTTTAGTTGCATTTTCAATTTATTGGTTTCTTTTTTGTTTGTTTTTGTTGCTAAAATATTTGAAGATATAAAGTTTCCCCTAATGACTTCTTTGGCTGCATCACTAAAATTTTAGATTGTTGTCTTATTGTTGTCATCATTAATGAAATTATCATTTCTTTTTGACCAACATTTCTTCAAGATAAAATTTATTTCCAGCTTATTTTAATACTTTTTTCAGAAGCCCTTGAATTTATGTAGTATTTTTGCATTTTGTTCAGTAAACGATGCTATAATATTTCAGTTCTTCATTTGTTAACAGTTTTTATGTTTTAAGACCTACTAAATTTTTGTAAAGGTGCCTTGTACAACTGAGAAATATATTCATATTCCTTTCTATTTATATTCATTAATTTCCAGAAGACTCTCCTATATAATTTTTTTCAAATTCTTTTCAGGTCCTTACCTTCTTTGTTGTTTTTTGTCTGGTTAGATTTTTTTATGGCTGATAGTGGTCAGTTGAGGTCCCTCATTATTGTAGTTTTATTGTCCATTTCTCCTTGTAATTCATTTAGTTTTTCCTTTAACTATCTAAAACTTTGTCATTGGGTGTATATATGTTAAGTGTCAAATAAAAAACAACTCACCTGAAAAGCAGATCAGGGATAGAAACTTAGCAATCAGAGGATTATCTATGACCAAAAAAACTATGACAAAAATAGAGCTAGAATATCATATTTCAAGAAATTGCTAAAGAACATTACTCAGAGGTAGCAATGGTCATCCTCAGAACAAAAGAACAATATAAAAATAGAATCACCTCTTAGAAAAAGAAGACTCTCTGGAATGTCATTAACAAAATCCAGAACTTTAAGACAAAACAAAAAATATTGCAAGCTAACAGAAAGGAAGAATTCAAATGTTAAGGAATCACAATCATGATCGTGGAAGATTCAGCAGATATCACACTGAAAGATCAAAGAACATGGGACGAGATATTCCAAAAGGCAAAAGACAGACTTCTACAACCAAAAATAACTCATCCAGTAAAATCGAATGCCATCCTACAAGGGAAAAAAAATGGACCTTTAATGAGATTTTCAAATATTTGTGATGAAAAAAATGGAGCTATAAAGAACTTTAAAATATAAATATGGATGTGAAGAGAAAATTTAAAAGTAGCTACAAGTGAACAATCATAAGGGACTTAGTAGCTTGAATGTTTATATTTTAATGGAGATAAGGAATGTTAAAAGGATTCTTTTAGAATCTTATTATCACACGGGGTCATAAAATCAGTCAAGTGAATCATAACACCTAAAAATAGTTTTGTTATGTATTGAATATGGTGTAAGGAAAAAAGAAAAGGAGAAGAATAAATGAAGGGAAATTTTAAAAAATAGTTTCAAAATGTTTCAATAGGTGGCCTGTTTATTTCCTACTAATAACCCCAAGGATGTCATTTATTTCAGTCAGTCAATTAGCATTATTAAGTGCTTGCTGTGTCAGACACTGATAAATATTGAGAATATAAAAAGAGTCACAACAAACCACAGTCCCTGCCCTCAAGGAGCTCACAATGTAATCACAACAAGCAAACAAATATGTAGAAACAAGCTATATACAAGATAAATGGGGAAAAAATTATGAGGGAAAGCGCTAGAATTTAGAGAGATTGGGAAAGGCTTCCTGTAGAAGTGGAATTTTAGTTGGGACTTGAAGGAAGCTAGTAGAGTCAGGAGGTGGAGTTGAGGAGGGAGAGAATTCCAGCCAAGGGGGACAGCCAGAAAAAAAGGCCCAGATCCAAGAGATGTAAGTGTCCTCTTTATGGAACAGCGAGGAGACCAATGTCATTGAATTGAAACGTGTGTGATGGGGAATAAGGTGTAAGAAAGAAAAAAAGTTTCTTTTCTAACTGTAAAAGGACGTTAGATTATGAAGGGCTTTGAACGCTAAACAAAAGATTTTTTATTTGATCCAGGAGTTTCTGGGGAGTCACTGGAGTTTATTGAATACAGGGTGACATATATTCATGTATAAATATCTGACAGAAAGATCTTGTATAGGTAGGAAGGTAAACTTAGAGGATAATATTTGTTGATGTTTTCTTGGTTGCCTTTTTGATATTAATAAAGTACAGGATTTTTTCCCCATGTCTTTGCTATCTTTCCCTCCTTCCAAAACCTGCATGTCAGCAGTCTATTTCCACATATATCTTTCTATATCCACTTGGTCCAATCTCAATACTTTTCCCTATTTTTGTTCTCTCTGGTGCCATTTATATTTCTCCTATAAACATACCTTAGACTTTGATGTTAGAGTCTAAGTGCGATGGCTCTGCTGTTCACAGCAAAAAGAAAAATTTGTTATAAGAATATTTACAAATCTTCCCCATATTTCTGGTTTACTTTCTTCAGTTTTCATCTTTAAATGTCATCAGGATGACTTTGCTTAATTAGATCTCTTACCAAACTTTCTTTAGATTGGTTTTACTACACACTCCTCTCTGCTTCATGAAATGATACTGCTCAGGAGTCTGACTGTACACATAGAGAGAATTTTCATATCAATAACAAATCTTTTCTTGGTTGAAATATAATTGATTTCAATTTTTTAGATTATTTGATGATAATTTAGTCCTCACCAGGTCTAGTGCTTATCAATTGTTTTCTTGAAGAATTATTTCATGATCTAAAGGTATAAGGCTTTCATGCCCTCTACAAGCCTTTGGCCTTTTCCCTTCCCTTTTTTTCCTGAAGCATGATTTCCTACGTATTTCTCCCTGTCCTCAACTTTTCCCACCTTTGCAAAGATGTCACAAGTATCACAGTATATATGACTTTAATTGGAGGATCTTAATAAGTTCTTCATAGAATGTTGCTACCTTTTTATCCTTAGCAACTGATATTGAGGCATAAGATGCAACTTTTTTCATGGTAGTCTTTCTGCAAATAATGGTCATAAATATTGTATTATGAAATGGCCACATAGTCCATGAAATATTTTTGTTGCCTTTGGATTTATTATAAAACCAACTTTGCCAAATTCTTTCTCTCTTTTCCAAAGGGTACCTGTGAGCCATTCTTCCATTTTCTTCTAATTCTGCAACTTCCTTCTTTCTTCTGGGTTTTTTTTTTGGTACCAAGAATAGCATGATTGATGTGATTCAGTTCCTCCAGCAGTATGTGCATTCATTGGTTATTTTGCAATGATCTCACATATATCAAAAGTCACAATAAAATGTGTAAGGAGATTAAAAATAGTGATTCTTAGCACCCTCTGCCTCTTTTCTGCCCCTTTTGCATCATCACTGCAGAAGTAGGAATGAGTTGCACACAAGTGAGGAACATTATTTTTTTTGTTTGTTTCAGATTGCCATTCACCACCTATTCCAGCCTAGCTTTTCTTGTCCTCAAAAGGTAGATGAATTTTGTTGCTGGGGACATACTCAAAGCCTCTCCAGAATGGTAGAACCTATCAGAGCTTATACTAAGATGGCATGATCTCTGATAGGTTAGAGTCACCTCCATGCAACGATGAGGCATTAGAGCAGAACTTTTGGGAAGATTTAGTACTATATCTATCAAAATTCCAAGGGGGTGCTTTGTGGAATTAGATAAAAGAGTCATACAATTAATGTGGAGAACCAAAAGGTCCAAGAATACTAAAGAAAACAACAAACAAGGGAGGATGGCATTACCAGATGTCAAATTACCTTAGAAAGCAGTAATTATGAAATCTAACTGGTACTTAATAAGAAATAGAAAAGTAAATCATTGGAATATTTGAGATAAGCAAGACTTAGAGGTAGGTATATGTGCATATATGTATATATACATATATGTATGTGTGCATGTATGTGTTAATATCTATCAGCTTGTGGTTTGGTAAACTTAAGAATGGAAATTACTGGAAAAAGAACTCATCGTTTAACAATTACTTCTGGGAAAGTTAAATAGAAGTTTGACAGAAAATAGATTTAGACAAGCATCTTACACTATAATGCATAATTCCAAATGCACAAATAGAGTAACTATAAGAAGTCACACTATCTTTATTAAATTAAAAGAAAGTTTCAGGTTATATCTTTCATATCTAGGGAAGAAGAGAAAGAAGGAAGGAAGGAAGGAAGGAAGGAAGGAAGGAAGGAAGGAAGGAAGGAAGGAAGGAAGGAAGGAAGGAAGGAAGGAAGGAAGGAAGGAAGGAAGGAAGGAAAAAGAGAGAAAGAAAGAAAGAAGGAAAGAAAGAAAGAAAGAAAAGGAAAGAAAGAAAAGGAAAGAAAGAAGAAAGGAAGGTTTTTAGCCAGCCATAACATAGATGAAATCATAGGAGACAAGATATCTACCTTAAATTATATAAAAATAAAAGAATAAGAAGAAATGATAGACTGGAAAGTAATCTCTGCATTAATCACATTTGATATAATTCTGACATCATGCTTCTTTAGGGAATTGACATAAATCTATAAGATTAAGATCCATGCTCTAATTATATATGATCAAAAGATATGAAAAGTAGTTTTCTAAAAAAGAAAAACATTCTCAACAACTATTTGAAAAAGCATCCAAAATTGATAGTAATCAAAGAAATACAAATTAAAGCAACCCTGAGGGATCACCTTACACCAATTGCATTGCCAAAGAGGGTAAAAGATGGAAACATTCCATATTAGTGGAATCATTGAAAAACAGGCGTTCTAATTCACTGCTGGTAGAAATAATGTATTTTGGGAAGCAAAATAGATTTACACAATAAAAATTACAAATTTCTTCAGACCCTTTGACTCAGTAAATCTACTACTGGGTTTATATCCTGAAGAAGATATTTACATGAAGAAAAGACATCTGGGCAGCAGTATTTATAACAGCACTATTTGTAATAGTGTAATTTGTAATAGAATAGAATAATAATTTGTAATAGAAAAAAATTGCACCCACAAATGGGGAATTGCGCCCACTGAATAAATTGTGGTATATGAGTGCAATGGAATGTTACTGGGCCATAAGAAAAAACAGATATGAAGAATTCAAAGAAATTTAAGAAGTTTCCTGTGAAGTGATACAGAATAAAGAAATCAGATGTCAAAGAAGAATATATGCACAGATTGTAAACATATAAAGGGACACAACATTAAAGAGTAACAGAACTCAGATTAAATCCAATGGACTAAGTTAGTACAATTTCCACTACTACCCTCACTCACATCCATCCATGACTTTAAGGTGTGCAAAGCAGTTTGGATTCATTGTTTCATCTGATCCTCACAACCCTGTGAGGTAGTTACTACAGGTATTATCACTTCCATTTAACAAAGGAGGAAACTGTAACTAAAAAGGTTAAGTGACTTGCGCATGGCCGCAGACTGACAAGTGTCAGAAGAATTCAGCCTAGGTCTTTCCTGACTCCAATATTAGTGCCTCTCTGCTTTGTTGCAGCTAAAGCTGTCCTTTATTTTAAATAAAGGAACTATTAAAAGTCACACTTTTTTAAATTAGAAGAAAATTAAAGGTTATGTCTTTCACAACTGAAGAAGAAAGGAAGGAAGAAGGGAAGGAAGGAAGGAAAGGAAGAGAGAAAGGAAGGAAAATAAAATACACAAATTACAAAAGTGTACTTTAGTGAATATAGAGTCATTTACTTAATTGTGCTGTTTGGAGAGTACATTTTGTAGCTTGTGTGTTTTGTTACGTATATCTGCTTCATTAAAACAAAATTTATCAATTAAATTCAAATTGAATGTAATATTCTTTAGTTCCTGGCTAAAATCCAGGCGTGTCATGTATTTACTATATTCTAGGCCTAAATACTTCTTAGAAGTAGGAGAAACAAGCCTATGCATATACATTTTACCATGTGGACAGAAAAGAAGACTAAATCTGAAAGAGAAAACGTGTCGTTGCTGGTAAAATTCCCCTTTCCTCACCCAGAATTACATGTGCTTACAACTGCATATTTTATAATATGGTATAGTATACATGGATGCTTCTTTTTTTTCCTGTGAAACCTATATAGTTTTTCTTAGCTAACAGCCTCAGTATGGAGTGTATTCATTTATGCAGAAGAAATAGTTGGCAAACACATACTTACATGTCAGTTGATATGCATTCTAAGTTTATAACCTTTCTTCTGTTTACTCTATGTAATGTAATTTGATGTGACAAGGTGTGACACATCATAGAGATGACTGTCAGGTTAGGAATTTCAAAAAGTCTTTTAGGAAACAATGCTAATAAAATGTAAGAATTTAACTCAATAGTATTTAATAGATTTAATAATGGGTTTTTTAAAAAGATTCACACAGACACACACACACACACACATTCACACACACATCCCTCAACTGCTACTAGCCAAAAAGTTCATATAGAATGCTTATGTAACTTTGTTTAGGGTGAAAAAAAGGAAATATCAGCTGTGGCCTAAGGCAAACAGAGGAAGAGGAATAGAGGAGTATCTGGATTGTGCCAAGTTAAGAGGTTCCACAGGTTTCCAAATATAGCTAGTTAATGAGTGTTTATACATCTATTTGCTGATTAAACAAATCAAGGCTAGAGTTATGGTATATATATGCTTTCCTGACCGTCTACTTTTCTAACCTTGAAAGAAGCGCTCCTGGGTCACCACAACATCTGGGGGTTGGCGTAAGGGTAGTGCGGCCACTCCTCTTCCCATATCCAAGCATTCTATTGGAGTAGGTTCAGTCCTAAGGGAGCCCACCTTTCATAAGAAGGGTTAGGGTCCCTGTTTTCACACTCTTTGGCTCATTAAGCATGCATATCCCTCCCCACCCACAGCCACGCCTCAGGGATGTTTTACTTATTGGATCATGTCTAGGGTCTCCCCAAAAAGAAGAGGCGTCATAAGGTATTCAGTAGGCAATATGAATCAGGTACAGTTCAATTAATTTGTCCTACACAAAAAGAAGGCTAACCACAGGAAACTCATAACTATATATTTGAAAAAAAAATAACAAAACATGATCTTGTAACTTCCCTTAAGACTATCATTACAATATATTTAGAGGCTCCTTACTAAAACCTCATCAGAATATAAAGCAGTTTACAAGACTGTTAATTAGGTATTTTATATTTTACCTCAACTCTGTACTGTTCAAATAATCCCCAGTACATGCTTGTTGATAAAGTTTCCAGACTTGGTCCAACCTCTTGTCAGGGACGTCCTCTCCCAGAGTGCTGGAGTAGTTGCCAGAGACTCCTCCTCTGCCACCATTCAGCTCAGACTCGAAACTTCTGGGCTTCTCAAACATACAAAGTTATTTCCTATCTCAACACTTGTTCTTGAGATAAATACTCCTTTTGCCTAAGATAAGGAAAGAACAAAACCGAAAGAGACAAACCAGACCCCAAGTTCAGACTTGCCTGGAAAGGATATATACTTAAGCTTCCGGGTGCTGATTGGCCAAACGAAGGCCAGCTAGAAAATAGGAATTGTCCCTACTGTCAAGATCCTACAAAAGGGAGTGACTCATCCATTGGCTGTGATGGCAAGCAGAGATGTGCTATCCAAAAACTCTGGCAAAACTGAAAAACTCTTCTCTTTGTCTCGGTCTCTTTCTGTCTCTCTCTTCTCTCTGTCTCTGTCTCTCTCTTCTCTCTGTCTCTGTCTGTCTCTCTGTCTCTCTGTCTCTCTCTCTCACACACACACACACACACACACACACACACACACACACACACACACACACACACACACAGAAGCTTACAATGATCTTGCCTCTTTATTCAAATGCAGCCAGTAGCAAAAGATAGACAGAAGTGCTTTGGCCACTCAGTGCATTTCAAATGTGCACCCAATCAAAAGTATTTCTTTGTCATGTGATTACCAAACTGTAAATAACCATAAAATGCCCATGCATCTTCTGAAATGGAGAGCAGAGACCCTTTATTAGTCATTAGTCATTTCCAGAAGGAGATTCAACAAACATATATGCAATCCTGGGTTGCACCCTCATTGGCCAGTCCCCTATTACCTGTGCATGTTCTAACTCCCCCAAAGGAATTCAGTGCAATCAATTTTTATTAAATACATATGTTAGAGGCACATAGAATGTAAGTTCTTCGTGCCCAGATACCATTTGTTTTTATAAGTGAACAAGTGATGTTGTTACTAACTGGAATGCATAATAAAGTCAGGAATATAGAATTAAGAAAGCTCACAAACATTTCCAACTTCTTGCTGTGGCTCAATAGTACTTGAATTCTTTTTCTCTGGCTGTTTGTATTATTTTTCTCTGGACTGTGGCTATAATATTTCTGGGAGTTTTTATTTGAGGTTTTCTTTAAACTGAATGGCAACAGAAAGGAATATACCTTTTCTCAGCAACACATGGCACTTACACAAAAATTAACTATATATTAGGGCATAAAAACCTCAAAATCAAATGTAGAAAGGCAGAAATATTAAATATTCAGGGTTTTCTTTCAGGAGGTAATGAATAGATTCTTGTTTTCCTCTGGGTCAAAGAGATCTGGGCAATTTTCTTTTGATTTCTTAAATTATGATATCTAAGCTTGTTTTTTGGTCATGGCTTTCATACAATACTATGATTATTAATTTTTTTCTCCTCAATATATTTTCCAGGTCAGTTGTTTTTGTTATAACTTACATTTTCTCCCATTTCTTTTTCAATTTTTAGAGTTTAAGATTTATTTTTGTGTCATAGAATCATGATTTTTTTAATTTGGTCAATTTTAATTTTCAGGTAGTGTTTTTGTTTTTTTTCTTTTTTTATCTCACGTAGGTTGTGTACCTCTTACTCCAAGCTGTTAATTCTCTTTCCAAATTTTTCCTCTATAGCTCTTATTTCTCTTCTCATTTTATTCCCTCATCACTCTCATTCGGTTTTTAAAATTATTTTAGCTCTTTTTTTAACCCTTGCTTCCTCTTTTCTGGGAATTCTGTTTGAATTTGTACCAAACTGTATTTTTTCTTCGGGATTTTGTTTGTAGATGGTTTTGAGTTATCCTCATCTTCTGGATTTGTGCCTTGTGCATCCTTGTAACACTTTATGGTGGGATTCTTTTTGTTTCTTTGTACATTCCTCCAGCCTACTTCCTGGTTTTAGACTTGATATTAAGACCAAACTCTGTATACTTCTGGGGAGAATATCTGGGTTGAGGTTTTTTCCTCTTGGGTCCTTGCTTTCTTGGTGTATTTAGTGTTGTATTATTCCAGAATCTCAGACAGCTCAGTCTGGGAACATGCAAGCTTTGAGCCCTCCCAAAGTGGTCTTATCTAGGGCAAAGTCTGATTGCTGCCCTCCTGGTCTGACCTCTGCAAGTTCCCGAATGGGCTTGGATCTGTACAATACTCCTGTTAGTTTGTCCCTGGTTGGAAGTTCCAGTAGAGTGCTGCTAGACTAGGCCACTGTTGACCAGTTGGAAGCCCAGAAGGTTCAGAAGAATTGTCGACTCCCCTTTAGTCTAGGATTCTTTCCCTGGTTATTCCTCTGCAACCGTTACACAGGACTAGTAGCTGGAACTGAGACTGTCCTTCCCCTCTTGGGGTCAGATTCACATAGTCCTTTACTTCCCTTCAGTACATAGCCTAGAGTCCATGACTGCCCCCCACCCTGAAATATCACCCCCAGAAAATGGTCCTCCGCTCAGTCCGACCCAGATCTTTGACCCAGACCTAGGTAGTGAATGACAGTGCTGACAGCTGCCACCTGTTCCCCCATCCTGCACAAGATCAGAGTCCTTCTGTATGGATCTGGGACCTCTTTTTGCCATGTTACACAGCTTTGGTCCTCTCTTAGTTCAGTGTGCAAGAATGCTCCATGGGCCATGCTCCTGTGTCTCTCCACAAACCTCTTTTGTCTCTCTCCCTGTACTGACTGTGATGGAAATATAACTCGCTGTCATTTTTTCTTTTGGATTTCCTGATCGGTACTCAGCCTAGTGCATTTCTTATATCTTTGTAGAGGAGTTGTGTTGGGGGTAACATGGCCATACTTCTTCCTGCTATTCTACCATCTTGACTATGTCTCCAGTCCACATTTCCAACTTCTCAAAGTGAAAGTGTTTCAGGTAATAACTGTACTCAATTTTCTGCCAAATAATGTATTCCTAGTAACAAAGTATACTCGGTACCTAGATTGTGGTGATTAAGACAGCCAAAAATGACCTCCATTAGGGTGAAGATTAGCATAGCTCACTATGCCAAACATTATAAATGGATCGTTAACAGAAATCATTACTAAATGCTTCTCCATCCTAGTATCTAACAAATAATAGAAATAGTCATTAAAAATTCATTTAAATGGCTCATTCAGTGGTATATATCTATATGTATAATTATATATTCACACAAACATATATATGAATACTTGTATGTTGATACATATTATGAATACTTATGTATTCATATATATGAATCAAGATCTAGAGAGAGAGGCCTCGATATCTCTATATTTCTATATCTTTATTCATACATATATGTACTTACATGTAGGTATAGATATAAGTATCTTTGTATATCTGTAGCTTGATTCTTCTGCCTGTGAACACATATAGACCCCATTTAAGTCTTTAAGATTCCTCAATTCCAAACTGGGGCTAAATGTTAAGGATTGAAATTTAACAGATGAGAATACTCTTCAGATATTTTGAGCAGAATATCTTTATTTCTCCACTTCCTGAACTTCATGATAAATATGCTGCATCTTTTAAGTATGTACTAAATGAAAATTCGAAGAGTTCAAAAAACTCTTTTTAAAAAATCTATCCTGGAAAAAATGACAGCTGTCTCTGTATTTCCATGTACCTGATCCATTTCTGTATCCCTCTCTGCCCTCCTTTTGTAACATACCTTCTAAAGTCCTAACTCCATTGTTAACAATCTGGCCTTCACATTAGAATGCCTCCCCTCACACTCCTTCCCTTTTCTTGCAATGACAGAAACCTGTCCCCTCCCTCAAGAGACATCCCATCCCTGGCCACCATCTCCAGAACTGGATGCAGCCTCTTCCATTTACCCTCACCGCAACCCATCCCAACACACTCAACTAGGAAGAGGAACAGACGTATTCCTTGCTCCTCCTTGTTATTTCCCTAACATTAAGTAATTTCTCCTTTGCTGCATCCAGATTTATCACCTTATCCAGATCTTAGTGGCAATTATCTACCATTCCCCAGCATATTCTCCCTCCTTTCACAAGGAGTATGATACCTGGTTGCTGTCTACCTATGCTTGGGGATTTCAATATGTTGACATAACTCAGACATTTAAATTTGCCATCACCAACCTCTTAAATTCCTTTGATCCTTCGCCTTGCTGAGGCCAGCCCTGTACTTCACTGGATCTCAGACACACAGAGAAATGGTCATTCCATTTATCTCATCACCCCAAAATATTCCACCTCCACCACAAGCATTTGCTCCACCCCTCCCCATGTTAGGGTTAAGTCCTACCTACCTGCCTGCCCTCTGACCTAAGTACTGATGTTAAGGTGAAGAATGCCTATCTCTAAATCCCTCTTCACTTTCCTATGCTCAAAGAAAGACAAAGGATAGCTAGCCAGTGACCCAACTGGGCCAATACACATGCTGTATGTGCCACACACAAGTGGTCGCCTTTTTTGTTAGGGTAGGAGAGGGCTCTCAGGGTTCTCCCTGGGACTCACTCTAAAAGGGCCTCTCACTTACATTTCACCAAAAGTCCTAGGGAGAGCAATAGTTACAATCTGTATAATAGTTACAAAAGTCCAGAGAGAAATCAAAAGTAATCTCTCTCTTTAAGCTGATACAACTCCCTCCACGACCACCATTCGCATTCAGGACTTCAGCAAATAAACCAGTGTTGTTTTATCCATATCCCAAATTCTGGAAAGGTCTCTGGGGTCCTGAAGAAGCTCAAGAACTGTCTTCTCTAGTGTCTTCCTGCCCAGGCCCTTGTACTAGAGTCTTAATGATGTCCAAGTGGAACATTTCTTAAACCCAAATTATCCATTCAGCACAGTCTTAGATAATTTCAAAATTACGGTCTATAGGGACCCAGGCTGGTGGGCCTAGAGATCACAATAACTGCCAAAATGCAAAGTTACGTAAATTCAAGAAATGTCATTTCACATTATTCAATTTCTTAATATATAATTCACAAAGACCAAGAACAATTTAGCATCTTTCTCTAATTGATGAATGCTTGTGGCCCATTTATTTCTCAATCTCATCTGGTCAGTAGGGGCTCCCTCGCCATCCCATTAACAGGACTTGAGGCATGAGGATGCGAGTGTCATGTTAGAGAACGACCACTAAGATCTAGAGAGGGTGATGAGTCTGACATGCTACTTTCTTCTCTGTTATTAAACTATACTGTCTCAATTTACCTCAAGAAAATTAAAATTAAATTTGCCCTTTTTGAAGGGAAAACTTTTCTCAGCTTGAGTATCTGAGCTTTAATCTGGGATTTTCAAATGTTGATGTGATTGCAATCGTTTGAAGGCCTTTGGGCATAAGGCTGATTGATAAAATGTGGTCGTAGTTATTGGCGTGCCTGTACAACAAAGCACTGGAGAAGAATGACTGACAGGCTCGGGGCATGTATCAGAGAAAATCAATGCTCATGTCTGCTTCAGCGGCTTTATTAGCCACACCCTCTTTGTAAATTGTAAACTGTCATTCAAGGTAATATAGTGATATTTAAAACAAGCCAGCTCTGGATACCCCCAACTTCTTTTATGTTTTAATGCCTAAAGGTAAATTTAGAAAATACTTCTTTGTTTTGCCTCATAAAAATACCTATTCTAAAAGGGAAAAAAAAGCAAAAATCTCAATGGTGAAGAGTAATTAAAATAATATTTGGTACTATACTTTCACCAAAATTGTACATTATTACCATAGGAATTTGTTAGTTCATGATATCATAACTTCATTGATTTTAAATTAGTTCAGGACGAAGATAATATTACTATATCACAGGATCATTTCAATAATTTTCTTTATGCAAGTGAAATTTTTTCATTAAAAAATTTAAGGGTTTTTTTTTGTTTTTACATATACTTCATGGCTTAATGGATACAGAGCCAAGAAGAACTAGGTTCAGGACCTCTCTCTGCCACATACCAGTTGTGTGAGGCCAGGTAAGTCACTTAAGGCCTCAGTGCCCCCTGGGCAATTCTCAAAAAAGATGGTTTTTTTGAAAAAATTCCAGAGGTGGTGCCAATATGCTTTGGTTGAAGGAGTTCCTCACCAGGAACTTCCTACTAATGAAATCACAGGTCCAATTAAAATAGCAACCTTAATAATTTACTAATATTTATTATATGAAAAGACTTCTTAATACCAAACTTTTACTGGACACCATTGTAATCTTACTTCTTAAGAACTACAGTAAGATTGTGTTTCTATGCATAAAACCATTGCTTCAGTAATTCAGTATTTCAAGAGATTTTTGACTTCATCAACATGTAGGGTATTCCCTACACTTCCGCAGATGTCCCTTTTACCCTTATGTAGATGAATGCATAAATTGCTGTGGCCTAAAAAAAAATTCATCATGTTGGGGCCAACTTTCTGGTGATGAACCTCTCTGCACTTATCTAGGCTGTCCTCCTCAAACAAAAAGTCTAGTGTGAGGCCATGCTTGGTTGGAGCTTCCAGAGATTGTGTGCCTGGGGTTACCCCTGACTTTTCCCACCACCCTAGATATAGGAGTAAGACTTTGATAGAATATAATTGTTCTGCTAGAAGCATGCTTCATTTGATGAAAGAAATATTTTAATTCTATACACTCCAAATCCCAAATTAAAATGTAACATGTATATATACATACATATACATAGTTAAATGGGATGTATGTCACTCATACCTCTAGACATGCCTCTGCACTGAGAAATGCTGAGTGATATCAAGTACACTATTTTCTGAAGCATAATGTATTTCTAGCTGAAGGATTTTTTGAATTTCAAATGGGCTTTAACATAACTATTTTTAGCTTTCTAAAGCTTTTAATGGCATAGATTTCAATAACTTAATAGTCTCATTTAGCTTTCTATGAGATTAGATCGTTAAAGATTTCAGTCTGTTGAAAATGAATTATCAAATTAAATCTAGTCAGTGCTTAAACTTTGAATTAAAGTGTATTTGATGTACTCACTAACTCAGTGATGAGAAATTGTGCTTCTAATTTTTTCTTTTCTGAAGGACAGATCCATGAAGGCAGCCTTAAGGGACACAGGTGGTCAAGTCTTTCCCCTAGGTTTCAACTATGGGGTCCCTGAATATCTCTTGTACTTGGACAAAATAACCAGTGACTGTCTGATGAAACCACTTTATCTGACAAGCAAGAAAATTTAAACACCTGTAGGTTTCAGATATTTAAGCTCAAACCAGTTCTGAAGTAACAAGAAAGAGAAAGCAAACAGTTCAGATTTCAATCACTTTTCAGCTAAACACATCAATGTGTGCACTGGTCCATTAATTATTTGGCCCTATACAACTTGACACATTGGTCTCTCCATTTGCACTTGGATGGCAGCTATGAGGTGAGAAAGTAAGAGTTTTTTTTAAGTTGTTTCAGATGTCCTAACATATATGGAGAGGTAGATATATAGATATGTGTGTACACATATATACATATATATGTATATAAAATACATCAGCATAAAGTACTTTCTTAATTTCAAGATGTAGCTAATTTATGAATGATTGTGGAAAACTGCACTCATATATAAACAAATGACTTGTTATTTTCTTCTGTATTTGAACTATTTAATATGAAAATTGGAAAGGTCATTCACATGTTACTTTTAAGCCATATTTCCAATGAAATAATGTAACCGTAGAAATCAGATTTCATTTGAAATATCCTGCCCTTTGCTGGACAAATAAAATATTTTTTAAAGAGCATTAGTTTTTTTTAATGTTATGACTGTCTTATTTCTGAAAGTCATGGGAAAACCATACCACCAAGCTGCTGAATTTGTTTTCTGAGATGTCTTTTAAAATCTTGATAGCTATATAATAAAAAGGCATTAATGATGAAAGAATAAATAACTAAATGGAGGTAATGAAAAATCATACCATAAAACATATTCTAGGGTATCTATTATATATGTTATAGATACTAGACTTAATAATATATATCTTTAAGTTATAACTTAAAGACAGTCATAATTTAGGTAAGTAATAATTATATATATATATTAAGTCTTAAATATATCTTTATAAAATTTATAAAAATTCTTTGTGGATAAAATACCTGGCAAGCAGAAATACCATTTTCTTTATAGAACATATGCAGCACTTTAAAACTATTTGTCTTTGTTAGGCCCTTCGTAGCTTGAAGAACAAAGTTCAAAAAATCAAAAGCATGCATAACAGCAGTTGTTTCGTTTAGGTGTGTGTGTTTATGTGTCTTAAGATACAGCATGGTTCTCTTACTTTTGATCAGGCTTTGTTTTTATCATGTCTTTTAGCATTTTGTATTTTTATGAGAAGAGCCTTCATGCATCAAGATAGATTTTTTTTTAATGAAAGTGATTGCAAAATTATCAAGATCAACATGGGTTCACTAAGATAATTTTACACTTGAGGCAAAGCATATAATACAGTATGCCAAATAATGTAATTTTAACTTATTGATTTTTTAATCAAATATATCCCTGAAAATTACTAGAAGAAGTCACATAATTTTGCTAACTGGCTCAAATATAAATTATTATCTAATCTCAACTGAGGCTACACTGTTACATAGTCATCCTTTTATTCTTTGACAGATCCTCCTTCATGTGCCCCAAAGTGCCTATTCCAAGCCTTCTCCTCTTGCCTCAAACCCCTTACCTTAAATCTAGTCCCTGTCTCTGAAAAAATGACTTAATATTCTATTTCTGAAAAAAACTGAGGCCTCTTCTCCCCTATTCCACACCTCAAAATCTCTCTCTATCTTCTTTTGCCCTGGTCTTTGAGGAGGAGGTGGCCCTTCTCCTTGGCAAGACTAAATCCTCCACTATTCCTTTATTCCCATTTCCTCCTGTATTCTCCAATGACTCACCAGCTCAATCATTCTCTCTCTCACTCTCCTCTTCAGTCTCTCCCTATCAACTAGCTTCTTCAAAGTTTGTACTAAAACGCTCAAGTCTCCCGTCCCCTTCTAGTCTATCTATCACTCCCATCTTTCACTACCCAACTCCTAGAGAGAGCATTGCATATTTTATGCCTAGACTTTTCACCACCTCCCCCTCTGGCATCTGCTTTCTCCAGCTCAAGGATGTGTGTTTGATCCTGACCAACTTTCACAGAATTCGAAGGGACATCAAAAGCCTATTGGTCCAACATCATATGTGAAGAAGAATCCTTCCTACAACCTACCCAACAAGAAGTCACAAGCCCAATGAGGCAGAACCTATTACCACCCATTCTATTTTTGGAGAGTTCTAATTGTTAGGAAGTTTTTCCTTTCATCAAGCCTAAATTTGCTTCTGTGCAACTAGGCACTCATTTCTTCTAGTTATGTCACCTAGGAACAATAGAAGAAAACAAATCCCTCTTCCAAGAGATGGCCCTTCAGATACACATCAAATCTCTCATCTTCTTTTCTTCAGGATAAATAACCCCAGTTCTTTCACCCTGCCTTTGTATAACATAACCTCACCTCCATAGAATCCCTGGCTTCATTCAAAGCATAGCTCAAGGAGTTGCTACCACCTCCCACCTCCTATATGAGATCTTTCCTGGTCCTCCCTAATCCCTCCCCCATTTATTCTCTCTCTTGAAATTCTTTGGTATGAACTTTCTATTGGTGTGTATTTGTACAGGATGTTCCAAAAGTCTCAGCACAAATTTAAAAGCTATTAAAGCTTATTAGACAGGTGGTTTGTGAGCACTTAGGAAATTAGTGGTCCTTAGGAGCCAGAGTGCTAAGAACTAAGAACAAAGTGTGCCCCTGCTTTGTGAATATATAAGCCTAAAATTTCAATGAGACATTTGGGACACCCTGTATAAGAAGCAACAAGGTGTAGTTTGGAAACAGTAAGGCCTGGGCCCACGTTCTGCCTTTTATCTATTAACTATATAACCTCATTGAACACTTACCTTCTGCTCAGTGCCTCAGGCACCTCAAGGACTACACTTTGAGATGAGTTGCTAAATCACACTGTTGGAGGGAGTTTTCTACACTGATAACATCATAGATCCAGACTCCCTGCCCCCCCCAATAGTACCTATCTGCATTTCACCATAGGATCTTTGAGATCCAATGACAGTTTCTTTTTTGTCTTTGAGCCCCCTGCACTTAGCACAGTACCTTCCACATGCTCAAGTTTGTTGATTTGAATAATGTGGAGGTCCTTCACCATCCCTACCGACCTCTACTAGATTTTCACAGGTTATCATAAAGTTATAGAATCATCCTAGTTAGAAGGGACCACAAAGGCCTTCTAGTCCAACCTTTTGAACAAGCACCCTCTCTAGAATAGACCCAATGAGTGCTCTTCCAGCCTTTATGTGAAAATGTCTAGGGAAGGAGATCTTACAACCTTCAGAAGTAGTAGCCCATTGCACTTTTAAAGAGCACTCATTTTTAGATTCTTCTTCCTTACCCTGAGCCTGAATTTGTCTCTTTGCCATTTGAGTCAAGACCTCTAGGGCCAAACAGAACAAATTTAATTAAGATGACTAGCCTTTCTTCCTCCCCACCCCTAAATCTTTTCTTCAGGCTAAATATCCCCAGTTTAAACCAATCTTTATTCATCTAAAGGCACTAAAGGTCCTTTACCAACTTGATTGTCTTCCTCTGGATGCTTCGTGAAATACGATACCTGAAAATATTCCAGATGTGGATGGGCCAGAGAGAGCAGAAATCCTCAACTTTTTCTTTGCTTCCACTCTCTGTTCTAAGAAGAATGGTCTTTGGATCTGGGAGGATAGAGCCAAAAGAGTCAGTTAGAAGATGAAAGCCAGTATTAATTGAGGCAATGGTAAAAGAGCATCCAGCTGCCTTCACTATATTTACCTTTGTGGAAGACCAGACAAACCAAATCCTTGAGAACTTAAAAAAACCGAGCAATGTGACAGATTAACTATTATCTGTGATCTTCGAAAGACTGTGGGAAACAGGAAAGGCACCATAAGACTGAAGAAGGGCCAAAGTCCTGACCCCCCCAAAGGGACAAAAATGATATTCATCAAGATACGGGCTGGTGAGTTTAACATATTCCTGGCAAAGTTCTACAATAAATTATTGTAGGCATAGTTTATGAGCAGTTATTTCATTTCACTAATATATGGTAAATGCCTACCATGTGCAAGGTGCTATGTCAAGAATTGGAGATACAAAGACAGAAGAAACATTTCCTCCCCTCAAGAAATGCACATTCTACTGGGGAAGGGGAGAGAGATATACTATGTACACAGAGAAGTAAATAGAAACCATATATAAAATAAGTGACAAAGCAATTTCAGAGCTGGAAGGGGGTTCAGGAAAGAGCTCACGTAGGAGCCGACACCTGAGATAAACCCTGAAGGGGGCTAGGAATGCCCACATTAGTGGAAGCACTTTTCAAGTAGGAATATCTCCTTATTTGTACTTTTACCCCAGAGTGTAGCGTAGTGCCTGTCACATAGAAGGTGCTTAGTAAATTCTTATTGATTGATTGAAATCATAGAAGGATGTCTAGGCTTAGGGGACAACCTGTGCCAAGGCATGGAATCTTAGGTTAGAAATTGCCAGATGACCCCCAAATGGATGGCAAAAGGAAGAGACAGCAGAGGATGAAATGGACAGTGTCATGGAAGCAACAGGAGCTTGGACAGATCTCATAGAGGATAGAAGGGCCTGGTGAGCTATGGTCCATGAGGTCGCAAAGAGTCAGATACAATTGAATGACTAAACAACAAAAACTTCACTTCCTTCCTCATTTTTTTCCTAATGTATTCATTTCTCTTCACTTTTCTGTCCTCTAACACCATAAAAATGGAACAAAACCACTCCCAGTCTCTCAGTTTTTCTATTTAATTCCTTCTGCGTTCCTTGAAGACATTAGGATTTTTAGAGAACATTTGTCTCTTCTCCCTCTAGTAAATATACATTACCATATACCTTGTATCTGTATCCTAAGGACCATTGGACCTTCTCAACCAAATTGCAGCTGAAACTTTCTATATGTATTGTCTTCCCTTATTAGAACGTGAGATCCTTGAGAGCAGGTACTATGTCAATTTTCTATTTGTATACCTAACAATTAGCGTGATGTTTTATACATAGTAAGTACTTACTAAGTGTTTTATTGATATTTATTCATTTATCATTTATCCCCTTCTGATTATTCAAATGCATTTATCTTTCTAATTTTTCTTGACGCTTATGTTTGCAATTCAGCTTTTACTCAGCTTCTGTCTTTTTTTCCTGATTGTGAAACTTGCTTCTTATCTATATTGATCTGCTTTGTTTTACATTATATACATTTGCAGATTATTCTCACTTCATAAGAGATCTCTTGTAACAAAGCAAAACAATTAGGTAAAACTAATAATACAATGATCTTATCTGAAAGGGCATGCAACATTTCACATCTGTAGCACCTCCACTTTTCTGGGGATTTTTTATTACAAAAATCTATTTTTTTCTCCCTTCAAATGCCAACCTCAATAAAAAAAAAAGAAAAACAAATTTCTTGTAATGAATATGCATGGTCAAGTAAAACAAATTCCTTCCATGGTTGTATGCACACCTATGCATGTATGTATATATGTATTATGTAAGTATACACATATATGTCTCATTCTGAACCCTAAATCTATCACTTCTTTGTAATGGATAGCATATCGTAAATGGTTGTTATATGAATGATAGTTCTTACAGATTTCAAAGTTGTTTGTTTTTATAGTGTTGTCATTGTATAAATTGTTCTCATGGTTCTGCTCATTTCATTCTTCATCAGTCTATAAAAATCCTCAAAATTATTCATTTGTATAATATTTATGTTATACTACAATATAAATTCTGTTCAATACTATAATTGTACTATACATGTCTATGTGTGTATATAAATATATTGTATATACATAGTATGGAGAGAGACAGAGAGAGAATACTATATATTCTGTACTGTAACAGAAACCTGTAATTCAGGTTGTACTTACTTTACTCTGCGTCAATTTATGTGTCTTTCCAGGTCTTTTTTAAATCATCTATTTTCTCATTTCTTACAGCACAATAGTACTACATCGCATTCATATATCACAACTAATTCAGCAATTCCTCCATTTTTGCACATCCTCTTACTTTCCAGGGTTTTTTTGTCTTTGTATCTGGTCTTTTAATCATGAATGCTTGAAAGTCCTCTTTTCCATTAAAGTTCCATTTTCCCCCTGTAGGATTATGCTCAGTCTTACACAGTAAATTATTCTTGGCTCTCAGCCTTTATCTTTGCCTTTCAAAATATCATATTCCAATATTTTCACTCCTTTACAGCAATTTTTGTCAAGTCTTGTAAGATTCTAACTGTGGTTCTTTGGTACTTGAATTATTTATTTCTGTCTCCTGGTGACATTTTTTTTTGCTCTGACCTAGAAGCTCTGGATTTGGGCTATGATATTCCTAAGAGTTTTCATTTTGAGGTTTCTTTCAGGAAGTAGCTGGAGGATTCTTCCTATTTTTCTTTGCCTTTGGGTTCTGTTAAATCTGGGCAATTTTCATGGTTTTTGAAATAATGATATTCAGGATCTGTTTGGGTCATGATTTCCAGGGAGATGAATGATTATTAAATTAGCTTTTTTTGATCTATTTTCTAGGTTAGTTGTTTTTGATAATAGATACCTACATTTCTATTTTTTTTAGTCTTTTGATTTTATTCTATTAGTTCTTGTCTCAAGCAGCCACTGAATTCTATTTTATCTACTTTATTTTTCAGGAATCTACAATTTGGGTAAGATTTTCAGTTTTCTCTCCTAAGCTATTTATTTTCCTTCCATTTTTTCCCCTCTAGAGTTCTTTTTCAAATTTTTTAAACTCATTCATTTCCTCAAGGTATTCTCATAGAATTTGAGGTCATACCATTTTTAGCCTGAGGTTATGCTTATATTTATGGAAATACTCCTCCCTGGATTTACCTCTTAGGCATCTCATGACCCAAATTTCTTCAAAGCATTCATTGTCTTCTTCTATTTACTAATATCTTTAGTCCCATGTCCTGATTTAAGATATTGTGCCAGGAAAGGACCCAGCTTCTCCTACTCTTAGTAGGTGATGGTGAGGCCTGATTTTAATTTGACAGCTGAGTGTAGAAAGGTTAGAATGGGAGAAACTTGGGTCAGGGAGAACAATTAGAAGACAATTGCAGATAGGAGAGGTATTCTTAAGCAATTAAAGAAGTTAGCATGTGTAGAATAGAGAAGCAGTCAAACGGTATTTGTATCAGATTTCTTGGATACAAGTTTGGAATCCAAAATATACAACTGACACGTGTATACATATGATATTCATCTGTGTATCTGTATGTGAGTAATATATGTGCATAGATAGATAGACAGGTAGATACATGTATATTTACATACATATATATATATATGTATATGTAGCTATTCCCCAATAGGTAAGTGGTCAACGGATATGATTAAACAGTTCTCAAATGAAGAATTGCAAGCTCTTAAGAACCATAGGAAAGAATGCTCCAAATCACTAGAGAGACAGAGAGACAGAGAGAGAAATGCACAGCAAAACAACCCTGAGGTTTTACTTCACACCTAGAAAATTTTCCAAAGATAACAGAAGGTGAGAATAGTCAATGTTGGAGGGGTGCATGTCTTTGAAGCTATGAATCAGTACATCCATTTTTGAAAACAATTTAGTGTTACACAAATAAAATAACTCAAAAACCCATACCCTTTGATCCAGGGATTCCACTACTATGTATGTACTCCATTGTATTTGGGGGTCTTCAATTCCCTTGACATTCTGTGCATATCAGTAGAGTACACGATCTGGCCATGCTTTATCCCTTCTTATTTCATAATCAGGTCATGTCCTTTACTAATCATACATGTCTCTGATTGATATCCTTATACTAGTTCTCTTGAGCAATTCTTTGCTGGTAACATTGCCCTTTGGGTGACCCACAACCTTGATTCTTCAGAGCTTTTAATATTTCAGGACTCGAAGCTAGACAACATTACCAAAAGAATATTGATGTTAAAAAAAAGATAGGCTTTTCTTTCAGGGAAAAACTGGGGTCATTAAAAGGACTGAATTATTTCCCAGAGGTAATTCAACCTGCTCTCCTTTTCAGTCCTAGGGACAGTTCATTGCCCATGTATAAAGTCTGTTGAAAATATATCTACTGACGGACCAGTTCTATTGGTTAACCCTCCAACTGCACATCATGGTCTGAACAATAGGCATTCTTCATCCACTTGTTTTTTGTTTCTTTTTACTATGTGAACAGTTAAGCCAAACTCTAGTAACAGTGGGTCTCATTTAAGAGATTATGGGTGTTTTGGAGCTAGAAGCAATCAGATACACAAGCTCATTCACAAGCAAGCATCTGGAGACAACAACATCTATACGGAATTTTTCTTACATTTGGACTCTAGTCTCTTCTACCTCCACCACATCTCCAAAATATGTCTCCTTCTCCATATTCACACTAGCATCACAGGCCCATACCACCCTCCTCCTGAATTATTACAATGACCTCTTGTAAGGTTAACGGAATATAAGATCTTCCCCATCCATTAATAGGCCTATGTGACTACATATGTTCCCTGTTTACCTTGGAACAGGGGCCATGTTCCCAGGTCTAAAGGTACACAGGTATTTCAACCATGGATGTCTTGCTGCTTTGAACTCCAGCTCTGTTCAGCTGTGATACATCCTGAGTCACATAGAGCCCATTTGGGAAGGAACTTGTCTAAGGGGAAGCTTGCTTATGGGGAGACTTGCTTGCAAGAAGGCTTTCACACCTTTTGGTACTAAGCTAATTAGGCACTGAGTCACCAGGGTTGTGATGCCTTCTAGCTCTGAGCCTATTAGCCAAAAGTGTATATATATTCTGAGGTGAGATTTTGGTTTGGGGTTCACAAATGGGAAGAATGTTCCCCTGAGGTCTTTGTGATTTGGCCAGATGAGACTCTGGGAAGCCGTTGTTAAGGAGCCCTCCTGGCTTTGTGAACCCAGATGTTGGGGCTTCCTAGTCTGGTGATTATGTATCTATTACTTTGTTTAGACAGTTGAAGTTCTGTCTGTTGGATCTCTGTGCTAACTTCTCTATACTTCTCTGCTTGTATTTTCTCCACATTCAGGGTGCTGACCTTTCCCCTGAACTAGTGAATGACCTTTACCTTATTTACTTATATATCTTGAATTAAAGTAAGATTATTAACCCCTTTGAAGCTGTCTTTCCTTTAGAAGAGCAGATCAAAGAACCTGTGCTTGCAGGCTATCCTGGGTGTGTTAGGGTGCTTGCTAATACACCTCTAATTGATTTCCCTACTTTAAGTTTCTCCCCACTCTAACCATCCTCCAACATAGCCTCCAAAGTAAATTTCCTAAAGTGCAGGGCCAACTGTGTCATTCCCTGACCCCCCTGACACACAAACACACACACACACACACACACGCGCGCACACACACACACACACACACACACACATACACACACTCAATAAATTACAGAAGCTCCCTATTACCTCCGTGATCAAATATCAACCCCTTGGGCATTTAAGTAGCTCTTTACAACCTGACCCCATCGTACTTTTCTAGCCTTCTTACGCATTACTCCTCTTCCCATACTCTACCATCCAGCCAAACTGGTTCTCTTGCTGTTCCTTACACAGAACCCTCTATCTCACGTCTCCATGTCCTTCCACTGGCCCAGGCTTGGGGAAAAGCAAATGTACTTTCTCATCACCCCAGCTTCTTGAAGTCCCCAGATTCCCTTCAACACTCTGTCCTAGACCTTGCAGTCTTCCCAACAGCTCTTGCCTTCCTCACCCCCAAAGTTACCTCGTATCTTCTCTCTATGTGTTTTATACATACCTCTATATCTGTATGTTGGCTCTTCTATTAGAATTTTAGCTCTATGAGAGCAGAGACAATTTATTTTTTTTCAGAGCCCTTTGGTGTATTTAACATATTAAGTTTATAAGAAGTTATAAAGAAAAGTTATAAAGTCATTTATAATAAATTGCATTTATGTCGTACTCTAACTTTTACAAAGCATTTTCCCCATAATGTTTTTAGTCCCATTTAACAGAGGAGGAAATAGGTTCTAAAAAGTAAAATGATTTCCCCAATGTTCCCCTGTTAGCGTCAGGATCAGCATTCACACCCTGATCTCCCTACTCCCAGGCTAATGCTCTTCCAGCTGTTTCACTGGACTTGCAGCCTTGTTTTAGTGATCACAGAAGATTTTGCTTTTATGACACATGCAGAGTCCTACATTTTGTCTTTACATAACCATGGCCTAGCTAAGTGCCTAGCACACAGTAGGTTTTTAAAACAGCAGAGGAAGAGTCTGAAGCCCCGACACTTACTTGCTGTGTGACCCCACACAAGTCACTATGTGCTCGGCCTCAGCCTCATTTGCAAAAACAAGAGATTGTAACCTTGGCCCTCTCTTCCTCACAGGGTGAGCGTGAGGGTCAGCTGAGATGTTCCCTACAAACCACTGTTATCTTTAACTATAAATCAGACCGTGTAAATGTGAGCTGTTACATTTGTTTGGGAAGGGAAGGGGAATAAACATTTATTTAACACCTACTTTGTGACAGGCACTTTGCTAACCACTTTACAGATGTTATCTCATCCATCTGATCCTCATAAAAAACAAGTTAAGTACTATTAGTATCCTCATTTTACAATTTAAGGAAAAGGAGACAGTTACAACTGAGGAAACAGTTGAGGCTAAGTGACTTTCCCAAGGTCACACGGTTAGTGTCAGAGGTCAGATTTGAACTCTCATCTTCCTGACTCCAGGCCTAGTTGGGGGCATTGCTCCTATGAGAAAGTAGAAAATACTTTGCAGTTAACTGCTTTACGACATGATTCCTATGTATGCAATAAGATAAAAAGTAAAGAGTGCCTGCGCCCCTGACCCAAAATAACGTGGCATAAGTACTCAAGAAACAACTTTGAAAACCCAACGGGGGAGAGGGGAATGGATAAATCAGATAATCACAAATAGATCAAACTACTTAATATCACATGGATAAAAAAACCAATTGATTTTTTCCAACCGGTTGCTATGCTATGGCTTCAGAAGCTGCATATTTTCTAAAACCTCCATTTAAAAATGACAAGAATGAAGCACAGTCATATAAGCCAAGTACAAATACTCAAATGCCTAGCATTTCCTTTATTTACCCACTAGTAGTTACTGTCTGTCTTTAAGGGGGGGGAAACCTACTGTTATTAGTTTATTTATTATAGCATTTTACAGTTTGCGAAGTACTTTCCTTATAACAGCCCTGCAGAGACAGGTAGTAAAAATAATATTGTCCTCATAATACAGACAAGGAAACTGAGGTAGAAGGAAGTCACCTGTTTAAGGGTCACTTAAGTGATTAGTAGAACCTGGGCTACAATCTAGTCCTTTAAACTCCAAGTTCAATGTACTTTTCCCTAAACTACATTGACTAGGAAACATGGAAAAAGGACAGTGAACCAACCAGTGGTGGGAGAGGGGCAGAAGGAATCTATACAATATGGCCTTAAAGTTATTCCCAAGAACAAATGACTTGAGCAGATGAGAAGGAGCAAATTATTGGAGACTCTCCCTTCTGTAGTATTCCCATAGGCAAACAGATGACTCCCTGACCCAATGTTATCTTTTAAAGCAGTAATATCAAATGAGGTCATTATTGTAGAGCACATAAGAGCATGCCTGGCACACAGTATGAGATACATAAATGTTAGCTATCATTGTTATAATTATTACTGTTAATAAAACCCTATCCATTTGCATTCAGTTATTCTTTTGTTTTATTTCAGCTCAAAGAATTTTCAAAATTATTATCATGAAGATACTTGGTGGATTTTTCTTTAAAAGTTTCATATTCACCAAAATAGTCCAGTGAGAAGCCCTGAGGGGCAGAGCTGGAAACGCTCCATCTTGAAGTTCAGGGCTATAGACAGGTTGGGAACAACCTTGAACTGCCTAGTTCCTGGCAGAGACTTTCAGTTTTGTCTTGATCAACCCATGGCTTACTTAACACAGTGCCTAGGGCAAGGCAGGCTTTAACAAATGCACATTCATTGATTAATTGATTGGTTTACATACTCGGTGGCAATAGCAAAAAGCCCTGTGAGAGTTCCTCTTCCTGAAGTCTGTGATTCGCTGGGACCTGTGTGGAACAATATTACCACAGTGGCTCCTGTTCTCCATTTTTTTAAAGAGGCAGCAAGGTTTATTCCTCATAGATTTAAAGCCAGGTGGGGACATCAGAAGCCATCATATCTCACCCCTTCACTTGACAGAGCAGAAATCTGAACTTAGAAACTGATTTAGCAAATAAACGGTTGGGTGTGGAGTCAGGACGACCTGAGTTCAAATCCCACCTCTGACACGACCTGATTAACTATGGGCAAATCATGTAACCTCTCTCAGCCTCAGTTTCTTCCTATGTAAAGGGAGGATAATAACGTCTGAAGTAGTTGCTTCACAGGGTTGTCATGAGGTTCCAATGAGAAGTATGAAAATTACTTTGCATATAGTGCTATAGAAATGTCCATTATTATTCCAGTAACTGCTGCATTGAGGAAACCACTAGCTAAGCAGTTCTGTAAATACAAAAGAATTCACAAATATTTTCTCCACCTAGACTGCAAATATAATGTAACTGTGGGTTGGAAGGCTCATTGGAGGTACAGTATACCCTGGACCACATCTCACTTATCCTGTGCTAAACTCTGGATAGAATACACAAAATATAGATATGCATGGGACTATGTGAACACAGGAGGAAAGAAAGGTAACCTTTTTCCCCATTCTGTTGTATTCAAGCAGAATAGAAGTTATCGTATTCAAGCAGGAGGAGAATCAATCTCATTTTACTAGTGATATGATTCACGTGATGTTATTCGTCATCCATCTTTTCTGAAAAAGATATGTTTGAAACCTTTGTAGACATTTAAAATCACTTTAAACATTGTGATTAAAAGGAAGAGAACCTCTCTCATCTATGCATTGGTTAGTGCATAACCGACAACTGACATTCTTCAAGTGCTAAAAATTTTGAGAATTAAATTTATTAATAAGGATTATATTATGCTTGTTCTTCACAAATACCTACCACAGTTTCACTTAAGGTTTAATTTTATATTTTGATCTTTGATTTTACATATAAGAAATATATAGCATGGTCTAGTAGAAGGAACACTGGGTTGGGAGTTAGATGACATGACTTTACATCCTGTCTCTCTGCTATTTACCACTGTAAATGTGACCTTGGATAAATCATTTAATTTCCTTGGGCTTCAGTTTCCTTGCCCATAAAATGAGAGGCTGGACTTTCCACCCTCAAATTCTATTATCTCATTTTGTTTATGAGTAGTTAACTTTATGTATATGTCACGTCCCCTTACTAGATGCTAACCTCCGTGAAGGCAGGGATAATGTCTTACCCAAGGTGTACATCTTCTCCAGCCCCTAATATAGTGTTCTTCATGCAAAAGTAAGTCCTTAAATAAACTATCATGTCCCCCTGACTAGTACAGTGGAGAGAAGTTAGAATAATCTTTTCTCCCCTCCAGACCATTCAGCTATCACCATAATTCAACTACTTCTCCTTCGAAGTTCTTACCCATTGGTTCTATTACTCTGTCCCTGTGACCGTTATTACCAAAAAGCAGGACCTTCTCCCACTTTCCTAAGTGACTTAAGCACATGGCTTCTAGTCTTCCTCTAAAACCCCAATACTGCCATTATCATCAGAGGTTTTTATATTCCATAGTCAACTCATTGGAAGACCAAGCAGGCCAGTTTGGCCAGAATATAATATCCAACAAAACTTGGCTGTTTTGGGGATTTTTGTATTCATCTGATTCTTCAAACACCCTGACCTTTTAGTTAATCAGTCTCCTCAAATCCCATGACTTCCACCTCATCTACCTCAGCTTCCTACAGAGAAGGTTATCACATGAAATTTTTCTACCCCAAGATCCCAAACTCTATCTACCCCAAATTCCCCTCTGTCATCATGGTCAATATCTCCAATTGCCTCCTCCCAATGGAACCTGCTTTTTATCCTCATTCTAATCTCTGGCAGCTCCATTACCCCTCCCTGTATCCCTATCTCATGATCCATATTCTGAGTTTATTTCTGTCTCTTCAGTCTTGATCCTATAATCAGGCATTTTCAGTGATGTATCTTCCTCTATCTCTTCTTGTCTCCCTCATTCTTCTACTGTTCCTACTCAGCTAATATTCAACTATGGATAGCCTCCCCCATCTGCCTTCCTTAAAGGGGCCAAGGTCTCCCATTGCATCCTGGGCCATCTCCAGTCATCCTGATGAATATAAGGCCACTAGACTCAGATGGTTCTAGAGGAGAAAGTAAGGCTGATGACCTGGCACAGACCTCCCTCACTCAAATCAAAGTCAACTGCAAATCGCGTCATCATCTCCCTAATGTCATGGTCCTCTTCGAGAACAAAGGACAAACACAACAACTTCCAAATAGCAAAGTATAGCTGTGTGAAGTCACAAAATCCTGTAGAATGTGTCTAATACAAAGTCATCTTTGTCTAACCTCAGTTAGGCCCTCATTGCTTTCAGGCAATCCTTTTATTCATATCTAATTGACTCCCCATCACATTTTCTACAACAGCTGTTCTAAAGCTTCTTAAACCTTTACACCATCCCCTTTGAGAAGATTACCCCACCTTCTATTTTACTTAGAAAATTAGGCCATTCATCCTGTGTTCTCACATCTCCTCCCTTCCACAACTCAGAACCTCTAAATATTTTCAATCAACTCAATTCATCAAGTATTAAGTGCCTTCAGTGTGCAAGGCACCTTGATTATCACCAATTCATCCTGTATATAGATACATATCTATGTTTATAGTACATATATGTACATATATCAATATATAGATGGGCGTATAATCTTTTTTTGTACATAGCTGTTTTCACATTATCTACCCCATTAGACTATGAGCTTCTTGAGATCAGGGACTAACTTTTGTGCCCCTCTATGTAGACCTTGTGCTTAGAACAGTGCCTGGAATATAGTAGGCATTTAATAAATATTACTATGATATTAATATATAATATATTAGTATTATATAATATTAATAAATATCGCCTACTATGTAAGGTTCTAGATGAAAATGAAACAAAGAAGCAACATGCACACAGATAAATATATACGAAGTAAATACAAAAGTAATTGGAGGAGTTAGGAGCTCAGGAGAGGCCTCATGTAGGACGTTGAAGTAGTACCAGAGTGAGCCTTTATGCCAGCCAGGGATTTGAAGGGTAAGAAGGAAGAACATTCTCATGATGGAGAACAGCTTATGCAAAATCATGGAGGCAGGAGATGGAGTGCTGTACATGAGGGAACAGTGAGTGGGCCAATTTGGTAGGAATGTAACATGCATGAGGCAGAATAATATAAAATCAGTCTAGAAATATCCATTAGAGCCAAACTATGAAGGGCTTCAATGCTCATCAGAGGAGTGGGTGTTTTATCCTAGAAGCAATATCGAGCTACTAAAGCAGGGGAAGGAAATGATCAGACCTATACTTTAGGAATATAAATTTTGAAGCTGTGGGGAGCATGGGTTGGAGGGGAAAGACTGGAGACAGAAAAGCCCAGAAATAGCCTAGAAGGCTAATTCAACTCAAAGCTAGAACTTCAGCTAGGTGGCACAGTAAGTAGAGTGCCTACCTAGAATCAGGTAGACCCATCTTCCTAAGTTCAAATCTGACCTCAGACACTTAACCCTGTTTGCCTCAGTTTCCACATCTGTCAAATGAGCTGGAGAAGGAAATGACAATCTGCCAAGAGACCGAAATGACTGAACAACAAAGAGCTGTGGAGAGTCTGACCTATAGAAGGGGCCATGTGAATGGAGAGAAGGGGGTATATAGAATAATTGTCGTGGGGGTAGAATCAACAAAGAATGGCAACTTGTTGGATTTGGGGGGAGGGGGAGAGAAGAGTAAGAATGATTCTGATATTGGAAGGATGGTGGTGCCCTTGACAGAAATAAAGAAGCTAGGAAGAAGGGTAGGCTTAGGGGAGAAATAATGAGTTCTCTTTTGGACATGTTGAGTTTTAAAAGCTTACAGGATGTAGTCAATAGTCAATAAACATTTATTAAGCATTCATTATGTGCTAGGCATTGTGCTAAGCACTGGGGATGTAAATACATCTAGGTAGAAATGTCCAAAAGACACTTAATGAAGCAGTGCCGGAGCTCAGTGCTGCTCAGTCCTCAGATGAGGACTGATATGTTCACCTGAGAGTCATCAGAGTGGAGATCACAACTGAAGTTTGGGGAGCTGATGATATGACTGAGTATAAACAGGGAAGCCCAAGTGAAGAGCCTTGGGGGATACCTGTGGCCAGAAAGCAGGACATAGATGATTATGCAGTAAAGGGAACTGAAAAGAAGTCATCAGATATGTAGAAGGAAAACCAGTCCAAGATGATGAAGTCATCCTCTTCCTTGCCAAGGAGAAAGCTTGGACTGGAATCTTTGATCTCATCAGCTCCTATCTCCTCTAGGGTCTTGCTCCATCAATCATCCAGTCCCTCTCTTTTCCACTGTCTCCTTACACTCTAGCCACAAAAATGTTCATATCTCACCTACTTTAAAAAAAAATACATTTCCCTTAACTGTGTTATCCCCTCAAGCTACTATCCTATTCTTTTTTCTCTTCCCTTTCACTGCTCAGCTTCTAGGAAGAAAGTTATCTATGCTTATTGCTTCAGCTGACTCACCACTCACTTACTCCTCAACCCTTGGAATCTAGTTTCTAGCTCCTACCACTTTACTGACACTGTTCTCTCCAAAGTCACCTATGACCTCTTAACTGACAAATCCAGTGACGTTTTCTTATTTCTCATCTGCCATTACATTTCTGCAACAATTATCCTCCTGGGTACTCTCTCCTTTGACTTCTATGATGTTGTTCTTGGCTGGTTGGTTTTCCTGCTTGTCAAATTAACAAGAATCTGTTAAGTGCTCCTGTGTGCCAAGCACAGTGGGGACACAAAAAAAGGCAAAAACACAATCCCTGCCCTCAAGGAGATTGCATTCTAATGGGGGAGAGAATATATAAATACCTAAGAACATACAAGATATAGAGAACAAAGATGGAGGACAGTCTGAGAGGGGAAGGCATTAGCAGCTGGAGAGACTAATCAGTCAGTCAATCAACATTTGAGGTGATTCTTGAAGGAGATGAGGCAAACTAAGAGTTGGAGGGAAGGAGGTAGAGAATTCCAGGCTTGGGGCATATTCAGGATAAAGTCAGAGAGATGAAAGATTAAAAGGGTTTCATATTCAGGGAACTACAAGTAGACCAGTGATGCTGAAATGTAAAGTACATAGAGGAATATAAAGTATAAAAAGTCTAGAAAGGCAGGAAAAGGCCAGGTTGTGAGAAGTTTTAAATGGTATCCTTTGCTGGTTCAGCTTTTCCCCACCCCTTAAGTGTGGGTATCAATCCACTCTCCATTCTGGGCTGTCTCCTCCTGCCCCGTTCTTAACCTTGGTGAGCTTTGATACACCCATGGTTTTGGTTGTCCCTTCTGGGGAAGATACCTAAAACTACATACCTGGAACCTCTAGCCAGGATAGCTGCATGAACAGACCAAACCACCTAGCTCCCACATACCAACTTGAGCAAAAATCTAAAATTTCACCAGACCAAATAATGATCAAGAAGTGCGATGAGAGTCACTGCCTTTACCCCAGAACTGTACAAAGAATCACCTAAAAGCATACAGGCATCAGAAAAGGGGGCTTCCAGCAAAGCTATGGCCCCCACAGGCAAACGACCGAGGAAGTTCTGGATGGAACTCTTGAAACTGGGGGAATGGCAACAACCAGAGCAGCATAGCAAGACTTGGACCAGGACAACCCAGACCCATAGGTTCCAAGGTCAGCAGGCCCTATGCTTTGATCTGTCATGCTGACCCTCAAAGATCCAGGGTGCCTAACCTCAGGGGATAGAGGTCTATTTTTTCTCCATGCATATTTCTACCATCTCAGTTCAGGGCCAGAAGTCCCTAGGGTACAATGGGATGGATAACTAAGCCCAGGGGTCCTTAGATTACATCAGTAGGTCAGGTGATAGTGCTACATGTCTGGACTGCACAGACACAAGGTAAGGACTAGAGGATCTTGGGCAGCAGTGGCAGAGAAATGTTAGGCCTAGTGAAACTACCATCTCATCTACGGGAGCCCAGATGGGTTCTGGGCAGCCTGGAACCTGGGAGGAGAGGCAGGGGAAAGCTGTGCAGTATTTGGTATGAAACTAAAATCATTAGATATATTTGTCCCAAAAAACATTTTCCATGGATTTTGGAGGTATTCTTATAACTCCTGTTCTCCAGCTACTGATTTCATTAGCCACCTGACTAATTGTAACAAATTAAACTGGCGGTCATTTTGGTTCTTGTATATTTGCCATTGAGTTAGGTTTGGGTTTTTTGTTCTCTTTATTAAGACACTAAAATTAAGTGCATTATGAGAATCTAAATGACAGGAAACATGGAGTAGATAGAAGACCAAAACTTTAACCAAATCCTGCTTCTGACACATACTACTTCTGTCATTTTGGGCAAGTAAATTACTAAACTTTTCAATGCCACAGGCAACTAAAACTATAAATTACAGGTGATTCATGATTCTGTGTTTGAGGGGGAAGTATTTCTCACTAGAAGTTCCTTACACTGAGGAAATCATAGTATCATAGGTGTGGACACTGAAAGGACCTTTGAGGTCATCTAGTCTAACCAGATGCAAGTATAGACTGCCCAATTCCCTTGGGTCAAAACAACTGCAACAACATGGCTTCTGCAAATCATTCCTGCTTGTCTTTCTTAGCAAGGTCACCTTGAAAGAAGAAATGTTTGCTATTTGTCCTTGGCAATCCCATAATTCAAAATTGGTGGGAAAGACCTAATACTTTATATTCTCTACCAGTTTGTTGTGTAAACATTAAAGGACTCACTATATGAATGTAAGTTATTAATAGTATGGCAGAAAAATTGGAGGATTGGAAGTAGGTGAATTTCAACATGATACAGCCATGCAAATTCCCTCTCGATATATTTACAAGCATAGCTTGTAGAAATAAACAGGTGAACCAGTTTCTTCTACAAAGAACTCTAGAATGACTGTGTTCATAGTTTTGGACTTTAATAATACCATCTGCACAGTTCTAAATTTCTATGCTCAGACAACAAAACTCCTCTTAATGGCAATCATGCTTTTTCATTTATGCTTCTGTACATTTTTGTAAACAGAAGCATTACAAAAATAAAAACTCTATTGAATTTTTTTAAAGCCCTGAAGCTCTTTAGAGAGAACTTGAAAATATTTTATACTCAATCTACATATTCACTATTTCTTTCTCAGAATTTATTGCAAAATCATGACCTTTGTAATACTCATGATTAATGTGTGTCAGGTAATTCAATATGCTACTCTACAAGATAGGAAGAGTAGGGCAGAGTTTACTGGGGGAAAGGAAAGAAGAAAATTCAAATATCTAGTTCTTGTCTGTATTAGAAAAAAAACATTTTAAAAAATCCATTTTTATTTTATTTTTAAAATATCTTACTCTTCTAGTTTTCACATCCTCATTCCAAATGAGATTAATATGTTTCATAATTTTTAACAATTTTCTTCCCAAGTTAGCCTTATTATAACTTTAGGTATACTACCAAAGACATAAAAAGTAGAGTCTCATAAATTTCTAAAACTTAATGCTTTGGGAACTTCTGAAATACTAATTAACTGAAATTAAGACTGAGCAAATATTTTATCCAAATATTCCATAATGTTTTTAAAGTGTGTGTAGCTACATGGGAGCTTCTCTAGCCATTGAATAATTTTATCAATTGCAGAATTTGCATAGAGCGAAATTCTTGGGTGGGTGGCTCACTGGAAAACATTTCTTCAACAAAGAAACAAATTCTGGAAATTTGTTTACAATTTTAAACATTAAGAATTTTTTAATCATTGAAATATTCAGTTAAACTATGCTAAACTAAATCTGAGAATAACAAATGTCAAAACAAAAGAGGGCTGGTGATTCAAGATTTCTAATGCGTTCACTGTAAATTGACAACAGTTGAAATGTACAAGCTCTGATGAATTATGTTTTTCCATCTTAAATCATTTTAACAGAACTCCTGGGGCCATTGGATGGAGGGGACACACTAAATGAAGCTTTTGTTGGCCTGTCTTTAACACCTCAAGGTGAAGAAATGTTTCCAGACAGTCTTCCTCCCTCTGGTTCAAGCTACAGACATATCTCCCAACAAACGGCATTGACTCACTCTTCAAACAGGTGAGAAATGGGAGGTGATTGGTATGGTTATATTATTGAAACCATTTAAAGCAAAGATTTTTAACTATTTTGGGGGGGTCATGGGCACCTTTGGAAGCCTAATGAATGATATAGACCTTTCCCTCAGAATAATGGTATTATACAATTGAAAGAAATACTAAATTTCAGTTAGAGATAAGTGAAAATAAGGACATCATTTTTCCCACCCAAGTTCATGGATGCTGTGGGGATTTGTGAACCCCAGGTTAAGAACTCCTGATTTAAAATGACTACTCAGTCATTCAGACAACAAATTTTTATTAGGTGTCCTAGGTACTATAATAAGTACTGGGGATACAAAGAAAGACAAAAATAGTCATTATCATTAAGGAACTCACATTCTAATGGAGAAGACAATATATTAACAGCTAAGTATATATAATATGATCTGGAGAAAGAAATGTTAAACCATTCCAGTATCTTTGCCATGAAAACCCCAAATGGGGTCATGAAGAGTCAGACACAACTGAAATGACTGAACAACAACATATAAAATGTATACAGACTAGATGAAAGAAAGGTCATCTCAGAGAGGATGACACTGAAGCCTTCTGAAGGAAAGCTTCCTGCAAAAGATGAAACTTGAGCTTAATTTTGCAGGAAACCAGGGGAAATAAAAGGCAGAGGTCAGAGCATCTGATGCTTGGGGGATGGCTGGTACAAAGGCAGTGATGGGAAAAGGAACACGTTAGAAGAGTAGCTAGTAGGCCCAGGTAGCTAAACCATAGAGTGCATGGAGCAGGATAAAGGTCAAGTAGACTGGAAAGGTAGAAAGTGGCCAAGTTTGGAAGAGTTTTACATTCCGAACAAATTTATTTGTACTTGATAATCGGGAATGACTAGAGCTCGTTGAGCAGAGAGGTGACACCATCAGACCTACACTTTAGAAAAATCAGCAGCTGGGAGAAGGGAGAGACTGAGTCAAGAAAATCAGTTAGAAGGCTATTACAAGAGTCCAGAAGAGATGTGGTGGGGGGCTTGATCTGGGGTCATGGCTGTGTAAGTAGAAAGAAGAAGACACATGGGAGAGATGTTGCAAAAATGACAAGTTTTGGCACCTGATTTGATGTGTAGGGTGAATGAGAGTGACAAGATGAGGATGACCACCAAGGTGGCAATCCAAGCATTCTGACTATTTTGGCTCTTTTAAAATGACTAGTAGCTAAGCATAAGCTTACCAAGTGTATACATATCGTCATGTCTGTATCTGATGATAATTTTCCTATGACTAGGACTAAGAAGAGGTAATGGTTAGAATAGGGACAAGATGGGAATAGGAAGGATGAGGAAAAAAAGTGTTCAGATATAATGATAGCACAAGACAAATTGAAGTTGATTGTTATGATGCATTTTGTTCTGGTCCTTTTCAATTCTAAGTCCTAAGATCGTTAGATTTCCTAATTATTCATTTTGCACTGTATATTTTGAATTATGTTAATGTGATCGTGTTCAATCATGTTATGATGTGACTCAGTAATTACTATTTTGGAAGACCAAGGATTAAGCAGCAACTTTCCCACGATAGCCAATAGCAAGACCTGAAATTTAAGATAATGTTACAGTTTAAATTATCATGACACAAAAATGCAATCAGAAACATGTAATTGCCAAACTGGGCAGAGGCATGAGGTGATAATGCTGCTAATTTGATAATGCCATCAAAGTGCTTGTGAATGTGTGTATAGATATCTATATTTATGTATTTCTACATACACATGTATATTCTCATTTTTCCAATTCTCATATGTTCTAATCAAGAAAAAATTCACTTGTAAAATATCACATAAAGACTGAGAGGCAATGTGGCAAAGGGCAGAGAAGGTTAGCCTTGGACTCAAGACCTGGCTTCAAGTTCCACTTGTGAGGAATACTACTGTATGACACTGAGCAATCACTGAACCTCCTAGGCAGCTGTTCCCAGGCAGCTCTCTAAGGCTGTGAGTTTTAGAGCAGGTGCTGACTTGCTTTGTTAGAAGGAGTTTCTTCACAGTGAATTCACTATACCAATAAAATGTCAGGTCCACCCCACCCCCCACTCCAAAAAAAATCAAAAAACAAGAAAAAACATAAAGCCTTTGAGATCTATACAGAGTAAGAAAATTCAGTTGGAAGGCACAAAGTCAATAGAAATAAA
>CM053625.1:260816140-260862574 GCA_028646595.1 Phalanger gymnotis
GGAAGGAAGGAAGGAAGGAAGGAAGGAAGGAAGGAAGGAAGGAAGGAAGGAAGGAAGGAAGGAAGGAAGGAAGGAAGGAAGGAGGGAGATAGAGAGGGGAAGGGAAGGGAGGGAAGCAGGGGGAAAGGGAGGGGAATAAGGGAGAGAAAGAAGAAAAGAGAAGGAAGGGAAAAAAGAGACAAAAAAGGAAGAAAGGAAAAAGAAAACATGGCATCTTGGTAACCAACATAGTAATGGTATGACATTTTAATAATACTAATTCACATTGACATAGCACCATAAGGTTTGCAAAGCACTTCATGTTGTCTCATCTCATCCTCACAACAGCTCTAGGAGGTAGGTGCAATTATTACCCTCATGTGACAAATGAGGAGACTGAGTCTGAGGGGTCATGTCACTTGCCCAGGGTCACACAGTTGGTAAAGTGTCAGAAACAGGATTTGCACCTAATCCACAGCACCCCCTAGCTGTCACCTCTTTCTTTGACAGAATCAGTAGTTTTCACTTTTCTATAGTAAGTTACATGTGACAAGGGTGTTTCTTTGCCATTACCCGGGTAAGACGGTGCAAGTGTCATCCACATCCGTTTCCAGATGCGGCAGCTGAGGCACCCCTCTGCCTCAAACCACTTCCCACTGATCCACAGGACCTCCCCACAAAATAAAACTATACCCAGAGACCACTGAGATACAGACAGCAGCCATGGGAGAGGATTTTAACGACTCATTTTTAGCCGCATTTCCCTAAGTGAGCTCTGGGCTCAGCGCCTTCCCAGATGCCTCCGGGCTATGCAGGGTCCACTTGGCAGACGTCAAGCATCCCCGAAACTGAAAAAGACCAAGCTCAGACCCGGCCACAGACAGATTGTGGTCAGAGGACCAGCATGGCTCCCTGCTCCTATTTACTACTTAATATTAAATAGGAATTGCTTCCATTTATGGAGCAGTTTAATGTCCCGGGGCTCTTTCCTCATGAAATTTCGCTTGGCCTCACAGCCCCCCGGAGAAAGAGAGCAGTGCCAAGGAGGACAGAGCTGGAAAGGGACCCCCACAGCCCCCACCCTCCCCTACAACATGCCAGACCGGTTGTTTCTCAAGCCTTTGCTTGAAGACCTCTGCTGAAGAGGAACTCCCTCCCTCCTCAGGCAACACATTCCACTTGAGGATAGCTCTAATTGTCAGAGTTTTCCCTGACATCGGGTCTAAATGGGCCTCTGCATCTTCCACCCATTGGTCCAGGTTCTGCCCTCTGGGGCCAAACAGAACAAGTCTAATCCCTCTTGCATATGACAGCCTTTCAAATATTTGAAAATATCGTTCATGTCTGCCCTCAGTCTTCTTGTTTAATGTCTCTCCAAACTTATTTAATAGGTTTATCACCGGAAGCTTGGCTGCTGGGTGCTGGAGTTTTTTGGTTTTTTTTTTTCAGCCAATAGCAAGTCATGTAGACTATATATCACCAGGTGACTGGCCATCTAAATCACTAGAGACAAAAATCACAAATCCTTAAAGTGTCACTTGGGTTTTCAGTAGCTAATAATATGAAATAAATAATGTCTTATTAGTGTGGCCCTAGTAGCAATATAATATTTTAAGCTATTATACAAACTGCTGTGAGTAATTTATTAGTTGGCAGAATTTACATACCATAATTTTAAAGGGATTCCTGGAAGAGCCAAATGCTTGTCCAAGCAAAAGACAAACACAAAATTGGGGATAGTGTATCTATTGGGGAAAAGATGAAACATTTAGGAAATTGTTATAATTTCCAAAAGTTGCTAACAAAGCTAAAGGCCTCATTCACTGTCATTAAAATTATTTAAAATACATGTTGCTTGATTTATTTTAGGCCTGGGCCTATGAGATGTATTAAGTTACATGGCTTCACTGGATGACCCTTGGAAGTCTCTTAAGAACTTACAGCCTAAAATGCAGAGTCTTGGTTAAGATTTGCAGATTATATTGTGATTTCAAAATACTTTGACCTACATTTGTCACTTGCAGTCAGAAAGATGCCCGTTGTTGGTCAATCTTACCTGATGACAGGGATTGAACTCCATGGGGAAGAATCTGAGACATGGCTCTGATGTCAAATCTGCAAAATGTTGTCACCTTTCAGATTCCATCATAGACATACTTGGTGTCCTGGCTTCTATCAAGTCCCAACCAAAGTTGTTTTCTGCAAAAAACCCTTTCCAATCCGCCTTAATGCTAAGTTCTTTCCTTTGTTGATAATCCCCGTTTATTTTATCTATATGTGTAAAAATAATTATATATATACATATACGCACATACATGCATACATACATATACATATATGTACACACACGCACACACATACATATATAAATATATGATTCATACATAGATTTTCCCATTTTATCTCCTCCCATTAGATAGTAAGCTCCTCGAGGGCAGGGATTGTCTCTTGCCTTTCTATCATCAGCACTTAACATAGTAAGCACTTAATGAATTTGAGTTGACTGACTAACCGGCTTCTAAGCAGTACCTAGGAGACCCAGTGCATGACAGTGGACAATGCCAGCCCCATAGGAAAACAGACAAAGCACACTAGCTCTTGACCACCATGCCTGTAGGCACAACTACCAGAATTGTATGCCATCATGGCATATGGAATATCACCAAAGTGATACAAGGTCTCTGGAGCCCTTATCTGATGTTGCTTCCACATCCCTCAACTTTAATTCTGTTGAAGACTGGTGTATGCCAACCCTGAAGGCAGTGCAAAGCTGGTTTAAATAGTTGCTACTTCCCTCTACTCAGGCTGGGTAGAGCCCCTGACATTCATCCCTGGGCCTCTTGTCCTAAGATCCTGGCTAACAACATTATCTCATTTAATAATCACAGCTACCTTGGGAGGTGAGTAAGGTATTATCAATTCTCATCTCTCTATCAATGCCTAGCAATTAAAAGGTAAATTTTTAGTAAGCACATGGCTTGGACCTGAAGCCACAAAAGACTGAGGTTCTACTTCTTTCTCTGCTACCTTGTGACCATCGACAAATCACTTAACCTCTCTGAGACTCAATTTTCTTATCCAAAAATGGAGGTAATAGGATCTGTAGTGCCTGCCTTTTATGTGAAATTATGTAGGCAAAGCACCTTAAAGGGCTGTATAAATGGCAACTCTTATTAAACGTAACTCTGAAAAGCTATATTTACAAATGAGGAAGCAGAGTCTCTCAGAGTTTTAGGTGGGATAGCTATGATGGGGTAGTGAAAAAGAACGCTGGATTAGGAATCAGAGGCTCAATCAAGCCATAAGTATTTATTAAGCACCTACTATGGGCCAGGTACTGAAGATGAGTTGAAACCAAATTCTGCTACTCACTATCTGTGTGACTGTGTGACCCTTATTTTGTCTCACTCTGCTCATCTGCAAAATAGAAAGCCGAGTATTCTCACTACTTGCTTCTCAGAATTGTCATAAGGATAAAGATAACATACATGAAGTGTTTTGTAAACTAGCAAGTGCTGTGTAATCTTGGGCTGGCATTATTAGGTCGGCTGACTGAAGTCACAAATCTAGACAGTGATAGGAAAGGACTCAAACCAGGTCTTTGGATTCCCCAAGTCTAGGCTCTTCCAACTTTCTATTTATTAAGTGCTTTGTTGTTGTTATTCAAGTCATTTTAGTTGTGTCCAACTCTTTGTTATCCTACTTTGGGGTTTTCTTGGCAGAGATACTGGAGCGGTTTGCCATTTCCTCCTCCAGCTCATTTTACAGATGAGGAAATTGAAACAGAATTAAGTGACTTGCCCAGGGTCATGTAGCTAGTAAGTATCTAAGGTCTGATCTGAACTCAGGGTGAGTCTTCCTGACTCCAGGCCTGCAGGCTCTATCCACTTCACCACCTAGCAGGCCCTTATTAAGTGATTATTTATGGGCAATGTATTCTGTTTGGTAATTGGGATACAAAGATGAAACAAGGAGATATTCCCTGCCCCAGAGGAGCTTAGAATCTAATAGGGAAGGGTAAGGCATGAACTGCTTGTCTCATAAAACCGGGTGAAGCTGGCAATGCCGGCACTGTCTCTCTTTTACAGATGAAGAAATGAAGGCTCAGGAGGTAAACTGACTTGTCCAATCACACAGCAAATCCACATCAGTACCAGGACTGTGGGAGTAGTCTGTCTCCCAAGTCCTGTGTTCTTTCCATAGACCTGAGCAAGGCAATGGTAAAACTGATTTCTCATCCCAATTCTCTCTAATAACTAGCTGAGTGAACTGAACCAAGTGACTTTTCCCATAAGCCTTAACGTTACTATTGCAAAACACATGCTTTGTTTGCCTCATAGAGAAAAAGGAGGTGGAAATGAAATGACAAATGTAAAGGACTTTTGAAAGTGAAAGTATTGTACATATTTGATGCTATTATGATATAATATAGTACTAATTAAGGCAATTTAATGGCTTGTAAGATCATCTTCATCATCATAATTATAATGAAATAATTTATATCACACCTACTATGCGCCATATACTATGCTAAGACCTTTACAAATATTATCTCATTTGATCCTCACAACAGCCTTCAAGGTAGGTGCTATTAAGATCCCCACTTTGCAGTTAGGGAAACTGAGGCAGGTAGAAGTTAAGTGACTTGCTGAGGGCCACACAGCTAGAAGGTGTCTAAGGCTGGATTTGAGCTCAGGTCTTCCTGTCTCCAGGTCACCCAGGGCTTTATCTACTTTGCCACATAGCTGCCCATAGGTCACTGTGATGAGGCCAACCATTTAATATAATTACACATTATACTTTTTTTTATAAACTGTTTGCCTCAGTCTCCTCATCTGTAAAATCAGATGGAGCAGGAAGTGGCAAACCACTCCAGCATCTCTGCCAAGAAACCCTAAATGGGGTCACAAAGAGCCAGACAGGACTGAAGAGACTCAACAACAAGCAATACTTTTGTATAGTGCCTTAAGGAAAATCTCACAAACTTGATACCCTAAAAGTTAAGAGGATTTAAATCTGGACAATCTACTAATCTTAGGAATAAAACAGAGTGGAATGATTATCTTGTATGCATCTTGTTTGTACATTGTTCTTTATCTCCTTCAGCAGACTGAGAGTTCCTTGAGAGCAGGGACTGGTTTTTATTGTACTTCTAAGTCAAGGTTGGGCTGGGGAGGGTGAGGAGTTGGTTTGTTTGTTTGTTTGTTTGTTTGTTTGTTTGTTTTGGCCTTTCTTTGTATCCCCCAGCACTTAGCACCTTGCCTGGCATGTAATAGACATATATGGTAAATACTTCAACTGGTAGCTAGGTGGTGCTGTGGGCAGAGTGCCAGACCTGGAGTCAGGAAGACTCCTCTCTCAGTTCAAATCTGACCTCAGACACTTACTAGCTGTGTGACCCTGGGCAAGTCACTTAACCTTGCTTGCTTCAGTTTCCTCATCTGTAAAATGAGCTAGAGAGGGAAATGACAAACCACCCCAGTAGCTTTGCCAAGAAAACCCCACGTGGGGTCAGGAAGAGTCAGACAGGATCGAAATGACTAAGCAAGAATAAGTGCTCGTTGACTTTACTTATCTATATCTCTGGGCAGTCATACAGTAAAACTTTGCTAATCCAGATTAATAGAAGCAGATACCAATGTGAATTAGTGAATATATGCATTATCGTAGCTTTAAAGATGGAAAGGACCTTACTTACATCTAGAACAGCCATCTCACTTTACTGCTGAGGAAAGTAAGGACAATGAAGGGACTGGCCCGAGGTCACAGAGGCAGGACCTGAAGGAAGTCCTCCAACTCCAAAACCAGGGGACTTGGAGAGCATAATGTCTAATGCCCTCATTTACAGAGGGAAGTCCAATAAATCTTTTTGTAAGGCAATGCAGCCAGTTGGTCAAGACCCCGGATCCCATTCAGCCCCAATACCAAGTTCCTTTATGTCAAGGGATTCTGAACCTGGGGTCCACAAACTTGTTCTTTTTTAAAAAATGTTTGGATAACTATTTCAATATAATCAGTTTCTTTGGCACCCAATATATTTTATTTCATATATTTAAAGACATCCTCAGAAGCGGTCCATAGGCATCATCAGACTGGCACAAAAGGGGTGTACACACAAGAAATGTTAAGAATCCGTCATCTTACAGTTCAGTTCTAAATGTCATTCCTTGCTTCTTTTTTCCCCCATTCCCGGGTGAACTCTTTTGAGTTCAAAGTAACTGCCCAATATCTAATTAAATGCTTTGGAAGGAGAGAAGGTTTGGGTCCCGCACCCCAAGGCTCCAGTTTTAATCAGTGATTTGTGCTAGAACTTAACACTTTTCCAATGTTCTGTCTCTCTGAGGATTGTAACTACCACCCCTCCCCACCCCCAGCCCCACCTCCACCTCAAGGTGGGCAGTATTATAGCTAGGGAGACAAACAATGCCTGAATTCATTGGAGAGGTGTCATTTCTAGCTAGACCTTAAACAAGAGGCTATGGGATTCCTAAATAGGAAAGAATTGCCCCCTCTTCTCATTTTGCCTTCAGGATGTCACTGGATGCTTTTCTTCCCCTGTTCAATCTCTCCAGATACCTTTCCAGTGCCTCAGGAAGGGTCAATTCACCTTTCTCCTCCAAAAGCCAGGTGCCCCCTGCTGGTCAATTTCACTTTGCTCCCCAGGACTTTGGCCTTTGCATTCCAGCCAAGCTACAGGTTCTCCTTCACCCACAAATCTCAGGAATTTGTCAGGTCTCCACACCTCAGTCAGCCCAACTTAGCCTAGCCATGTATACCATGATACCTTCTACTCCCCACTGTATTTTCAGTTTTCTACAAAGACTAATTTTAAGATTCTGAAGTCCAAATTTTGACTGCCCAGGAATATGTATCTCTCATTTATAATGTTGTTTCACTAAAGAAGTAATGATTTTGTATAATCACCTCAGCATCAGGTAGGACAAGTCTGTAATGATACTGAAATTATACTATAGGTACAAAAATATGCACATTCTAAGCTGAAGCAAAGACTGTATTTTCAACTATGCAACTGATTAAGAAAGAAAACCTTTAGGTAAATTTAGACCTGAAGCAAATGTTGACTCATGACCATATTTAAACTTACTCTGTTGATTAAAAGGGAAAGGTAAATAAAAAATACCCTTTTCTGATTTCATTTTCTCTTATAAATAAAACAAACAGATCAGAGAAAAACTTATACAAGGAAGCAGTAGTAGAAGGGGGGAAATCAAGGGGTAACAAAGGGAGAAAATAAATAGGTGAGGAATGATACTAGGCTCAAATGGGTCTATATTCTCACTCAAATACTTAAATGGGTCAGCATGCTCATCAATTTAGATGTGCCCTTCAGTGATGCAGGATGCAACCCATCCATACCTTCCTATCTATCCTATGTGATTCATATCTATCTCTCCATAAGTTAGCCACAAGGAATCCACCCGATATGCTGGAAGTCTCCATCGCTTCCACCTGACATTGTGAGGATAGCAGTAGAACACTAGGGCTGTCCATCTGTCCTTGACATGGGACAAGCTCATCTTTTTTTTTCTACCATACATGCTGTCCTACTACTATAAAAAAAATAACTTGACAGACATTCTTTCACCTCTAGAATGAGGAAGTTGGACCAAATGATCCTTGAGATTAGGGTTCTATAAGTAATTCTGTGTAGTATTCTGTGAAATCTCAGAATAGAAGATCTTAGAAAACATCGAATCCAAACCTCTCTGTAGACAAGGAAAAACACTCAGAGATTTGCCCAGAATCCCAAGCCAATGTGTGGAAGAGCTGAGGCCAGAGCCCACATCTGCTAACTCCCAGGCCTTTGATCTTTCCAGGCCATCATAGTACCATCTTTGCAACCATATACCCTAAAATAGGTGTCCTATAGGTTTGCATCTTAATGCTTAGTAAATCTGAATTCAGAGTCAAATGACATATTATCCTCTTTATTTACATTGATTTAAAATAATTTTGATTCCTATCTAAATATTTACCTTCCAACTGGAAAAGATGCTTCTCAAGTTGCATTCCACCATCATCGGTAGCAAAAAAGAAACACTCATTAGACTCCCATGTACTCACAAACCTCAAAAGGTGGAAATTTTCGGCCCTTGCAAAACAGGGAAATTTGTCAACAAAGTGCCTGGCAATTGATCTATTAAAAATATTTTATAACCTATAGTTCATTAATGTTGACTCAAAACAAACTGCCACAGCTGACAGAAAAAGCTGACAATTATCTCATTCCAAGTTGGCCCAGCCCAGGCTGACCTTGTTTACACATCTCCGTCTTTTAATTTGTGGTAACTTGGCATACGAAGAGACTATGTGGCTTATGTGCAGAAGGCCCTTTTCGGCATCTTAAACTGAAATAAGCGCAGTAGTACACTGAGTACTTCCAGTTTACTGAGCTCTTAGGTAGATTTATATGTATTAGAGAGAACTGGTTAAGTTCCTTTTATCCCCACTGGGCTTTTTATGTTTGTTGACAATAAGACTATAAAAGTATAAGCTAAACAGCTACATCTTTTTATAAACCTTGGTATATGTCTAAAATCCTCCCAGCATTGGCTGATTTTAAAGACACATTCAAAGAAGGATGGACAATGTAAGCTCTTTTAGAACATGAAAATAGAAGGGTTTTGGCAATTTGACTGCCAAAAAAGCAGTTTACCGTCCTCCGCTGAATCCGTAGCCCCATGTGAGAAAGCTGATCAAGATACTACTAGACTGATAATGGGGCTAAAGAGCAAAAAGAATCTCTCTCTTCGGCCTAATCTGGTCTCCAATGAAGTTTCTTGGTTTCTTTTTCTGAGCCAATAAAGCTTAAAGCAAAGGAGTACTTGCGTTTATTGTGGCTTTAATATGGCTCAAGAAAAGCGGATGAGGAAAAATGTTGCTTTGTAGATTCTCAGCTGCCTGAATAACTTTCACTCTGCTGGGATGAGCAAGAAAAGTATCCAGGAAAATCCAGATCCCCCTCTAGCTTTTATACATTCTCAGAGATAGAGTTTTTGTTTGGAATTTTATGTTACATTTGCAAGGCTTACTTATCTCAGGATCAAAAAAATAAGCCAAAATCATTATCCATTGATTTCAAATCACTATATCACAACCTATAAATGTACCTCTTTCTATTTGCAAAGACCTTTTTTCCACTACAGTTCAGCATATTAAAAGTTAAGTTAACCTAAATATTCAATAAATGTAGCTTAGAATACAAAGATACCATGAAAGCTCAACCATTTAGATGGTATATTATTTAAATCACTGATCTGATTGAATTATGCAAAATTCAAAGGGCCTCTAAAAGCTCCATGTTAGAACAGTTTAAATCAGCACTGTTTCTTATACACATCCCAGCTTTCCCATTCCCAATACTATCCACAGTCAGTCTCTAATACATTAACACTTGGATGGACTTTTGCAATGTCCTCCTAACTTTATGGTTCCCTGCTATTCATCCTTCTGCCGGACTCGTCTTTCCAAAGCCCAGATCTCATCATTAAAAAGCTCCAGTGGCCTTCAAGTTCAGACCCCCTAACTGAGAGATGCTTATCTTTCTTTTGACATGGACCCCTTTGGTTGTCTGCTGAAACCTATGGACCACTTCTCAAAATGATGTTTTCAAATGCAAAAAATAAATAAATAAATATAATTATAAAGGAAACCAATTATGGTGATATTTACTTATCAAAATATATAAAAATCAAGTTCACGGACCCAAGATTAAACCTTAACTTGACATTCAAGGTATTTTTTTTGAGGCAAAATCTGGCTTCAGCTTGCCTTTCAAGCCTTAGTTGTGCTGTGTGCCATCATGTATTGTACCTGACTATGATTTCCCAACTATGTCAGTAAGTCAACAAGCAGGAAAGCCTCTATACCCTTGTACATGTACTCTCTCTGCTTATGAAGCTCTCCCACCTCATTTCAGCCTCCTTCAATATTCCCACCCCTCCTTCAAGACCCAAATGGCCCAAATGTCACCCCTTCTGTGTAGCCTTCCCTGATTGCCCTTGGCCAGAACACCTTTCTCCTTAGGGCTGTCGTTGCCGTTTCTTTGTACCTTTCTTACATACTTACTGTTTTCTGTCTTGTATTAGAATTATTTGTGTCCGTTACTTATCTCCCTTATCAGATTTAGATTGTATGCTCTGTGAGGGCAAGGACTATGGGATTTTTTTCATCTTTATGTTTTCCATCAGTTCCTAGCACAGTCTTTTCCATACTTAAATGTTTATTAAGTCATTTATTAATTGTATTATTTATAAAATAGTTTATTAAATAAACTAAATGTTTATTAAAGGAAGGGATGATGTAATCTCTTACCGTAGGAGAGAAAAATTAGGAAAGTCATAGGAAAGTAAAAGAGTATTGTGCAAACTAACAAAAATTAAATATAAATATTTCTATGTATGCTGTTTCATGTACCTGATGATAGTTCTTTTCAAGTAATTATGCATAGCCCTTGATTAAAAGGTGAGAAGGGATTTCAGATGAACAAAATTAAAAAGAATGCTTAAAATGCAACCTCCTAAACTACAGGCTGTGAGTATTTTAGTGAAAAACTCAGGATAAAAATATATACTTACTCGTATTGTCTGTCTTAACTGTGCAAAAGGCTGGTATCCACATTGTTTTCTTGCTCCTCCACTATCTGACTGTGGACCATTCCTGACAACCAGTTCCATACAAAATATTCCACTTGTATAAACTAAATCTAGTTGGTATTCAGAATGCTCAGTTAATTAAAAGTCTTAATGAGGCAAAGGACAAGGATTTCATACCATGATTGCCTAGAAAAAAATATCAATCATGAATAATTGTAATGAGAAGATCTTTCATAAAAAAGAAGACATTATATAAAAAGTACTACCATGGTTTGAAAAGTATTATAGTCTTGTTCAATACTTGAGAGGGGTTAAAAATGTTTTCTCACCACCACATCTCTGTTTTTCTCCTGCCATAAAACCTAAATACAACAGACCAGCACCTGATAGAGAGAGCAAATTTGAGAAGGACAACTACACTGCACCCTCGATGGAAAACACTATAGCCTGGAATCCAGAGGGTAAGGATCATCATTGTCATTGCCAAAATATATAAGGTAAAGGAAAATAGATATCATGAAGGAGATTTCCACTCAAAGAGGTAAAACTAAAGTAACTCTGAATTGTTTCCACTGATATCAATAGGACTTGGCAACTGATTAGATGACGGACAGGGAAGAGGGGAAGGAAGGAAAAGATGAAATCAAAGAATTCAAGTTTGGGTAAATGGTTAAGCCACTGACATAAAAAGGGAAGAAGGGAAGAGGATCAGACTTTGAGTAAAAGCTCGCAATTCAGTTTTAGACACACTGAATTTTTGATATAAGTAGGACATTCAGGAGGAGATATCCAGTGGGCAGAAATTAACATGAGTCTAGAGCTAAGGAGAAAAGTTGGAACTGAAGACAAAAATGAGCGTTGTCTTGTCAGCCTTCAAAGCGGGTACCTTTATCATGCTCTGGTATTTCAAAAGAGGCCTGATTTCAACACTGTGCTAAGTTTCTAATTCAGGTCACGATCATTCCATTGTTTATGATGTGCTATGGTCCAAACACTTTTATAAATTCACCACCTAGAGACCAACATTGTGGTGATAAGCTTCTCTGAACTTATCAGAGTTGGTCTTTGCCAGGCCCATACTCAAAACTTGGCTGGCTTTGTGGGAGCTTCCAGACCTTGTGCTGTGCAGACTACACACCAAAATTAGTAATGGCAGCCTTAACGGAACTAACGACAACAGTTAAATTTATAGAGCGCTTACTATGTGGCAAGCACTGTTCCAAGCACTTTACAGTTATTATCTGATTTGATATAATAACAACCCTGGGAGGTAGGTACTATTGTTAGCCCTATTTTAAAGATTGCAAGACTGAGGCAAGCAGAGGTTAAATGACTTCCCTAGGATTACACTGGCAGTAAATAAGTGTCTGAGGCCAGATTTGGACTCAGGTCTTCCTGACTGTAGGCCCAGCACTCTTTCCACCATGCTACCATGCCATAAACAGTTTATCTTATATTATATTTTATATTATAGTCATTTGTCTGTGTGTCTGTGTCTTCTCTCCTAGGTCTTCTCTCCTTAAGGGCTGAGATAGTGTCATGTTAATCACTGTATCTCCTCTAGCACAAAGTTCAGTAATTTGCACAGAATATATACTTAATAAACAATAATTGAATGAATAAATAGAAAAATGGGGCACCAGCCATTTTGGAGAAATACATACACAAGGGTGAACAGCAACATAAGTAGATGATAGTCTACTTGGAGACTCGACTTTACTCAACTTGGATAGTCAAGAGGCAGAGTTGTGGTCAGGTTCAGTCAATCAACTAACATTTATTAAGCATCTACCGTATACCAGGCACCTAGATGGGAAGCCTGAGTACCTGGGAACAGTAACAGGGAAGTTAAGAAGAAGGGAGAATTTGAGAGGAAAGATAATGAGTTCAGTTTTGGATATTTTTAGTTTAAGATGTATAAAGGCCATCCAGTTCAAATTGTTTAATGGACAGTAGGAGATATGAAACTGGGTGTGAGGAGAGACGTTGAAGCTGGACAAGCAGACCTAAGACAATCACTGGAACTCTGGGAGCTGATTAGATTGCCACATGAAATCCTATACAAGGAGAAGAGGAACTAGGACAGACCCATGTGGGACATGGTTGGTAGGCACCACGTGGATAGAGATTTAGCAAATGAGACAGAGAAGAATCAGTAAGACGGGTAGAAGAAGACTCGTGGGAAGGCAGAGTCACTGATGGTGAAAAGAGGATCAAGGAGGAGAAGACAATTGACAGTGGCGGACATTCCAGAAAGGTGAAGATGGCTGAAGGTTGAGACAAGGCCACTAGATGGGTCAATTAAGAAATCGTTAGTAACGTTGGAGAAAGCGGTTTCAGTTGAATGATGAAGTCAGAAGCCAGACTGTAAAGAGTTAAGAAGATCACGAAAAGAAAGTGGAAGCAGCTATTGTGGACAGCTTTCTCGAGGAGTTTAGCCACCAAAGCGGAGGTGGGGGGAGGGGGGAGGAGATACAGGTCAGTCACTAGTGGGAATGTTTTTTTGAGGATGGGGAAGACATGGTCAATTGATTGATTGAAACTAAAGGCATGAAAAATCTCAGATCTTCATATTGGCCAAAAAAAAGTGACTGAGAGAAACTATCAAATAACTAATGACTCATACATCTACTTTCTCATCCATAGGAAATTTTATGAGAATAATCTACATCCTCACTGAAGGGATTAAAAGAGGAAAATCAAGGCTTTACGAAGAGATATATTCCACAGAAAACCACATCTTTACCATCATACAGCTTAGCAAAATAAGTAGAGAATACAAAATCTCATTGTGCTTAGTTCATGATTACTACAAAACAGCATTCCATTTAGTAGAGCAAAATGCTGCCATAAATCCCATGTGGATTTCAGAGTCATACAAGATTCCTTGTCTTGACATAGAATGGTTTAGAACAGATCTGTCCAACCTTAGGTTTTTATTGAAACAATATACAATATATTTTGATTTGCCATTTTAGTGAGAGCTCTGTGGTAGCTCGGCTTCGTTTACTAAAGCATTTATGTAAATTTCTATGCTTGTAGGCCAGTAGCATAAATCACACTGCAGGATGCATGCAGCCCACAGGGCCGCATTTTGGACAGCCCTAGTTTAGCATATTAAAAATGTATCTTTAAGAAACTCCAACAATTAGCAAACATAAGAAAAGTTGATCCAATTGACAGGCTCCATAGATGTGATTTCCCAATAATTCCTAATAAAGATCTTTTACAACTCAGTTAAATTAACATTGAGCAAAAAGCCACTAGGTTGAGAAATGTGTCAATAGCAAGTAAAACCTCCATATTTGCCAATTATTAATTATAGTGCAGCTGGGTGGTATAATGGGTAGAGCTCTGGACTTGTCTCAGACACTCACAAGCTGTGTGTCCTTGGATAAGCTGGTTAACCTCTATTAACCTCAGTTTCCTTATTTGTAAAATGCGGATTATAATAGCACCTACCCCACAGGGTATTATTAAAGACACTTTTTTATATTCTACACTAAACCATTATCTTAGAAACAAAAACATCAAGACCAGCATAACGTGCGGATATTCTGATCAATGACAGACAGCACACATGAAAATCTGCAGGGTAGACATTCATCAAATGTTGTCATGTGTTGTTGATAAAGTTTCATCTGTTATATTGTGTCTCAGACATAACTTTCTCTAAATTCAGAATCCAATTATTTTTAAAAATTGCTGTGTTTTACTATAAAGAAATTGAAATTTATGCTAACAATCTATGAGGTTTTTTTTTTTCACTGACTTCCAGTACAATATTACAGAATTAAATTCCTGTAATCTCTTCTTTTTAAAGGAGAACTAAGAGAAGACGACACAGAGCAGGTAACACATTTTTCATGTAATATTGTAAGATATTTAAGGCTCGCGTACAAAACGAAGAGCATGTTTCATATTCTGCCCAGGTGACTGTTTTAAGATTATTACAATGAAGCTGTAGAAAGGTGAACTTGTGCACAGAAGAATATAAAAAGCAGTATCCCAGATCAGACTGACCCCTCATTCAGTATTCTGTTTTGTCTCTGACAGTGGTATAAAGGTCTGTTTGTGAGAAGGCATGATTTCTTTCCACGATATCAACCTCAAAAGTTTAGCAATATTCTGTGAAACATGGCTATTTAGCTGCCCTCCTAATGATGCCCCTGATTTATCTATGAGATCATCTAAATTATGTTGCAGTGTTTAACAGAACTAAGGGATCTTACCCCAAAAGCTATTTTTAATTTAACCTCTCAAACTTAACTTCTTCTTTCTTCTTCTTTTCTCTTCCTCCTCCTCTCCTCCTTAACCTTCTTTTTATCTACCTTCTTCTTTTACTTCACCTTCTTGTTCTTTTTCTTCTTCTCCTTCACCTTCTCTTCCTCTTCCTCTTCTTCTCCTTCACCATCTTCTTTTCTCCATCATCTTCTCCTCCTTCACCTTTTCATCCTTCACCTTCTTCTTCTTCTCCTTCACCTTCTCCTCCTCCTCCTCCTTCTCCTCCTCTTCCTTCTTCTTTTCTGTCTCTCTCTCCCCTGATACACATACATCTTGACATGACCCGCTGTTGCTCTCCAGGTTAAACCCTTTAGGGAGAAACCAAACAATTCCAGCCCTTCCTCCACATGACAGACCTCCAAATCCTAGGACACTAGTTTTCTCTTCTCCAGGCTAAACATGCCTAGAGCTCCAGTCGGCTGATCCCAATATGACATGAACTCAAGGCCTTTCACTGCCTTGATTGCCCTTCTCTGGACACTGTAAATTAATGAGTGACAACTGATCAATGTCTCTCTTGTACCTGGTGCCCAGGACTGATTATAGTACTCCAGACGAGGTCTGACAAGCAGAGCACAGTAGGACTATGTCTCCCCTGTTAATGCAACTGAAGTTTGTATTAGCTCTTTTGGCTGCTACATGACATTGTCGACTTATCTTGAGTTGAGTTTTGCTAAAACATTCAGAGATTTTTCAAAGCAACTGCTGTCTGTCTGTTCAGGCCTTCCCTATATTATACTTGTGAAATCAATCTTTTTAATCCAAATGTCTCGTTTATCCCTAATGAATTTCATAAAATGGTCTAGGGCCAAAAGAAACCTCAGAAACCAGTGAGTCCAGGGCTCCTTAGCCTGTTTCTGTGATGGAGGAACAAGAAGATGAAGTCCGTGGGCCCTTTCCCAGAATAATGTTTTTGAATGCAAAAAATAAAATACATAGGAGTACTAAGACAACTAATTATAGTGAAATAAAGAGTAATTTTTCCTACCCACGTTGTTGAAATCAGTCCACCAACCCAAGTTAAGAACTCTCAATCTAGACCAACTACCTCATTTCACAGGAAATTAAAAATTACAGATGCCAAGGAAACTTCCGTATTAGGCAACACCAACCCTAATATAGAACCAGGAGTCAAACTTAGGTCTTCTGACTACAGATTGATTAACTGAAAAGCAAAGATTAGCACAGTCTTTTGCTCAACTACATCATTTTCTCTGATAAAAAATAAAAACTGTTGAAACAAGGAGCAAAAACACTGGGATAGGATTCAGGAGACTTGGACTCCTGTCCTCCTCTGCTGTCACCTGGCTGCATCAGCCTGGATGGATCAGCCAGCCATTCTAGGCCTCAGCTTCCTCGTCTGTAGAGTAAGGAAGCTGGAACAGATTATTTCTAAGATTCCTTCAGCTTCTAATTGTCAGTAAGAATAAGAATAATGATGATGTATATAGTGCTTTAAAGTTTACAAAGATATATATAAAATAATATTGTCTACACAATATACATACATATATACATACATAAACGTGTATATATGTATATATGTGTATATATGTGTGTATGTATATGTATGTATACATATATATATATAACTTATTTTAGCCTTGCTATAACCCTGTGAGATAGGTGCTATTATTATTCCCATTTTACAGATGAGGAAACTGAGGGAGAAAAGTTAAGTGACTTGCCCAGGATCACACAGCTGGTAGCGTCTGAGATATAACTGAATTCAGGTCTTCTTGATTCTGTCAGATACTCTATTCAATATGCCACCTCGCTGCCAAATGAGTATTATTCACCCATTTCAGTCGTGTCAGACTCCTCATGACCCCATTTTGGGTTTTCTTGGCAAAGATAGTGGATTGGTTTGCCATTTCCTTCTCCAGCTTATTTGACAGCTGAGGAAATTGAGGCAAACAGGGTTAAGTGACTTGCCCAGGGTCATACAGCTAGTAGGTGTCCGAGGCCAGATTTGAACTCAGAAAGATAAGTCTTCCTAACTCTAGGCTCAGCATTCTGCCCACTGTGCCACCAAGTTAAAAGGGTAAAGATGATTTAGAATGACTTAGAAAAGAACAAATATATAAAGATAATTTATTTGGCCTTGATCTTAAACTGTTTTCAATCACTGCTTAATTTAAACCTATTCTTCCCCTCAGGCCTGGACAGAACATCACTATTAGGCTTCAAAAAAATTGTTCAAGATGATTCTAAAGTCTTTTGGGGACATATACAAAGATCAGGCTCTAGGCGCTTTGGGTGCACCAAATGCATTTATCTATCACATAATATGAATTATTTCTACATTATTTGTTCTCTAATTTTCATAACTAGCTAATTTCCAAAGAATGACGAATTCCGTTTATATTAGCAATTATGTTAGCAGTTCTGGTGGTATGATTCTTCATCAACTGTTAGCACGTCAAAATGATGTTTGTCGAAACTGGAAAATTGTTGTCACATTTACTCTTTACCCTGGGACTGTTGGCTTTTAATACTTTTTTAATGCGTTTAAAGCTCCAAATAAGAACAGCTAAACTACAGTTTCAGCAAAGATATAAGTAACTACAAATCTAACTACCACCGACATAGACAGTGGGTAAAGATATTAGCCAATGGATGGACATTATCCATGGCATCATTCCATTCCTTGTGCTCCAGTCAAACTTAACAGCTCTTGCCCTTTCAACCAACCTACCCCCAACCCAGCCATAAATATATATATATATATACATATATATATGTATGTGTGTGTATATGTATATATATAATATATATGTGTATGTATGCATATATATGTGCTCTGAGAATTCCAGCCTTGTTCATTACCTTTTTCATGCTAATCTCTATGCCTTCAGTCTCCTTATTCTCCCTCATACCTGTTAAATTCCAACACGTTCATTAAAGCTTCCGCTAAAACAGGCAGGATAAGATTCAGGATCCAAAAAAGATCTTAGCCGTCTAGAGCTAGATCAGAGTCTAGATCAAATCCTATAGGAAATCGTTTCCCAAGGGCAAAGTCAAAATCTTACACTTGGATTCAGAAGCACAAGATAGGGTTGAGGTGACTAAATAAATAGCTGTTCGTCAGGAAGAAAAACCAACTACCAGGTGTTCACCGACTCAATACAAGTAAGGGATCCTATGCAGAATAAGAGAGGAGAACAGTCCTCTTTTACTCTAGCCTGGTGAGACTGCACCTGGAATAGGGTTTTTGGTCCTAGAAAGCATGTTTTAGAAGAGACAGGATAATAATAATAAATTAAGAAATAATAAACTGGAAGGTATCCAAAGGAGGACAGCCAGTATGGCAAAGGATTTGACAAGGCCCAACAAAGATAGATTGAAGGAACTGACAAATCTTAGCCTCTGTGAGAGAAGACTTCATTCCTACATGATAGCAGTCTTCAAATAACGGTTTGTCACGTAGATGAGACTTATGGCCCCGGAGAGTAGAACTAGGAACAGTGGATGGACGTGCTACAGAAGCAATTTCCTGACAATTAGAGCTGGCCAAAAAAGTGTAATGCAGCACTTCATGAGGTAGTGGGCTCCCCATCACTCAAGCCAGGGTTGGATGACCAGTTGTTGAAGATACTGGAGAGGAGATTTCCTTTCATTTATGTATAGAACTAGAGGATCTCTGAGCCTCCATCTAGCTCTGAGACCCTGTGAAATGCTCCCTTCTACATGGAGCTTTTCCTCAGTCCCCCAGTCTACACCACCTTCCTCATGGCGCAAGCTCACAGAATCTCACGAGTCACCTAATCCAAGCCAGACTTGAACAAGAGTGCCTTCTGCATCACACCCGGCAACTAGGGCTGAGCGTAGTGCTATTTAACATTCGTATCAATGTCTAGAATAACCACTTTCGCTCTTGTATTCCTATTTGACGCTCTCAGTGTTCAGGTCTTCCTGACTTCCTTCTCGAAGAAAATATTCATCATGTATAGACATGAGTCTTCCTGTACAGTCCAAAAGCCTCTGGCTTCCCATCTCTGACTACTGAGCCCTGTTTTCCAACATATTTTTCACTGTCTTCACCCAAGCCTACCTTTGCCCACTATGTCTCTCCGTGCATAAGAGAAACAATAGCACAATAGTACAGTTAAGTGGATTTGGAACCAGAGAATAATTGGCCCCAAAAAGAAGTCATTGACAATTAGTCTAAATATAGAAAGAGGCCTCTGGTGGATGCCCAGAGAGCTGTGCTGCTCCACGTTGGTGTTAATGACTTGAATAAGGCACGGCTCACACATCATGGTAGACTCATCACATTTGCAGATGACACGAAGCTGGGAGGGATAGGATTACAGAGTCAGGATCCAAAATGATCTTGCCAGGCCCAACCTAATAAGGTGAAATATGGCAGGGATAAAAATGTAAATCTTGTACTCGGGCTCATAAAAATCTACAAGTACAAGGAGCGAGGAGAAGATAACTAAATGGAAATTTGGGGAGAAAGATCCAGGGTTTTATGCGTTTAGGTTTTGTTTTGTTTCGTTTTTTAAGTAGACTCCAAAGTCAATGTGAATCAATAGCATATTAGGACCCCTAGGAAAGCTTACATGAGCTTAGGCTGCATGAAAAGAGTTATAGCTTCTAGAAATAAGAAGGCAAGAGAAGACCAGACAACATCTGAAGTATAATGTTCAGTGCTAGTCACTGAAGTTTAGGAAAGACCCTGATAAACGAGAGCAGTGATGTCAAACTCAAATAGAAACAGATGCCTGCGGCTGCATATTGACGTCGTTCATTGTTGTTCCGTCTTGTCTCCACGATGTCATTTGGGGTTTTCTTGGCAAAGGAACTAGAGTGGTTTGCCACTTGCTTCTCCAGATCATTTTACAGATGAGGAGACTGAGGCAAACAGGGTGAAGTGACTTACCCAAGGTCACATAACTAGGTGTCTGAGGTCGGATTTGAACCAGACCCAACACTCTATCCACTGCACCACCTAGCTGCATGTTGACTTAGAAAACCATAAATTAACATTATCTCAGGCATTTTTATTTATTTTGTTAAACGTTTCCCAATTTCATCTTAACCTGGTTTGGGCTTCTTTATGGGTGTTTTGCATCTGGGCCTTGAGTTTGGCACCATGGCTAGAGGATATCTAAAGGAAAGTGGATTACTTAGCCCGAGATATGAGATCTAGAGCTGAAGACTCAGGTAATTGATTCTAACCTCATGGTTTTATAAAAGAGGATTTGTGCAATGGTCTGGTCAAAGATTTAGACCAACCTCCTCCAACTCCTGACTCAGAGCCCCTTCCACCACACCTCCTCATCGGTGAAAGGCCTCTGTTTCGTGTCAAATGAGGATTGTCTGAAGGAATTGGGGAGATTTAGCCTGGAAAAGGGGGTGGGAATAGGGGGTGTAGCTGTGTGGAAAAGAGATTACATCTGCTTGATTCAAGCAGTAGGTAGAAACAACCAATTTGGATTGGAAGGCAGGAAAAAACTTCCTAACGACCAGAGCTGACCAAAAGTGGCATGGGCCATCTCGGGTGGCAGTGAGTTCCCCCTCATCAGAGGTCTGCAAGGAAAGACTGGATGCCCACTTATAAGTAAGATTTTTTCAAGTGTACCTTGACCCTTCCAACACTGGAATTCTATGAATGCCTGTTTTACTTCACAGTTGTGAGGAAAACCAGGTAAACTATAAAACAACTTGTAAATACAACCAATAGCTAAAATTCTCTATTAACCATATCTTTAAAAAAAAAATTTGGAGGGGAGAAAGCAAAGCAATCAGGGTTAAGTGACTTGCCCAAAGTCACACAGCTCATAAGTGTCAAGTGCCTGAGGCCAAATTTGAACTCAGGGTCTCCTGACTCCAGGGCCAATGTTCTCTATTCACTTCTATTAACCATATTTATACTTCAATAGAAAAATATCCATAGAGCTACAAAAAAAGGAGGAAATCTAATTTCTGATACTGCCCATTAAAATGTAAACTTCTTAAAAAAAGGAATTCTTCTGTTCTCTGTTTTTGTATCCTCAGCACATAGCAGAGGGACTGACATATAGCACTTAGTAAATACTGGTCAATTGAGATAATCATTTGAAATAACAAAGGAAATTATCATCTAAAATTGTTAACAGCAGAAAGAGTATCAGGCTAAAAATCAAAAGGCCTGAATTAGGCCAATTACTAGTTGTTTCACTTTAGACAAATTATTTTTAAAAACTAAGGCTTAGAAAGACTAGCTATAAAATGCGGGTCGTACTACTTCTACATATTTCCCGGAGCCATTGTGAAAATCAAATTGGATAATGCGTAAAAAGTACTTTTTAACTGTAAAGTGTAGACAAATGTTAGCTATTAAACATTAACTAAATAGTAATTCTAAGAATCAAATTAAAAGCAGACCTTGACTTGTCTGTAGAATTTGCTTACGACAGTTAAGATACACTTTTTAAAAAAAATCACAAGGAAAGGTGACCCGGTATCACCCAACATTACGTAACACAATAAGGGTGTGGTTCAGAAAATGCACTAAGATGAATGTAGAAACCAGATGAGGGATTGGGGAAAACCCTTTTGTTGCTTCTGTAAATTACTACAGGAATTAACATGCAGACTCTTTCAATCAAAGGTGAGCACACTTTTTAGCACTTAATGAAATGAAAATCACTCTCCCTCACAGCCACAACTTCCTACTTTCTAAATAAAATCGCCTACTTAAAGTAGGCAAGAAAGATAAAATGAGCGAAGGCCAAAACAAATACATGCATTCACAAATTCTTTAATCCTGGCTCACATATACCTATTTATTCAAAAATGTTTTGTTTTTCTTAGGATCTTTAAAAGGCAAGTTTTTTATCTTGAGGATACTCTCTGAGATCACCACTCCATACTAGCACCAGTATGCCCAACATTTGGAAAAGCATACTTACGTGCCTGATAGTATCCAGGTGAAAATATTCAGGTTGGAGTGGGTCGAAATGTGGCTTCAATTCCTGCCTCTGCAACTCAACTAGCCTCCCTAGGCCTCAGCTTCTTAAATTAAGAGATTAGGCCAGGTGATCTCTAAAGTCCCACCTAACTGGCAGTCTCCAAACTCCTACTGCTATTATCTCATTAATCTTTAGTACATCCATACTTACACACTGGAACAGGATATTGTGAAAAGTTGTAGAATCTCCTGCTCCTGGAGTCTTTAAAAATAGGATTAATGCTCATCTTCAATGGTTTAGAGAAATCCTAAAAGGGGAAGGGATTGATGACTTTTCATCTGACTGCATATTTCTATGATTCCTCTTTATTTAAAAATAGGGTCCAGAAAAGGATTTGTGTGACTAGTAGCAAAGACTATAGGAATTCAAGAGAATGGTTAAATCATGGAATCTAAGTATGGAAAGTCTGGACACCCAAAAGCAATTATTCTCAACAACCTTGGGCAAATTAAATGGTTGTCATTAACATAATTCAACAAAGCGGTGATAACAAAGTTAAAACTTAACAGAATCTACAGCTTCTTATGACTACTGTAAGATCATGCAAAGTATACTTTAACATAGTAGTTCACAGGCCAAGAGATGGAGTTGGTGCTTTGGAAAAATGTTAGTACTTACAATGGTTTTTGTGGGTTGTTGGGGTTTTTTGGGTTTTTTTCCTTTTTTTTTTTTTTATTAAACTGAAAGCTACCCAAACCCCACTGAACTTGCCAGCACACACACAAGCCCTAGGCAGTATTAAATTACTCATTCTTCTTGTTACTTGTTTTTCCAGCGTTTTTTTTTTTTATTCTGTGTCTAAGCGGTATATACACGCACCTACATTCATTTCCCTTGCTTTTCATGCCTACATTTTCTTTGGGGTGTGGCTGTTTGTATGTAGTTCAAAGGCAATGACTTTCTGGAAATCACTTAGAAGAAGTCAAGAGATAACTTAGGAAACATCTCAAATTAGAGGTGACTAGTTTACAAAGTTCAATTAAATTCAGATTAACCTATAATTTAAGAGAAATATCAATGTTCTTAATTCCTATGCCATACATGCTACTGTGTAGCCCAGCCTGTGTTGCAATCATCCTTGCCTTTCACCTTTACCATTTTAACTCTTTGTTGGCTATCTCCAAACTCCAACACGTGTAGCAAGGTAGTTTGCTTTCTCAAATAACACGACCACCTTCACTCTCAATTTAGCTGGTTTCCTGTCTCTTTCAATGTCTCATTCAATAGCATCTTACATTTCTATCCAGTCAATGAACCTGACTCTCCTTCACAGGATAGGGAAATGAAAAAAAAGGTGAGTGAAGAAAGAAATTTGTCATAAACCAGCAGGGGCAGGAAATCAGGAGGGGTCTATCTTTGCGGCTCCATATAGGGTTTATGCCCAAAATATTCCCTGTAAAACGTTTTTGCATCAGTACTTTCAAGCCTACTTTTGTGATATTGTAGATCATAATACTTCAAGGGACATGGCAACAATCTCAATTAAAAATTAATTTTAAATTTGCTAAAATCTGTGAAATAATTCACTAAAATTAAGCATAAAACACTTTCGTTGTAACAAGTGTTTTATTTTAGTAGGTGTTTTTCACCTTTGTGGCAAATTTCTCTATATCATATATTTTAAAATTTCAACTTAAAATTGGTCTTTTCTAACTTTGACTTTCTTGTATTTCGTATGGTAAATGTGTTCTACCTTCTCTCTCTGATTTTAATAATTCAAATTAAATTCAATAGATATTGATAAAAACACCTGTTGTTTGTAAGTCACTATCCCTATGGGATATACAAAGTAAGTCTATTTCTTACTCTTACAGAGCTAACCATACAGTAGAGAAAGGGAAAATCAGGGATATATATATATATATGTATGTGTGTATATATATATATATGTAAATAGATATGTAAACAAATTTAATGTCATGTAGAATATGAAAAAGGATGAATAATACAAAGTACTTTGGTAGTTCACAGTAGGGAGGGGACAGTGAATTAAAATTTACCAGTAAGATTGGTCTTTATATTACAAATAATTAAAAATGCTTTTCCCCATCATATTTTAAATTATTAGCTATCTAGCTACTATAAAATCACTGATCAGCTTATTCCATCTTCCAGAGTGTAATTTTTTTTTCTCTTTTTGTTTCAGGAAATTGGAGATGGTGGTTCTCTGAGAATGGTTCACTTTGGTTTGGTATAACAAAGAAAAAACAACCATCAAGTGTGATGACTGTATTCCTTAATGTCCCCAAATAAGAACATACCTGGCATGTACACGCAGTCGCATTTTTTCAGTAGATTTCCCTCACATGACAATCCCCAGCCATCACTCCTATACACTCTTCACAGTATCCTCATCAAATGGCTATTCACTTCCAGGTTAGCTGCTACTTCTAAACCCCATGGATATTGTATCTATGTTGTGGGTGAAAAGCACCTCACAGATGGGAAGGCCAGAGAGAGTACATACTTTAAGACATCACTAAGGCCTTTATTGAGTTTTAAGTTGTCCACACTGAAAGACTCCATTCAAATCTCATATGGGGGAAAGCAAATGGCCATATATCACTTCATGTGTATTAATGTAAAAAATGAAATGTAAAACAACAAATAAATTTATTTTACTGTGGACAAACTAAACACATTATGCTTCATTGAATGTATGGTTTAGTTTCACGTTGCATTATCTACATAAAATTTGACAGGTGACAAATTCTTCTCTTGGGTGACTAAATTGATCCAAATTTTCAAAGAACCAAGTATTGGCAGTGGTGAGGATATAAATTATTTGCTTTGAGATTTTGATTGTATGGTGAATGCCTTGTTTTACAACGTTAGAAGAATGACATCATCAGTTAGTCAAATCTGACCGACTGAAAGCTAACTCCTGATCGATGTTCTTGTTCAGCCTCAGCCCAGAGAGATGCCCAAGGGGCCAGTTTATCACCAAGGTGAGAGGAGTCACACAAGTGGAGTCCTGCAGACTAGATGGCATCTATCTGCCCTTGGTATAAATACGCCTGTGGCTTCTCCTCCAGCAATGGTACCATCAACCCCCTCTCCAAATGCCTTACTAAGGATAACATCCTCTTGGCTCTTCTCCAATCGTCTTAGAAATACTCGGGTCCTGAATAGCTTTCATGTTGATTCTAGTTAGCTCTAACTGGAATGCCAGTTACTAGAATGAAATATTGAGAGCATATTTGAAATACTAGATCTAAAGTTTTCTTCTTGGTAAAGTGCCAGATAATACATTTCTCTTCAGTCACTTCCAGAAATGTGTTTTTATGCATCCTCCTCTATTTTTGCTTTAAATCTCAACATTTAAAGAAAAGAAACTGCACAGTATCACAATATTTTTCTGCATAATGTTTTACTCCAAACACATTTCACTAAAGAAATTCTATGTATACTGTTCTTCGTGTGTTCATTTTTAGAAACTCTTCATTTGAATGCAGATATTACTTGCTCCTTTAAGAGTCTAAAAATCATTCTATTGCAATTTCAGTGGAGTAGATCTGGACTTCAAATACCTTCATGAAAAAGCTGACTTTCAAAAGCAGGAGTATTTCTCCAAGAATGCTCTCCATTTTTGTAATCTAGAAATATAATCTCAGTTGAATAACCACTATTTTCTCCTTTTTAAAAAGACGTGGAGCCTCTTTAACATCATTCCATTGGAAATCCAGATTTAATCTTGCACTTCTAACTGCTAATGTAAAATGAACAGCAATGGTGGTAATCTGCTTCATTCAATACTGTACTTCTGTCCTGAATTATTCAAAGAAAACATCTATTTTCTTATTCTCCCACTATTATTAGAGTACATAGACTCAAAATATGTATATACATATATGCATGTATGTAATTTTTATCTTGTAGGTGAAGAATTTGTATTGAAAACCAAATCACAATATTCTAACAATGTAATTTTATGTTTGCCAGTGAATTATTTTCACAGAATGATATATTTAAAGTATTTTCTTTAAAAGATCTCATTGATATAAAATCATATGCCTCTACATTTTCATCAGTCATTTATTCACAATTGAGAGGTTTTCTGACAATATTATCACTCCTATTATGTGAAACACTTTATTAAATATTGACAATTAGTATATCATTCCTTGATTGGCAAAGGGTAATACACAAAATCATGCAAATGCTTTTAAGACAAGGGACACACTCGGCAAGTTAATATTAACAAAGTAAGATCAAACCAAGCATTTAGCAGTAATATTTCCCCCATCTAGGCTATGTGTACGATAGATGTCATTTTCATGAATCCTTGTGACAATCTGAGGAAAATAAGTATTTATGAAAGATTTGTATTTAATTTGGAATTTCAATACAGCAATCAATCAAGAAACATCCCATTTGTTCTGCCCAAAACAATGAAATGTATTACTTAGCTTATAGAGCCCTTTTGTTGAACTGATGCCATATTTCTGTCAGTTCAAGTGATGGTCTATATGAGGGATTAATCTGACACCAGACAGGGAGCCCTAATCCTTCAGTATATCATAATCTATTTACTTTGCATACTAAGAGGATTTCAGTTAAAATGTACAGGAAGTAATGCTAGCAATGTACATTAAAAGAGGAGCAGTTTCCCCAAAATCTCACATTTTTTAATAAAATACTTTCTGAGCATTCATAGATTTTCCTATTGAAAAAGAATTCAATAAGTATTCAGTCGCTGGTAGTATACTTTTCTTTATACATACAGGGTTGAATCACTACCATATTTTGTGATGCTTTCTTTCTTTTTATATGTAAATGTCACAAAATAATAGATCTTAAATACAAGACTTTATTTGCTGAGGCTTTTACTAACAAGTCAGATGTTTTTATAGCATTTCTCTTAATTTTTAAGAGTAAAAGCTATAACTAAGCCATTTTGCAAGGGAGAAGAGTGCACACACACACACACACACACACACAGAAATTTAAGAGTTTACTGTCTCATAATTCCTGAAATTATTTATGTGTGCCATGGCAAAGAGGGCATCTGCAAAGTAATAATTATTCCTTGTCTTAGCCTATGATTCTTTCACATATTAGAAAAATAATTATTAAGCATTTATACATATATACAGTATACAATTATATAATTGGGAGTTTAGCTTTTCATTTCAGCTTATATCAGCAAATTCCAAATTGTTGGAATTCAAAAAGTTTGTTGTAATGAAAATAAATGAAGAATACCTACTGTGCAGGCCATTCCTACTATGCACTTGGATGGTCAAACCTTTGGCCTATCATTCCATTAAGATATTCAGGGTGTCCTAAAAGTCCTAGTGCAGTTTTAAGCTTTCATAACTTCAGAAGTATACATTCTATAGTCTTATGATAACATGATTTAAAGGTTTAATTATTTAAATTTATGCTTATTTTATTTGTGAATTTTGAGTAATAGATTTTAATTTTAATGAGACAGAGTACCCTGTCATTATATTGCATGTGCAACAGTTTCTGGATGACACTTTCTCAGACCAGTGGATCAACAAAACTTCAATCATCAGATCTGTCTCCTTTGAGCTTTTTTCTTGTGGGGGGGGGGTCACATCAAATATGTCATGCATTCATCAAAACCTTATTCTTTGTATTATCTAGGCTATGATTACAAATGCAATCCTTTCCATCACTGAGTAGCAGGTAATGAAAGTTTTCACAAAGTTTGAAAAGCAACCAGATTGAGGTATAACACAAGATACTGGGTTATGTTGAATTTTAACAAGAAACATATATAGTTTAAAATTTAAGGAATTAACCTTTCAAATATTGTTTTTTTAAGTTTGTATCATTCGTACTTCTGAAGTTATTAAAGCTCAGAACTTCACTAAGACTTTTGGGACACTGTATATCTTAGATAGGTATTGCAGATGGACAAGCAGATGACCCAGAATTGAAGAGGAAGAAGAGAGAGATTTCAATGGGGAGATGTTGTGGTACTTTCACTGATTCCCAAGCTACTTCCTGACACAAAGGCCCATTTTTTTCTGACACCAAAATTCTTCCTATGATGACATATGGGAGTGAATCATGAAATATAGCAATCTCTAAAGGGGCATAGTAGACGTAATGAGATTGCAACATGTTACCAGCAATGATTTGAGCATAAAAAGTAGCAGAAATTTATATTTTACATTAAAGGCAGAATGAGAAAAGGAAATAGGCTATTGTGTAGGGAAAGCCCAATTCTAACAGTTGTATCAGAGGTTCTCGCCTGATATCAAGATAACATTCTGGGTCTCTCTCATGTCTCTAGCTTGTTGTCCCCACTCAGATGGGAGCTGGGAAATTTAGTATCTTACATTACACCAAATATAGCCATTAGCACCCCCACCCTCACTACCCCTGCAAGTATTCAAGTTCATAAACCTTCAAAACATGGAACAAATCTATTTAAACTGTAAAAAATATGGAAACAACTCCCATCTAAACCTATAGTCAAAAAGACCCCAACTGCATATGGATTCCCCCAGGGAACTGTGTAGTCCCTATGACTTGAAATAATTCCCTGGGCGTGTTGGGGGAGGGGAGATACAGGAAGGAGGAGGCCCCTGGGGTTTAGTCTTCCTCATTAGTCTCACTTCTTCACCAGTCACTCTCTTCCAGACTCTTCTCCCCATGTGGATCGCCATTGTCACTGTCTTCCATAGCAGACAGATGCTTGGTGCCTTCTTGATGCTATCACTGTTGCCCACCCCTAATATCACAGGTCCTTCTCAACCCAGCTTTGTTTTGCTGCCCTTCCCTGTTTGGCTCTTTTCTCCTAGATCGTGGGGTTGCACTCTTGCTGAGTTCTGGCTCTTGAGCGCTTCATCTTGAGGGTTATTGCACTGGCACTTAGGTGACTTTTCTAAGCCTTGTGTGCCTCTCAGAACCAGAGTGCCTCAGACCTTCTGTCGTTTCACACCTCAGTAAGTCCCACCGTTTCATCTTCCACACCAAGGCCTCTGAGGATGACTGCGGTTATATCTCATTCTTGAACTTCTCAGCAGGTCTCTGTTTGCCTCTACAGGTCAGTTGATGGAAAGTTAATAGTTCTTTACCGTCTCACAGTAGCTGTACCATATACCTCCTGCTCATGTCAGCACTTCCCACTGAGTTTTTAGGGGTCCAGGGGGGAACTCTGACTCTTTACATTTGTCCTTTTGATCTTCCTCCAATGTAGCTGCTTCTTTTAAAAAAAATATTTCATTATATACTTACCAACTTTGAAATGGATGTTTCTTATGTAAGAAGAACAAAAATGAGGTTTGTATATAAAACAATAAATCTATTGTGTATGCTTTCAAACATGCATATTAAATGAATATGACAGTACAACAGACTTCTAGATAATGTGACAAAAAAGATGGCAAATTCGCTATTTTACCCAGTCTCCTCTAACTCTCAAAAATATCGAAAAATAAGTGGTTCTGAGGTAAACATGACAGAGCGACCTCACAGGATCACACAGCTAGCAGGTGTCTGAAGCTGGATTTGAACTCTTGAAGGAGTCTTCTTGACTCCAAACCCAGTGTTCCATCTACTGCACTACCTGGCTTACCCTAAAAAGAATTATTGTGCTAAATAGAGAGTAATTATAGCTGAATACACAGGACGAAAACAGAGAATCCCAGCAAAGTAAACTCCTTCTAAATTAATGCTAGAGAACAAGAATTCTTGAAGCATTCCCTCAGCCCTCCTCCCCCTCCAGTCTCTATGCTCCTGGCAATGACTCACAAACTGACCATGTAGCCTTGTTCCTAAGACTCACATTAGCATCCTTTTCTGCTGCAAACATTTTGCCAACACTCTTCACAGGCATTGGGCTCCCCAATCCATTCCTCACCCCAACATCCCCATCCCTTTCCCCAGCAACAAGTAACAATGATTCTGCCCAATCACATAAGAAGAAAGGAAGGATGCTGCCTTCTTCCTTCAGTGGTCCCTAGGTTAAGGTACTCTCAAAGCTACAGATATTCTATCTGGGACACCATTCCCCAAACCTGTAAAAAGTGGCAGATGCTGATTCAGCCTACCTAGAGAAAGAAAGAAGAGCCAAGATAGGAAATAGGGTAGGCAGCAAGTATGACTGCATCAGGTCTGAAGGAAAGGAGAGTGAAAGCTAGGCAAAGCCAGTCCCATTGGACACCCCACCCCAGAAATGAAAAAGACCTCCTAGGGACCAAGACCAGAAAAATCTAAATCCCTCAATGTGGGAGGAGATTGAGGTGGCTTTCTACCTCAGTTTGAGAGATATGCCCACCAACTAAAGGGAGGTAGTAAAAAAGTGAGTGGTAGAGAAATACAAGGGGAAAAAAAAGATTGAAACCCAAAAAGGAAGAAAATTCAGCAAAAACCTGGAACGCAGGGAGATAAATCAACTGTGAGAATCCTGAAGAGACTGAAGAGATTACAAAGCCGCCTTTCCAAATATTGTAAAGCAAAGGAAAAAGAGCTAGTATCTGATAAAATAGAATTCTGTGGAATCCCAAGAGGGCATGTACCAATGAGAAATTCCAGAATGGTATAAAAGAGAAATGAAATCTACAAGAGAAGAAATGAAGAATGAATAAATATATATATATGTATATGTGTATGTGTGTGTGTGTGTGTATGATAAGTTGAAGCTCAATGCAGTAATAAAAATTAGCCAATAAGAAAAAAAAATAAAACCACAGTGGAGTAATTCTCCAAAAAAACAAAAAAGAGATCAACCAATTTGGAATACAAAAATACCCAAGTGGGAGGTAATTCAGAAGAAAAGCAAAAGATGATAATGTTTAAAGAACACACAATCTCTGTACAAATCAAAGCCATTGACCTCAAAGATAAGCTATGCAATGACAACTTAGGAATCTCCAACAGATCTCTCAGAAGACCTCAACAAATCACAAAACTTGAAAAATATAATGGGGGGGGGAGATTCTTCTGAATACAGAAAATAAAACACCAGTGAAAAAGTACACTAATCACTTCCAGAAAAAAATGTGTGTGTATGTATACTTCAAACTCCATGATTTACAGTGATTATATTTAATAGTTCCAGTGACAAACAGCAAATTCTTCTGAGGGCCAAGAGAAAGACCTTCGGATATAAATTAAAAGAAATTTGGTTAACATTGGATTATTTCACATTCATTAGAAAACACAGAAGAGAATGGAACAGCAAATTCCAAAAAGCAAAGGAGCTCAAGCTCCAAAATGAGGTACTCTATAAACTGAATTTAATCATTAATGAAAAAAAAAGATGGCCATTCAACAAAAAAGGAGGCATTGAAATATCCTACCTCCCCCCAGTCCCCCCAAAAAAGCAACAGATCTAAGGAAAATATTCAACTTCCAACCAGCAGAAATACAAGAAAGGCTTAAAATGTACAAATGTTGTGGATTAAAATAGTCTGAAGAGATGATGAGAGAAAGGGGAAAAATAAGTTAACATCCACTCTGGCTCCAGAAAGAAGACTGAAATTATCATAGGATGCATTAAATTGGATAATATATGTAAATATACAATAAGTGTAGGAAAAGAAGAATGGGTACCAGTAAAGAAAAACTTTACATCTATAAAGAGAGGACTGGAATATCAGGTTTTTTTTAAAAAAAGAACAAGACAAAAAAATACCAAAAGTCAACAGCATGGAGATGGTTGTGGAAAAATTGAAGTAAAATAGACTGAATAGATATGCCCAATAAAGGAGAATCAGTGAGAAAGAGAATTCTTCCACTGGAAGACCAGGCAGCGGAAGAGGACCCTAAGATCATCACTCTAGAGCTGTGTGGGACTCCAGGCCAGCTAGTCTCACGTCTTTTATAGATGAGGAAGCTATGGGCTAGGGAGATCAAGAGAGGCAGGATCTGAATAGAAATACTTTGACTCCAGAGCCAGGGTTTATTCCTCTGCACCCTCTGAAAAAAGAAGGTAAAAAGTCAACTCTGCTAGAGCAAGGTTTGATAAACAAAGATGATAGAACTTATGGCTGGAAACTAATGAGATAATTTAGAAAGGAAGGAGCATTTATTAAACTCCTACTACATGCCAGGAATTGTGCTGCTTTACAAATATTATCCCATTTGCTCCTCACGACAATTCTGTGGGGTAGGTACTATTATTGTCCCCTTTTACAGTTGTGAAAACTGAGACAAGGGAAGTTAAGTGACTTGTCTAGGATCACACAGCTAGTCAGTGTCTGGATTTGTACTCAGACCTTCCTAACTCCAGGCCCAGTGCTCTATCCACTGTGCCAATGGACTTGTAAAACATCAGAGATCCAGAATTACAGAATAAGAAGGAATCTGAGGCCACCTATTCCAACTTGTCTCTAAATAACAGACATTTATATAGTATTTCAAGTTTTGAAATGCCTTTTATACATATGATCTCATTTGATCTGGTCAACAAATTTGTGAGGTAGGTGCTATAATTATTCTCATTTTATGGCTTAAGGAAATTGAGAGAAGTTAAATAATGAGTCCAGTCTTCTATGGCTAATAAGAGGATGAGGCAGGATTTGAACCCATGTCTTCCTTTGCCACACAGCAAAATGCCCAATAGAGAGGTCATCTAGTTTTCGCTTTAAGACTTCCTGGAAAGGATGAATTCTTTGCATTACAAGACACCCCAATCTATGGTTAGCTGTAATTTTAGTAGATCCATCGGTCTCTTTGCAACTTCTATTCACTCCACCTTGTTTTACTCTCTGAGACTTAGAAAAGCAAATTTCATCTCCCTTCCATGAAACTATTCCTTTGAATACTTCAAGACAGTTCTCTTGTCCTACCTAACTAAAGAGAGTCTGACCACTATATTTCAGGAAATTGCACATGGAATTTTCCCAGAATTATTGAGATCAAGGAATAGACCACACACAGAAACAATCTTCTGGACACCATCAAAGGTGCATGTCAGAATAATTTAATTTTCATCAAGTTCTGAGCTATACCAATAAAGAGATGGTTTTATAAACAACTAAGGGAAAAAATAATGTGTTGAATATTCACTCAAGATGAGAAATGACAGAATGAGCTAGAGTCTGGTCTATAGAAATCAAGAGAAAATGAACTTCATCTCAATGTCTTTTACTCAAGTGAAAAAAAAACTGTCATTTGAAGGTAGGAAACTCCATGACTTGCTGAACAATTTCTGCAAGAGAAAGCAAGGCTTGCTATGTCTTTTAAATGCTTGTATCAACCTAGTAGCTGCAAATCTCCAGGTTAATCCTGTAAAAGCTTTACAACCATGAATGACTAATGTTTGACTCAATATAAATTTATATAGGTATATAAAAACAAATGTAGAATTGTTTTAATCATTGAAAATCCAAAAGTAGTCACCTTAAAGGAGAATGCCAACAATGGCTAAAAAAAAATGCCCAGTCTGGCTAGGAATTTTGTTATTTAAATCAATAAAGAACTTTAGCAAGGGAAAGCATAAGAAGACTTTAAAACTTTGAAAGACTAAATATAATTTAAATACTATGTAACATTAGTTAAAAAGTAGCACGGTTGTTTGGATCTGCCATTCTCTCAATGTGTAGGGACAAAAGTCAGAGGGAGAATCAAAGTAACAGAACTGTTGACGTGATTAAATACAGCGCAATGTCCTAAGGGAACTGAGCTCATTAAGAAATAATTCAGAAAAAAGCTCAGAAATGTAACAGCCAAAATCTAGAACTTAGACATCAACAAAAAAAAATACAGCAAACATTCTGGGACTTCTAGTATCAAGAAACCACAGTCAGTATTATAAAGACCTGGCAGTTTCTGCAATGAGTGAGAGATCTTGGAATACAATCTTCCAGAAGCAAAAGATAGAGGCTTAAAACTGTAAGTGCTGGGATGATTGATTTACTTAATGAAGTCATCCTACCCCACTTAACTTAAGTAATAAGATGCCAAATCAATCACTTTAAATCATAAGCTATGGACCGAAAGACCTTACAACTGAAGTCATATTGCACAGGCATCGTATTCAGATAGGCTGAGGAAACTTGGTCACGCTCTAGGGGTCATCTGTCAATTATCAAGTTAGTTCAGTACCAGGTTTTTCTCCCCCTCTCTCCCCACCCTCATCAGTCCCTAACAACTTTAGTCTTTAGATAGAAGAGGACCTTGTGAGCTTCAAAGGGTCCAGAGGATGCTGGATTTCACATCTTCCCATCAATGATTTACCAGCATCTCTATATCAGCTGATGGCAGTTTCTGCATTTGGAGCCAAGGACAGACTCAAACTTAGGGAGACCATATGGCAGACAAGTAACTCCTAGCTCTGATTTCTGTTCTTTTCTTTTCTCGCATTTGTGAGGTACTCAAGAAGCTCCCCCTTACGCATGGTGTAGTTTGTTTTCCAGGCTCCTTGTGGAACCACGAATCTACATATAGTCTGTGATATTCATTTTTGATCAAGATATGGTGAAATACAATATGAAACAGTGTATAGAATGCCATGTAAGTCTTATCAAGCTATCACACACTTATCCTATGATAACTGGATGCTCATTTGCACAGACAACAATCCGTTACCTTTCATAAAACGTGTTAAATGTAAAGCATCAAGTTTGATGTGAGGATAGAATCTGGAAAATGAGGGGCAGAGCTGATACAGAAAAGAACAATGATTCAATTACCTCTTCTGTAGAATGGGGATAATAATAGCACCTGCATCCCAGATACATGGTATAAATATCAAATAATATTTGCAAAGTGCTTTTCATGCCTTAAATCACTACATAAATGGTAGCTGTCATCATTGTTATTGTTATTATTGCTAGGTGACCTCTCAGATTCCTTAAAGATCTATGATCCCAAAATCCAGTGGTCTAAAAATGCCTACCACCCAGAGTGCAACAGAGAGAAAAATGATGACTCAAGCAGGTCGTGACACGATCATAATAATCGTTATAACAACACTAGCAGCTAGCATTTATATGATGCTTTACATATGTTCTCTTCTGTGATTCTCACAACAGCCCTGTGAGCTAAGTGCTGTTATTGTCTCCATTTTACAGATGAAAAAACTGAGGCACAGAGATGTTAAATGACTTGCCCAAGGTTATAGAGCCTCTAGGGTTACATCTGAACTCAGAACTTCCTGTCTCTGAGTCTAATACTCTATCCAAAATGTCATGTAGCTGGCACAATACAAATAAGAAAATATGAAGGAGACCTAGTGTAAAGGATAGCATCAAAGAAATGATACATGGGTGAAAAAGATAGGCTGAGCATGTGACAAGAGTAAGGGATAACTGATGGACTAACCATGTGCTATACTTGTACCTTCTCATGATCAAAAGAAAGCAAGAAAGGTCCCTAGCATTAGGGGCATACACCCTGAGTCGAGCTTTTAAAAGAGCACAGAAGAGAAGTGCACGGAGTGGGTGAATGTTGGATGAAGGGTTGCAATCTGTTCCATCAGAGGGAAGAACTGGATTAATGAGACCACAGATTTATATGCATATTTGAGTATTTCAGCCAGGATTCCAAAAGTCATTTGTAATTACATACCATCAATGCAGATAGGACTAAGATATACTTGGCATGCAGGTATGCTTATCAATCAAGTACAAATGGCAGAAAGCGAAATACACCATTCCTTCTACTGTTTCCTACAGCTTAATCCTATGTTCCCGGGAGAGTACTCTCCAGGCAATTCCTGTATCTATTCTGTTGATTCATAGTAGTCTTCATGGTGATGCAACATTCTATAATTGACGGCTGTAACTAATTTCTGCCAAAATTATTGTCTGCGGGGAACAGTTAAAGAAGTCAATGGCTCTGTCATCTCAGAAATGTGGTTACTCCTTGAGAAGGGCAAGTCTCAATGTACTCAATCATTGTCATCCTCTGCAGCTCATGACTACATCCTCCCATAAATTCTACTCCAGAAGAGGTGGCTAATCAACGGGCTAGAGACCTTCCTTTCAGACTACTCACGTTTAAGTACCGAGGCAGAACCAACGCTATCTCTCTGAGGTCTTTCTGACTCCAAATCCAACCCTCTATTTGCCAGGTCATACCACGTTTATATTGATATTAGGGTTGTTGTACTATCCAGATTTTCATGCCAGAGTCCAAGATGGATCATCAATAAAAATCAAGAAATTGGAAAAGAAGAAAGCAAGAGAGTTAATGACCAAGACTTTGATTATAAAGCAAGCATAATCTTTTGGAGTACCAGAGCCTCCAAACTGAACAAACGCGAATATTAGGATAGTGATTTCCAAATTGTTTTACAACCTTTTTATGTCCTACATGCTATGTTATCAAATTATAAAAATCAGTTCTGTGTTTCCTGAACAATTACAAAGACATTTACAAATAAAACCGAATTTTAAAATAAAAAGCAAAATTTTAAGTGATAATGAGATAAACTGAAACAGTATCACAAAATACTGGCTTATACAAGTGAAGGGGTAGATGGTGCAGTGGATAGAGCTCCAAGGAAGACTCATCTTTGTGAGTTCAAATCTGGCCTCAGACACGTACTAGCTGTGTGACCCTGGGCAAGTCACTTCACCTTGTTTGCTTCAATTTCCTCATCTGTAAAATGAGCTGGGGAAGGCAATGGCAAATCTCCAGTATCTTTGCCAAGAAAACCCCAAACAGGGCCACCCAGAGTCAGACATGACTGAAAATGACTGAACAACATACAAGTAAAGGTGAAAATAAAATTATAATAAAACATCTTCCAGATGGATAAACACTCGTCCAGTGGAAAGAGTGCTGGATTTGAAATTGAGATATCTGGATTCAAATGCTGACTCTGTCAGTTCCTAACAGCGCGACCTCGTGCAAATCATTTCACTTTTCTAGGCCTTAGTTTCATCTATAAAATGAGGGAGTAGAAGCAGACAACCTCTAAGGGCTCTCACGCCTCTTGATCTATCGCCCTATCATTGATGCCTATCGAGAGCATAGAATCCCGTCCTTTTCAACAAGTCAGTCACAATATTATTAAAATACATAAAAACTGATCTGAAGTTTTTTTATAAAACCAGACATATTTAATATCATGGGCGTTAGGGATTTTTATAAATCATTTATAAAAATGGTTTTACTAAAAGTCTTATTTCAAGTGAAGAGGTCTGTATTACAAAAATCTTGAGAAACACTGTTCAAGACTGACTTTCTGTTAAAGGAGTATATCTTATGAATTTTTTAAATTTTCATTTTTTGAATGTTTCACTTTTTTGGAAAATTTTCATTTTCATTTAAAAAAAAAGGTTATAAATGACAGATATTTTGTGAAAGTCTTGCTCTCCCTTAAGAGAAAATTGATCTAGAACAGCGATGAGTCATCTGTTATACAGTAAGGACAAGCTAATCCTACCGGTAAACACAGTAAATTACTTGACCCAAGTATTTTTTTCTCCCAATGGAAACTAGGTGGCACAGTGGATAGAGCGCCTGGCCTGGAGTCAGGAAGAGCTAAATTCAAAGCTGGCCCCAGACATTTACTAGCTGTGTGTCCCTGGACAAGTCACTTAATCTTGTTTGCCTCAGCTTCCTCATCTGTAATATGAGCTGGAGAAGGAAATGGCAAGCCACTCCAGTGTCTTTGCCAAGAAAACCCCAAATGGGTTCACAAAGAATCACAATGACTGAAAAACAACTGAACGACAAAAAATGATTAAATTCCCAAGTGGTCAGGTGATTAATCCAAAATGAGAATAATAACCAGGATACTAGGGCTTGCAGAGGATAGGTCATTCTCATCTAAAGCACAGTCTGAGAAAACTGTTAGTCAAAGAGGAAACAAAATGCCATGAGAGGAGTCACCTCTTAGAAGTGCCTGGAAACTGAAGCAGGAATGGCTTTTTCACAGAAAGTGAGCTATAAAACAAGAGGAAGCCTCACAGGCAGCTCATGAAAACAGCTGCTAAGCCCCACAGGACAAATTATTATGGCTACTCTTTGCTTGAGAAGGTGACAATCTGACCAGGTTAACTCCTAGACAAGAAAACAACCTCTGGAGCAGTAAGAAGCAGCCAGATAAAGAGTTCTAAAATCATGAAAGATCAGAAGACAATTCCCCCAATGCCCACAAGTGACCCCCAGAGCCAGTAAGGAGACAGAAGCATCTTGTCTCAGGAGTCAATGAAAAGGATCTCTCTGGGTCAAATAGAATGGTATTGATGGCAAGCAATGGTCTTGAGTTTTATGTTTAATGGCCTAGATTGTCTGACCCTTTATCAAAAGAGTAGGTGATGCTCCATTTGAACAAATAAATGGCAAAGCAATTATTAAACTCTTATCTTATTATTATTTATTACATTATTATCATTATATTTTATTATAATTATTATATTATAATATTATATTATTATTTATTATTACTATTATCATCAGCAAAGCATTATGCTGTGCATTGAGGTACAAGCATAAATGCTTTCAATTGGTTCACATTCTAATGGGGGAGAAAATATTTCTTTCCTTGATTCATGTTTACAAAAGATTAAAAGCTGAGTGCTTACTTCCCACGTGGGATATTATTCCTCATCTCTGTTGTCTTAGGCTGCCTATGGAATTGTTGGCATAAGTTTGGTCTATCTGAGAACCCAAACACTGGTAATTTACTGACCCAGGTGTCCAGACAAAACTCTCTGCCTCCTCTATCTGCCACCGACACTCCAGATCCCTTTCGAGTGGAGTGACCAAACATGGAGGTTGATGCCACCATCCATGCTCAGTGATCGTAGGACCCTGGATGTGTGGGACCAACTGGTTATTCCTCCAACCTGTATTAAGCAGACGTCTGTCTCTTGCTTCTCTTATCTCAACCTCTCGTTGAGATGAAGATCCCTCATCCTGCTACCTCTCCCTGTCTTCCTGCTCTCACCTCTAGCCACCTCATCCTTATCCTTCCATGGCCTATATATTCCTCTGTCCTCTTTTTTCAATGTACCATCCTAATATTCCTAGCCTTACACTCTTTCAATTTTCTGGTGTAATGAAAATCCGATTCCTTCCAGACAATGCATCTCTGGCTACCCTCCCTCGCCAAGGTGTTCTTTCTCTCAACCTCCTCCCCTACATAAAATTGTATGGGAAGAAGAGTGGGCATTCTCCTTCTTCCTCACTGCTACTTCCAGACTATCCCTCTACTTGTTTTGAGTTTCATTTCATCCATCTGTATTACCTGGTACAGATTTTTATTGTAGTCAAGTATCAGCTTCTAGAGAATCATTCTCCCTCCTTTACCAAAGAGTATGGTGCCTAGATCACAGTCTTTCCTTCTCTTTCTCTGTTTATTCCTCCTAAACTGTTCTTTATCTTCACCATAACGTCAGGTCCTACTAACCATCCCTAATTTTCCCATCATACCTGCTCTAGCCCCACTTTCTTCTGTTCACAGTGTTGGGCCAACAATTGACTGGTTCAGCTACACTCTATTCTCTATACTTGAAAGACTTGCCCACTTGACCTTTTTCACTCATGTCTTGATAAACTTCAATCTAGAGTTACTTTTATCAACTACCTTCACCTTTTCTACTTATGGTGTTTAATAATTATAGAGAAAGTTATACTCTAGTACCAATAGAAGTCCCTTCTGATCCTTTGAACTCCAAGTGCCCTCTTTCCTTAATTACCTTGTATATAGCTGCCTTATATCTGTTATTTTTATTCAGTATTTATAAATGTGTATATACATACACATACACATACACATACATATACACATACACATACACATACACATACACATACACATACACATACACATACACCATACACATACACCATACACATACACATACACATACACATACACATACACATACACATACACATACACATACACATACACATACACATACACATACACTGGAACAGTAGTAGGGAGTCTGCTGGATACTGGAGATGGACACAACATGAAACAGTCCCTGCCTTCAAGAAGCTTGCGTAATGTCAGAAGACACATATCTATTAGGTGACTACATTCTATCTATTGATGACTGAGATGTGGCAGACAAGTTAAGCAATCTTGGGTTGCATAAAAAGAAGCAGAACTCTCAAGAACAGAGGCATAATAGTTCTGTTGTACTCTGCTCTGCTCAGACAACATCTTGGGTGTTCAGTTCTGGGTTCTTTAGTTTGGGAAGGACGTTGAGAGGCAGGAAGCCATCCAAAAGAGGGCAACTAGAGTGGTGAAGTACCTTAAGTCCATACCTTATAAGGATCAGTAGGAAGAACTGGTAATATCAAGCTTGGAGAAGAAACCACTTAGCAAGGATATGATCATTGCCTTCAAGTCCTTGAAGGAAATGGATATAACTTTTCTATTTAGTCCCAGAGGGCAGAACTAGAAGCAACAAAAGGAAAATGTGGGAGTGATTTTATATATGCAGATAAAAAAACACTTACTAACTGGAGCCATCCAAAAGTGGACTGGCCTGCTTCAGTTGGTATTGAGTTTCCCCTTGGAGGTCTTTACATAGAAATTTATCAGGTGTGGCATAGTAGGGATTCCTTTTCAGGCGTAGATTGGACTAATGGGTTCCTGAGGTTTCTTCCAACCCTAAAAATTGTGATTCTGTAACAATTGTAATAGTCTCCTAAATGTTCTCTCTGCTTCTCCTGTCTCTAATCCATCCTTCACACAACTTCCAAAATAATCTTCCCAGCCAATCTTGAGTGATTCCTTATAGACTCTAGGGTAAAGTAAAAACTCTTCTGCTTGTTAAATGATGATTTCCTTGTACATTCACATCAATCTCTTCAGACAACTCCCCTTTTCCTGTCTCACTTGAATTTCTCTTCTTTGTTTCTCCAGAATTTCATTCTTTTAATTAATTATTTATTTATCCTTATTTTTCAACATTCACTTCCATAAGATTGTAAGTTCTTAATTTTCTCCCCCTCTTTCCCCTCCCCCAAACAGTGTGCAATCTGATATAGGCTAGACATATTTCATAGTAGACATATTTTCCCACTAGTCACGTTATGAAGAAGAATTAGAACCAATGGGAGAAACCACAAGAAAGAAGGGAAAAAAAGAGAACAAATAGTATGCTTCGATCTGCATCCATAGTTCCTTTTCTGGATGTGGATAGCATTCAGAATTTCATACTTGAGCACTTACTACTCTTCTCTTATAAAACTTTTGGTCATGACAACCTATCTATCCTTTGCCAAACACTTTGATATCTGCTCTCCTGAAATCAATGTCCAGATTTCCTCTTCTAATCTTTCTCAAATTCTAAGATGGAATGGTTACTTCCCACAAAGAAAAGTTTCCATCATTTCCATACCAGCAACCAGTTCCTCCTTGTGGATGAGAAGCAGATCCAGAATAGAAGTTCCCCCCCTTGGTTCCTCCATCTTTTGAAGAATGAAGTTATTGTGAAGGCAAGTCAAGGAAAACTGTCCTACTTTGGCACAAAGAAAGTTCTAGGAGATGTCCAGATAACTGAAGCTCCACCCCCCCACCATCACTGTCACAATCATGCCACCATGTCAGCTTGTGATCTGTCTGCCAAACCCCTCATCTGTTTCCTCTTTCTGTTCAGGTGGTCTACAACATTCTCTGTTGACACTACTGTTTCTATTTCTACTTTCATTGATCCTTACCTAAATGCTCTCTGCCATGTTTTCCATAGAATTCTCTGGTTCTGTGGTATTATTTCCCCTCTCCTACTCAACATTCCTGCCAAGTTGGTCTCCTGACCACTTTCGACATTCCATTTCCCATCCCCATGGCCTTGCACAGGCTACCCCTAATGACTAGAAGGCTCTTTGGCCACAAATCTAACTCTATCCTTCAAGATCAGTTCAAGTTCCATCTTCTGGGAGGAGACTTTCCTCATCCTCCAGTTTATACTGCTCAATGGCTCCACAAATTATTTTGGATTTATTTATCCATGGATACATTTATTGTATCATTCCTGAGAGAAAGCTAAATAATTTGTGGTATGTGATTGTGATGGAACTGTGTTGTAAGAAATGATGACTAGCCTGATTTCAGAAAAACGTGTAAAGTCTTTCATGAAATAATGAAGAGTGACATGAGCAGAACCAGGAGAACAATGGATATAGTAACAGCAATATTGTTCAAAGAAAAACTGTAAATGATTAAGTTATTCTGGCTATTACAATACTCAGATCAACTACAAAGATCCTATGAAGGAAGATGCTATCCATCTCTAGAGAAAGAACTCATAAATAGAAATATGCACAGTATGTTTTCTATATTCATATACATATATATGTGTACATATATATATGTATATATATCTGTGTCAAATGGTGGCCTTCTCTACTTACTGCAGGGTGGGAAGGGAGTGTATTGGAAAACAAGATGGGCTTTTAGCACTTATTCAACCAAGTGCCCTTGAAGAGTTTGACCTTTGTTTCCTTGATTAAATTAGGAGTCCTTGATGACCTCCTTGCCTCAAGGGAAAGCCTAGTTTACATGGGTTTGAGTGACATGTTTGTGACATCAAAGGCTTTTAGACCACGTGGGTTTAAGTCTCATTTTTGTGACGATTTTAGGTCTCATTGGTGAGTCGCATGTGTGACTCACCTTTGACCCTGAACAAGATATCTATATTTACACAGAGGTTGGCTTTCTCTTTCAAAGCTCTGAGCTGCAGCAGGAATGGCATGTGACTCTGAGCCAGCCTTGTTGAGCTCCTGGCTTAACTCAGATGTTGATGGTTCCTTGGTAACTATGAATAGCATTTGGTCTGTTCATAAATGAATGTTTGTAATTTGTTTGTATTCGCTCTGAAGTTCAAGGTGCTGGTTTTTTCCCCCAAGCTGAGTGAATGATATTTGTACGTTGGATTAAAGTAAGATTGTTAACCCCTTCACATTGCTTTCCTTAGTAAAGCAGATCAAAAGAACTTGGGCTTGCAGCATTCTGTGTGCTGGTTGTTGGTGGTTTTACACCCCCACAGCAGCTGCTAGCCAAATTATTGCAACAGGGAGGGAGAGTGAGAGACAGTTCAGAACTTAAAATGTAACAAAAAAAATTTTAAAGAAGCAAATATATCCTTCTACACATCATATGAAGAGTCATGAAAACCACAAAACAGACATTATGAAATGAATTTCATCAGTCACGGCTAAATAAGCCCCACAACATGATAGATGAAAGAAACAATATAGCGATATCACAGTCAGTTCAATATACCTTGAATGGAAAGATATATGTTAAAAGAACCTGAATGTAACATGGATTTAGTTATATTTGGAAAGCAAATTATATATTTCATGTATAATAAGGCTTTTCTACAATAAGGCCTTCTCATCAACAATATTAGTGAAACCACTACATTTGGGCTCTACCCACTCAGTGCACAATGTATCCTATGAAGGAGCAGCAATGACAAGAAAAAAGATGAAGGCAGGAAGAATGCCTGAATATGATCAGATATTTCACAGACGAAATTTTTGCTGGCAGTAACACAATTTTAACTGCACTCAAGGACCAATTTTCAAGATATCTCAATGAGTAAAACATTCCAAAGAATAGAAAATATTACAGGGAGACTTTGCAATTTAAGATTCACTTTCTTATTTCTTGAAAATCTTCATAAGAATGGTCCGTATACATATTGAGGTCATCCTTGATGAAAATCTGAGAAAAGAATAGGTAGGCTATTAAAGATGATTTTCTATAGAAGTTACACAGCTAAATAAGTAGCGGAGATAACTTAAGATCTTGCTATGTCTATCATCTGGATTTGTTTTTTTTAAACATTAGATGCAATATGACAAAGTCTTACTTAACAAGATGCCTGCTGCAGATCTAAAAATAATATGTCTATGACTACTATAACCGTTGGGGAGTTGTCTAAAGAGATTAATGAAGATGTACCAGGAAATCATCATCGACTTTTAAAAGACATGTTTGAAAACACAGACGGGTCAGTGGCACAGTTCTTTAAGAACGATGTTGGGGGTGCCAAACTTCAGAATGAGCTGAGACTGGTGAGGAAAGATAAGTACAACACCAGGGGATTTTTAAGTTATAATCAGGAAAAGAGGAGGTTCACAGAAGGGATAGACAGAATGGGAGGAGTAGAATGACAGATCACAGAGAAAAGGCAAAGCTTCAATTTTCTTTGCCAAGAAGAAACTTATACTAGAAAGGACAGCATAAAATGGCTATTAGGAAGTAGATAACCAAGGTAAGCAGGAAGACAGTAAGAGAACACCTAACTCCCCTGAAGAGTTCAAATCACAGGATCCAAATGAACTGCTGAAAGAACAAGCAGATGTGATTTCTATGATTCTGTCCTATTCAGGTGCAGATAGTCAACCAGTTCAGAACCCATCTATCATGGTCTGACCTACATCTCTCCATATTTTCCACAGGAATAGCAGGAGAGACTTTGTGAAATTGTTTGCTAACAATCTAGCTAAATTCTAGCTACAATATTTCCATGAACTAATCTTGCTACTAACTCTGTCAAAAAAATGAGTTGAATGTGCCATGAACCATTCTTGATGAAGTCATGGAGGCTTCACAAAATCTCAGAAATTGAGGTTGGAGTCAGATTATGGACAACTACAAATGCCAGGCTGAGGTGTTCGTACTTTATCCTAGAGACAATAAGTAGCCACTGAAAATTTTTGAGCAAGTGATTAACATGGTTGGATCTCAGCCTTATTTTGGCAGTAGTGTAAAAAATAGATTAAAGAGAAAAAAAGTGGAAAGAGGACAACCAATTAGGATACAACTACAATAGCCCTCACAAGAAATGATGAAAGCCCAAACTATGGCAGTGGCTGGGTAGGTAGAGCGAAGGGGATAGATGGAAGAGATGTTATGCAAAAAACATGGTTAATAAAAGGAACTCAAGATTTTAAAGCAGAGTTTCAAAAATAGCCTTAGGACTTTGTGAAGACTTGAAGGAATGCAATTCTTGACTAAAATGTAGTATTAGAAGGGATTCACTTGTTTTTTTTTTTGTTCGAAAGGAACAGATTAGATAATCAGGGTGGCACCATATCATTATACATAAAGTATATACCTGTATGGAAATCTGCAAACCTGAGGGGAGAAGCAGGGTGGAGATCATTTGAGTGAGGATCAAAGGATGGAGAAATAGAAGTGATATTGTGTTAGTATTATGGTATAACTAGAAGGGGGAAAAATGTATTCTGAGTTCCTAAAGCAAATCACTCAAATGGCAGAGACAGAATGATTGTGGGGGGAGGGGGACTTCATATATCCATACATCTATTAAAGGTATCTTTCTGATAAAAACTAAGCAGCTGATAAATTCTCACTTGTCTTGTTTCATCTTTCAGAAGGCAATTGCCAAAAGAAACTGCTGTGCTGAACCTGGTTTTGATCAATTACAGGGAACTGGTTAGTGAATTGGGGATAAAGTGGGGGGGGCGGCTTTAGGAGAAAATGTACATGCCATCTTACACCTCATTTTAGTTAGAGTGGAATACCTAGCAAAGATTGCTATGCACCCTAGATTTTAGGAAAGCAGCTTTCATAGAGTTCAGAGAAAGGATAAATGGGAGCCTGTGATCTGAGATTCTAAAAGAGAGTCCAGCTTAAGAACGGAGAGAAATTCTCAAAAAGGAAATTCAAATGATCATTTTGTTTTATTTATTTTTATATTTTGTCATTTATTTTAATGAGGAAGAAAAGTGGGGACTGTCTAAAGAAACTCACGTGGCTTCTCATCAAGGATCTATATGGAAGATGGAACGAAGGGCAGATAACTGAGGACAAATTCAAAAGGGTGACAATATGCAACAGTGTCAGGAAGACCAAGTCCTAGGGATGAACTAATGTTTTAATAAAGTCTAAGGACAACAAAAAGGACTTTGGGAATAAGAATTGGGGAATAAAGAGAAAGGAAAAAGGCCCCAGACTGGGTATAATACGGTAAGGAAAAGACAAAATTATTGAATTCTTTTTCCTTCTTTTTTTCTGTACCAAAGAGAGATTTTGTCATGAAACAGGAAGAATTTAAAGGAAACTGAAAGCCATTATGAGGAGATGACAAGATGACATCTAGCTGTTGTCAGTAAGTTAAAGTCTTCAGGTCCAAAAACAGTATCTTCCAAGGTAATGGCGAAATTTTCAGATGTGAGCAGAACCATTGATGATGGAGAATAGCAGGGTTGTTGTAGGCTTGGAGATGGGCAAATGTCCAATTTCTCTAAAAGAAAAAGACAATGGACTTTTCAAACTACAGGCTGGTGAGCTTGACTTCAAGTCCTAGCAAAATCATAAAGGGGTGATTGTGAAAATTTAAAAAGGGAAGTCATGATTCACTATGAGCTAGCATAGGTTAGTTAAGAGCAAGTTGGATCAGAGTGATTTCATCTACTTTTTACTACTCTGATAGATGAAGCAAATTTCACAAACAGAGTTACATGATTTTTTAGCAAGGCATGAGATCATCTCCCACAATTGCCTTATGAGACGAAATTGGGAAATGTGAGTTAGAAGGTAATAAGTGGATGAATAGAAATCTGAAGAGGAAGGAGGTCTCTAGAAGAATATCTTGGGTCTTTCTGTCCATAGACATGTGTGTTGTTAAGCAAAATTGTCTCATTAGCATGGCTTTTGTTTCTTTTGAGTGGAAGTACTTTCAGCTGTTAAGTGCTAAGCCCCAGGCCCAGGGCCC
>CM053625.1:260863074-260960574 GCA_028646595.1 Phalanger gymnotis
ACTTGAACAAAGTAGAGCTTTTGAGGAAGCAAAAGCTGCTATACAATTAGCTCTGGATTTATGGCCTATGCAAAATGGGCCAGTGGAGTTACAAGTGACTGTGCAAGATGACTATGCGAATTGGAGTCTGTGGCAAAAACAACACAACATGTCTGTTCAATATTTTTATCTAGTACTGTAATTGATGTCATACCATATTTTTAATATTGCATCCAATTGTGGTAACCATCATCAGACTGGATCACATATAGGAATTAGACAGTTGTGTGACACCCTGAAACCTCTATTTGAATTGAATGGGATTAGAGGCCATCTCCTCTCATTTATACCTATCCAAGCATCCCCTCTATGCAACATATTTGACAAGTTGTCATCTGCTCTTTTCTTGGGAAAGGATGAATGGGAACAAGGTAGGTAGGGGATACAGGGAGATTGCTTTAGGTTCGACATGAGAAAAAAGCCTCTAGTCGAATGCCTCAATGACCACTACTTGGCCCTGTATTGTTTATCATTTTTATCAAAGACTGGGGTGATGGCATAGGTGGCAGTCATAAAAACTTGCAAATGACATAAAGCTAATGGGGATAATTAACACAATGGATGAAATCAGAACTCAAACAGATCTTGACATATTATAACATTGGGCTAGATCTAATGAGATTAAATTTATTGGGGATAAATTTTAAATCTTTCACTTAGGTTAGAAAAATCAATTTCACAATACAAGGTTGGCTAAATAGCAATTCACTGAAAAAGACCTAGTGGTTATAATATACCACAAACTCTATAGAATTCAACAGGATGGTAATGACAGAAAAAAAGCAAACGCAATCAGACTACATAAAGGAGAGGCATAAAATCTAAGACTAGGAAATGATAGTCTCTCTGCAATCTGCCCTAATTAAACCACATTTAAAGTATTGTTTTCGGCTCTGGAGACCCTATTTTAGGAAGGGCATTGATCAGCTAGAGAATGATTTGAAGAAGGTCACCAGAATGGTTGCAGGGCCTTAGATTCATGCCCAAAGAGAATTAGTTGAGAGAACTGGAGATGTTTAGCCTAGAGAGGGACAAGATAGCTAGCTGTTATGTGGAAGAGGATTTGGGGGCAATGAGTAGAAACTACAGCAACATGACAAATATTGGAGGGACTTACAGAAAATTGGCACACTAGTGCCTTCAAATGTTGGTGGAATCACTACCTAATTCAGCCATTCTGCCCCAAAAAGGCACTAAACTGTGTATGCCTTTTGACCCAAATATACCACTGGTGCATCCATACCCCAAAGGGATCAAAAGAAAAGGACCTCTATGTATAAAAATATTGCTAGAAGTGACTTTCATAGCAATCAAAGAGTGTAGGCTAAGAGACTGTCCTCCTATTGGGGAGCAGCTAGACAAGTTATGGCACATTGTATACATGGGATGTTGTCATGCCATAAGACAGGCCAAAATGGACAGTCTCAGAGCAAGCTGGGAAGGCCTGACTAGACTGATACAGAGAAGTGAGAGCTAGCACAGCCTCTTAAAGGATGATGAACTTGTAAAGCAAACCAACTTTGAAAGAACTCTGATCACTCAAAGGCAAACTATAAACCCAAAAGACCAAAGATCAAGCAGGCTACTCATATCCCACCAAAGAGGTGAGGAGCTTAAAATGCAACGAGAGACATCAAATTTTGGAGCATGGACCATGTGGAATTTTTTTGCCAGACTATACAGGTATGTAATGAGTGTTGTTTGCTTGTTTGTTTTGAAAGACCCCTTTTGGCAGGGATGGGGTGGGAGGAATAGACTATAAATGCTAATAAAGATGAATATATTTATTTATTAAAAATAAAAAGAAACAGCAGAGACAAATTTTGGCTTGATAAAAATTTCCCAATAACTAGATCTATCAAAAATGGTCCCCCTTCATTAAAAGTCCCCAAGGAAAGGCCAGATGGCAGCTCATCAGACATGTTGTATAGAAGAGATGCTTGGTTAGGTACAAATAGGAGATGGCCTCTAATCCCATTCAATTTAAGTTTCTGTATGTATTAGGGGTTGGATTAAGCTCCTATTGGGGAGACTTGCTTCTCCCATTACTCCAAGGCTCCTACTCCCGTCACTGCCTTATTTGTCTCGCCCTAGTGGAAATTCCCTATTTCCTCTCAGATCGAGGCATGTTAATAAATTTAGGTCTGATGTAAGGAAATACTTCCTAATAATCTGGAGCTGTACAAAAGTGGAAAGGCCCGGGGGAAGGGGATACTCAGTGGATAGAGTGTCAGGCTTGAAGTTAGGAAGACTCATCTTCCTGAGCTCAAACCTGGCCTCAAACACTTACTAACTGTGTTACTCTGTGCAAGTTACTTAACCCGTTTTGTAAAATGAGCTGGAGAAGGAAAGGGCAAAGCACGCCAGTATCTCTGCCAAGAAAATCCCAAATAAGGTCATAAAGAGTTGGACACAATTGAAATGACTGAACAACAAAAACAAAAAGTCAGAAGGGTTAATAACTAGCAAGTGGACCATCTCTGGAGGTGTTCAGTAGAGGATGGATGACCCCATGTTGGCGATGTTGTGGGGAGCATGTTTGTGTGTGTGGACTGAACTGCACAATTGAGATGCCTTCCAATTCTGAGATTCTGTGATATATTGACAATCACAGATCAAAATCACCAGTAAACATATAGGTTGTTTGTCTTGATTTTTTTTGGCTGGGTTTGGAATTGAGGATGAGGAGAAAATTTAAGGGGAAGAGGGAAATGATGGGGAAGCACAAAGCCAGCACAAAGAGAATTAAATACAGAGAAAAGTCAGAAATTTGGTAAACCCAGGTCAAACTAACAGGGAACATAGAGCTTTAGGTAGTCTTGGCAGTTTGCTCAACAAACAAGGCCTTCAGAACAAAATGTTCTGCCTTCTGTGAGTATGGCGTTTAGATACAGAAAACATGCATTCTGATCTTGTCTCTGCTTCTTACTGTTACCCATGTGACATTGGGAAATAACTTGACTTTTCTGGGCTTCAGTTTTATCACCTGCAAAATCCAGGTAGGGGGAAAGGGTAAGAGGAGGGGGTAAATGGATGGACCAAATAAGCTCTGAAGTGTTTAATACTTTAAAGCCTTCCCAAGGGAATTTAAATCCCATATGTGAGTTATAGGAACCTAACAATAAGACAAAGCAGAGGTGTCAACAGGACAATCTCCATGTACACGTGCTTTCCTTAAATAGATTTTAAGAGTCTCATGAATTTAGTTTCTTCTCTTCTTGTGAATGATGAATCATGACAGATTCTATACAATTTACATTGACATAGTTCTTTCTTTAAAATAAGATGTGCAACAATAACAATAATAACCAGCATTTTATATTCTGTGCCAGGCACTGTGCTATTTTTATCTATTTAATGTTATCTCAATTCGGAGCTATTTGGAATTCGCAATTCGGAACTATAACCAAAGGGCCATAAAGCAGTGCATACTCTTTGACCCAGCAATACCACTACTGGGTCTGTATCCCAAAGAGAATAAAGCAAAAGCAAAAGGACCCGCATGTACAAAAATATTTATAGCAGCTCTTTTACTGGAGGCAAAGAAGTGGAAACTGAAGGGATACCCATCAAATGGGGAAGAGCTGAACAAAGTATGATATATGAATGTGATGGGATACAACTTTGCTCTAAGAAATGATCAAGAAGATGGTTTCAGAAAAATGTGGGAAGACTTAATATGAACTAATGCAAAATAAAGTAAGCAGGACCAGGAGAACCTTGTACACATTAACAGCAATACTATAACAATCATCAACTATGAAAGACTTTGCTACTCTGACCAACACAATGATCTAAGTCCAAAGGACTCATGATGAAAATTCTATCCACCTCCAGAGAGCACTAATGAACTCTAATGCAGATTGAAATATACTTTTTTCACTTCATTTTTCATTCTTTTTTTGGCAACATTGCTAAGGTGGAAATATGTTTTGCATGTCTTTACATGAATAATTGATAACATATTGCTTGCCTTCTCAATGGGCAAAGGAGAGGTAAAGGGAGAGAGAGAACTTGGAACTCAAAATTTTAAAAAAATGTTAAAATAAATAAATTACAATTATTAAAAACAAACAAATATCTCATTTGATCTTCCAAAAAAATACTGGAAGATGTTATTATTATCCCCATTTTATAGATGAGGAAACTGAGGTCAAGTGATTTGCCCAAGGTCACATAGCTGGTAATTGTATGAGGCTATATTTGAACTCAGATCTTCCTGACTCCAGGCACAATGCTCTATTCACTATACCACATAGGTGCCTTGTGCTAGTAGCTAGCACACAGAATTAAACTACTCACTAACTGACTCTGGGAAATTTTTATTAAAAGTTAAACATGCAAGTCACCATTTCTCAATAAAACGGGAAACAAGCCAATGTGTGATAAATTGCTTTAATAATTCCAAACAAATGCAGGGTTAGGATAATATATTCGATAAGCAATTATTAAGCCCCTACCACATGTGGGAGAGAGGAGATATACATGCCTACAGTGCTAAGCAGTAGGGGTACAAAGGAAGGCAAAAAGGCAGCCCCTGCCCTCAAGGAGCTCACAGTCTAATATTAATTATTAGAAACATTTAGAGAAAAAAAGGGGGAAGAAAAAAGTTGACCACAGCTTTAGGATTTTGTCTCATCAGACCAATTAATAAGTTTTTATTAAGTGCTTAATGTGTGCTGGGTGCCGTATCTCACTTCCCTGAAGGGATTTTTCTTTGAAGATACCTTTCCTAAAGTCCTGTAGGATTGTTTAGAGGATGTTGAAACTCCTGATTAAGTAAAGAATCTTCAGTCCTACCTGTGAGAACCAGCATCAATAACCTCTTCCATATCTGAAAAAGGAGAGTTTTCTTCAGGTTCACCACTCCCATCTCTGCTCTACAATTTCACATTCTTTTCTAAACAGCTATGTGTATGTGTTATTGGAATTCCATAGCAGCAATATATACAAGATGTTCTTGGACTTGAAAGGTACCTCAGAGATCATCTTATTCAACCTTCTCCCACACTTCTTGGCTTTCAAGAGAAAAGGGCTGACCTATTTTAAATAGTCTTGGTATATCCGGTAACTCTTTCCTTTGCAGGAAACTGAACAAGCAAATGCATGAGGGGTAACCATGGTTCTTCTTAACTGTCAGTGTTGATACTTACTGAATAGGACCTAAAGATAATTTTTTAATTGTGGGGGTTTGGAGGTGAGGAGGTTGTTGTTTTTTTCTGTTGGCTTTCAGATTCAGAGTTTTCCTGAATACATGAACAGCTCAAAGGGTTGGTCTCTGGATAACCTATAACTGATCATATTTTTTTGGTAGCTAGTCTTATTTAATATAGTACTTGTCGCTATTTGCAACTTTACCTTTCCATATCATTGAGCAACTAATATGTGTAAGAGCTACGAAATGCATTTTTAAAAAATATCCAATCTCAGATAGTTGCACACTAAATAAATCTATTTGCCACTGCTTTTCAGAATTTTTAGTCATACTATATTCCTTAAAATTTTATTCCAATGTTCAAAGTGAATTTTTTTTACCCATACAGGTTCCAAGGAATCCAGACTTATCTACCTGCCACATAGACCTTGCTCAGCAGAGCTGTATTGCAAATTCTGCTGCCGTGTCTTAACTTGAATATCTTGTACTCACTGTACAAGCCTAAGGTGATGATCTCAATATTCAGGGTGTATTAGTTGTAGGGGGTGGGAGAATGCCAGCTAAGTACACCACTGACAGTTTCTACTTTGGAAGACTTGACTATGTTTTCGAATCCTCATAATCAGGAGCCTCATCTTATCCCTTAATTAGAATAAGAATTTACCTTTTCCATTGAAACATCAAGGACATCTTAATGAGGAATGAGAATGGAAGAGGAAAATTTTTGAAAAAAATGTTTTATAGCAGACAACATTCTTACAGTTATGCAGTGGCCTGAGAGGTATACAAAGCATTGTTTATTGACTATTAAAAAATTGATCAGTAGAGCCAAATGCTGCCTTCTTTTTCCCACCTTTTTCTCTAAGTGCTTCCTCCAGCATGCTGCCTCCCATCCATATATGTCAAAATGATATAAAATTCTGTGAAAAACGTTATAGAGATTGTGACATAGTTATTAATATCAAACAAAGCACAAAAAACAAAGATATATATTGGCTCACCAAAGATGTTTGCCACCCTTGTAATTATATCCAATGCAGAGACCAAATAGAATATGGATTCCCTATAGTTGCTGAGCTCCTCCAGAGGTTCTTCCTGAAGATAGTACTTTGCTTATAAATATTTGTGTGGATTCACAATAGTTACTGAAGTCCTTGTTCCTGTTCGCATATGGCATTTTACTTGGGCAAGTTTTTTAATGATAGATGGATAGATAGATAGATCGATAGATAGATATATGAATAAATAAATTAATTAACATTTACTAAGTTCTAGGAATACAAAAAAAGGCAAAAGACTGTCTTTCCCTTCAAGAAGCTTTACAATCCAACAAGAGAGATAATATGCAAGGAAATAAATAGAAAACAAGTCCATATACAGAATAAATAGAAAATAATTGAAAGATGGAAAGTATTAGATTTAAGAGGGATTGAGGAAGGTTTCCTGTAGAAGGTGAAATTTTTGTTGGTGCTTAAAGGAATCAGGAAAGATCAGTAGTTGGAGTGGAGAAAGGAGACCATTGAAGGCAGGAGGCAGGCAGAAAAATCTGAGAGAGATGGAGTGTCTTGTTCATAAAATGGTTGGAAGGCCAGACAATGCACAAAGAAGCTGAAAGGAGTGGAGTGAGGATGACCACCAGAGGGTACCTGGAGTCAAAACCAAGCAGAGTACCTAATGGAAAATGAAGCACTAACTGAAAAGGGTTATCTTAGAAGATATCTGTAATTATTCAAAGGAGTTCTATGTACATGGCAAAGACCAAGCTGACAAAGAATGACTTGTCCAAATTTCAACATGCATTTGAATGGATACCCTCTTGGGCTTTTCCAATAGTATGATATCCAGGACAGATAGCACCAACAGGCAATTTGTGTCCAGAGTTGAACAGGAGACTGGATTGTGTTCAGAACCTACAGAGCTCTTTTACTGACCCCAAGCATCCTATGAAAGGGCCATCTTTTCAATATTAAAATTGAACAGTGTTGCTACATGACAGCAAGACAGAACACTCTGAAAAACTAAAAAATCGGTCTTACCTTGAGGGCAGCAGAGAGACACATGGTAGGTGTGAGCAGGCTACAATGTATAACTAATGAGCAACTCCAAAGGACAAGAAGGGACTTTATCAAAGAACTATGTGATAGAAAAATGGGCTGGTCACACGACAAAAGTGAAGGATGACAGGTAGACAAGCAGAGTGTTAGACTGGTACCTTCATGACATCAGGACACAGCAGAGAAGACCTCCAGCACATTGAGTGAGTCCCCTATGGTGTGACCTTTTGAGAGAACATGGGCAAGGGTTGCAAAGGGTGGGTAAACATGGATGGAGTACGATCAGCATTTTTAGAGGGAATTGCTCAACTAGTGAGATCAAAGACAATTTTGAGTATGTGCCAGGTACGTAACAGGTACATATACTACTAGTAGATTTGGGGGATTACAAAAACAAAAGTGAAAAAGTCCTTGCCCTCCAGGAGCTTACATTCTAAAAAGCATGTGGGTATATAGGCAGATACAAGGTAATCTTGCACAGAAAGGTACTAGTAGCTTAAGTGACCAGGAAAAATCTCATGTAGAGGATGGCACTGGTGCTGAGTCTCTAAGGAAAACAGGGACTCCAAGAGGCAGAGGTAAAGAAGAGAATTCTAGGCACGGGAGGAGGGCAGCAAAGGCATGGAGATGAGAGATTAAGAATAGTGTGTAAGGAACAGCAAGAAGGCATGTAGAGTGTAGGGAGGAGAAGGCTGGAAAGACAAGATGGGGCAGCTTGCGAAGAGATAGAAATGCTAAATAAGAATGTTTCTATTTGATCTGAAGGGTAAAAAGGGAGCCACTGGATCTTACTGAATTGGGGATAGGAAGAGAGTAACATAATCAGACCTAAGCTTTAGGAAAATCCCTTTGATGGCTATGTGGAGGATGGACTGGAGAGCAGAGAGACTAGAAGTGAGAAGACCAATTAAAAGACAATATCCAGGCAATAGCCTAGATAAAAATGAATTAGGGTCTAAACTAGAGTGGTAGCTCTATGATTGGAAAGAAGACCTTGGAGTGATTGGTGGAGGTAGAAATAAAGAGGTTTGGTAATGGATTGGCTATGTGAAGTAAAGGAGAACTGAGGACATGATTAAGGTTGCAAACTTGGGCGACTGGAAGAATGATGGTGTCCTCAACAAAAACAGTCAAGTTTGGAAAAGGGGTGAATTTAGGGGAAAGAAGATGAATTCTGTTTGGACATGTTGAATTTGAGGTGCCAGTGGGACATCCAGTTTGAAATGTCCAATAGACAATTGTTGGCACTCTGGAACTCAAGAGACAAGCTAAGTCTGGATAAAGTGATTTGGGATCACTTGGGTGGAAAAGATCATTAAAACCCATGGGAGTTGATGAACTGACATGGTGACCAAGTGATAGAGATCAGAGAGGAAAGAGAAGAGGGGTCTTCTTTTCATCCTTTTACTGGTGATTTCCTTACCACCTAAACCTCATTCAGGATAGCCATCAGCAGGCCATCTTCCTCCCTTTGTATTTCAATCATCCATTTCCCAGGTGCCATGGAGTGACCAGGTAGGAAGAATGGCATGGCTATTCATACTGGTTAGATGAGTCACCAACTACAAGCCTTCTGGTGAGTTGAAGGATTGCCAGAAGGTGATAAACCTTGCCAGAGAAGGCAGCTAGGTGGTGCTGGGCAATGGATGGAGTACTGGGCCTGGAGTCATTCTTGATTTTGAATCTGACCTCAGACACTTACTAGCTGTGTGATCTTGGGCAATTCAACTTCTTCCTGCCTCAGTTTCCTCAACTGTGAAATGGGGATGATAACAGCACCTACCTTGTAGGGTTGTTGTGAGGATTAAGTGAAATATTTGTAAAGCACTTAGCGCAATGCCTGGCACATAATAGGAATTTTAGGAAGGCTTATTCCCTGCCTTCCAGCCTTCCAGACTTCTGGCACTATCCTCTAACCTGTTGGCACATCCTAAGAACCTCTGGGTCTTGTCATTCACCCTGTCACTGAACCCTTGAGATTTCTGGACCTTCCCATCAGCCCTCCAGCTGAACTCTTTTATGTGTTGTCTCCTCTGATCAAAGTGTGAGCTTCTTGGGAACAAGACCGTCATTTTATTTAATAGCATCCCTTGTGCTTAATCCCTTATGTGCTTAATAAGTATTTTCCCATTCATTCATCAATTGGAACTCATGGGGATAGCAGGATCTAGTGAGGATTTTTTTTTAGAAGATGGGAGAGACTTGGACTTATTTGTGGGCAGCAAGGAAGAAACCAAAAGATTGGGAGATACTGAAATTGAGAGAGAGGAAATGATTGTGGAGGTAACTGGAGAATAAAAGAGGAGACAAGATCCAGGGTACATGTAGAAGGGTTCACTTTGGCTAGAAGTGTCATCTTTTCATCAGAGATCATACTCAAGGAAGAAAGAGTAGGGGGTGATGTTAAGGAGTTGTAAAATGAGGAGAAGGGGAAAAGGGGGAAGTCACTGAGAATGGCCTCAATCTTCTTAGCAGAGTATGAGGCAAAGTCCTCAGTTTAGAGAGTGGTGAAGAGAGTATTGTGGGTGATTTGAGAGGAGAAGACATTTAGAATATCTACTGTGTTGAGTGGGGTGGACAATCATCCCCCAGCAGTGAAGGCCCAGTAATGGTCCTGGTCAGCTCCCTTGTGGGATTTTCTCAGCTTTATTCAACAGCATGGGAAGAGAAGTATACATTTTGGTGATGAAATGATAAAGGAACAAGGGATCTGAGAGTAAAAGATAACATAGAGTTGAACTGGTACACTGAGGGGTCAAGACAGGTAAAAAGGGGCTGTTAGTTGGTGTAGTAGATAGAGTACTGGCCCTAGAATCAGGAGGAACTAAGTTCCAATGTGACCTCAGCCACTTACTAGTTGTGTGACTGTAATGGTAATCAGGGCAGGACTTTTTTGTTGTCTGCTCTTTTGGAATGCTGAGGTCATCAAGTACCTTTGATGAGTCTTGCCTTTCAAATGTAATGGGAAGCGAAATGGGACTTTTCACCGTTCTTTGTTTGAGTGCTTCTGAGCACTGAGGTCATCAAGTGTCCCAGGCCCTGAGACCAGTATATAAGAGCTGAGGTTGGCATTTTATATTGGGGCTACACTCAATGAAAGAGTCATGAGATTCTAGGCAAGCCATTGAAGACCCCCTCTCCCGCCCCTCCCGCCCCCACCCACCCCCGGCTTTGATAACCCAGACAGATATTGGAGCTTCTCTGGTAACTATGTATATTGAGATTTGGTTAGAGGGAAATGTTGATCTGTTTATATTGTCTCTGTAATTTCTGTTTATATTTGCCCTGAAGTTCAGGGAGTTGATCTTTTCCCCCTGAATTAAGTGAATGAGATCTATCTATCTATCTATACATATATAGATATATAGATATAGATACAGATATATATGTTTAATTAAACTGAGATTGTTAACCCCTTAAAGTTGCTATCCTTAGAAAAGCAGATCAGAGAACCTGTGTTGGCAGCCCTTCCTGTGTGCTGTTGTTGTTACAGTAACCCTGGACAAGTCACCCAGATTGCCTCAAAAAAGAAAAAGACTGGCAAGGAAAGAGTATGAAGATGAAGGGATTTGGAGTCCCAGTGAGAATGAATCAGTGAATCAACTAGCATTTATTAAGCATCTACTGTATTCCAGGCACTGTGCTCAGCAATGAGGGTACAAAAAGAAATGCAAAAAACAAGTCCCTACTCTATCAGAGCTCACACTCTAATGGGAAAGACAACAAACAATTATGTACAAATAATATATACACATATATACTCACATATATGCAATGTATATATACATATGTACAAATACACATACACATGTGTACATATAAGTAAACGTGTATTTGTAAATGTGTGTACATATATATGTTATACATACATATATATATATGCTAAATTGGGGTGGGGGTTATCTCAGAGGAAGGCACCAAGACAAGAAGGACTGGAAAGGCTAGAAAGGCTTCTAGTAGAAGGTGAGACTTTGGCTGAAACTTGAAAGAAGTCAGGGAAGCCAAGAGGCAGAGAAAAGGATGGAGGGTGTTCCAGGTATGGGGGACAGCCAGGGAAAATGACTGGAGGCAGGAGATGGAGTGTAATGTGTGAGGAATAGCAAAGAGACAGGTGTCAGTCACAGAGCATGTGGAGAGGTTAGATATAAGAAGACTAGAAGGATAGGAAGGGGTCAGGTTGTGATGGCTTCAAAAGTCAAACAAAAGAATTTTACATTTTAAACCTGGAGCCAAAAGGGACTCCACACTACAGTTGATTGAATGGGGGGCAAGGGCATATGACATGATCAGATCTGCACTTAGGAAGAGCAATTCGACAGCTGAATGGAGGATGGACTGAAGTGGGGAGAGATTTGAGGATTGGAGACCAATCAACATGTTATTACAATCGTCCAGGAGTGAGATGACAAGAGCTTGTACTAGGGTGGTTACAGTATCAAAGGTAAGAAGGCACACACGTTATGAAGGTAGAAATGGCAGGACTTACTTGGCAACAGATTGAATGTGGAGGGTGAGAAAGAGTGAGGAGCAGAGGATGACACCCAGATCGGGAGCCTGAGTGACTGAGAGGATGGTAGCACCCTTAACAGTAAAAGAGAAATAAAGTAAAGTAAAAGAGAAATAAGAAAAAAGTATTCGATGGGGGATAAAATGATTGCAGTTTTGGTTATATCAAGCTTAAGATATCTTCAGGGAATCCACTCGGACATGTGAGACTTGAGGTCTGGAGAAAGATTAGGGCTAGACAAGTAGAGAGTCATCTGCATAGTGATGATCATTGAAACCATGGCAATTGATGAGATCAGCAAGTGAAATAGTATAGAAAGAGAAGGAAAGAGTGCCTAAGACAGAACCCTAGAGGGACTCCCCTCCAAGGGTGTTACCTAGATGCAAAGGAAATAGAAAGAACAATCAATCATCTAGGCGGGAAAAGAACCAGGAGAGAGCAGTGCCACAAAACCTAGGGAGAAGAAAGTGTCAAGAAGAGAGTTATTGACAGTGTCAAAGACTGCAGAGAGATCAAGAACTGTAAGAACTGAAAAGGCCATTAGATTTGGCAATTCAGAGATAGCTGGTAACTTTGGAGAGAGCGGTTCCAGATGAATATTGAGGTTCAATGCTAGACCACAAAAAGTTAAGAAGAGAGTGAGAAGAAAGGAAGTGGAAGCAGCTATTCTAAATCAATTCCTCAAGTATAGCCATGAAAAGAAGAGACATAAGATGATTGCTAGTGCGGATGAATGCATTAAAAGAGGGTTTTTTGAGCATCTGGGAGACGTGAATATTTTTTAGGCAGTAGGGAAGGAGCCAGTACACAAGTAGTGATTGAAGATTAGTGAAAGAGTAGGGCCTCCTGGAAAAGGCAAGATAGAATGCAATGAAAAATAGATTTCAAAGGAATAAGGCATAGAAAGAGATAGAATGATTAGAAATTATGATCAGATAAAGGAATTTCAGTATTTGTTTTCATGGATTTGGACCATTTGAGGGTGATAACGAGATCAATGTTTAGTTGAAATGGATTAGAGAAGTAGGTCACAGTAATTGAGTAGTTTGAGGATCTAGACAGTGCATTTGAGAGAACATCAACAGATATATATGTATATATATGTGTGTGTGTGTGTGTGTGTGTGTGTGTGCATAGAAATATATACATATGTGAATGAATGAATAGAAAATAGTCATTGAATATACATATATGTGTGCGTGCGTGCGTGTGTGTGTGTGTGTGTGTGTGTGTGTGTGTGTGTGTGTTATACACTCCCTAATATAGGGCCAGGAGTAGAGATGAAAAGGTAGACTTTGAACCAGGTGTTGAAATAATTGAGAAAGGAAGACGTCCTGATCACAGGCATCAGGATATAGATTAGGATGGAATGAAAGGGAAAAGGGAAGAGTCTGCTTAGGGATGATTGTAGATGGGGAATATGAAATTGGCAATGAGAAGCAAATTGTATTCTAAGTCTCCTGCCAATGAGTTGTGGGGAAGTATGAGAGAAGGTGCAACCAGTGCTGTAGTAGAAAAGATGGCCTCAGATTCGGTGTCATCTGAGGGATGCTAGGTCTCTGTGAGCATTAGAAGTTTGCTCATTATTTAGAAGGACTTCTGATTGATCAATAGATAACATAGCTATAGATGAGTAGATAGATATAGACAGGTAGATGAAATAAATGAAGACATGTATGTAGGTAGGTAGGTAGGTAGATAGATGGATGGATGGATAGACAGACAGACAGACAGACAGACAGACAGACAGACAGACAGACAGACAGACAGACAGATAGATAGATAGATAGATAGATAGATAGATAGATAGATAGATAGATAGATAGATAGATAGATAGATAGATGGATGGATGGATGGATGGATAGACAGACAGACAGACAGACAGACAGACAGACAGACAGACAGACAGATAGATAGATAGATAGATAGATAATCAAAGGGATGGGCAAATACTGAGTTGGACATTGAAGGAATCGAGTTGATACGGATAGAAATAAGAGAGTGGGCAAGAGGGGAAACAGAGGGAAGTAAACTGCTTAAATTTATCCTTAGAGAATCAAAAATTCAGTATCACTGGGATCGGGAGAGGATAGGAGTTTACTAACAATTGGGGGATGGATCCAGGCAGAGTATCAGTTAAAGAGAGCAGCTCTGTTGATGGAGGCAGGTGATCAGAACCTGTAAGGTCACAGCTCCACCTTGTAATCTTGGTCTCTGTCACTGTCTGGTCTTCCTCTCCGTTCTCCACCCAGAAGGATGGCCTGGTATTTCTCACCTAGCTGGTCCACCCAGTGCAATCTGTGGCCTGGTTTTATTTTATGACCAAAGTCAACAACTTTGACCATCTTTGATGCCATATATTGTATTTTTTAATCATGTTGATAACTTTTGTTTTTACATTATTTTCATTTCCCAAAACATTCCTCCTTCATCACTCTAGCAAACCATCTCTTATAAAAATATTTTTAAAACAACTCAGCAAAACTAACCAACATAGCCAAATAGTATTGCATATTGGATTTTGTCTAATTGTAATTAATAATTAATTACTTGTGATATCAACAAGGTACAATAACAGGAATGATCTAGAACACTAAATTTTTAATTGTTTCTATTCATTTGGTTTTAGAAATATATCACATTTTTACTTACATATTTAGCCTAATTAAGTTTTTATGTAGCTAATAATAGTTCAGGAGGCCTTCAACAGGACTTTTTACTTTTTGGGGGGATCCAGTTTGGTACCTGAACTGATCTGTTACCATTGCTCTTGAGAAATGGCCAGTCTGATTCTTTTTTCCCATTCTAGATTTCATTGGTGGTATCGCTTCTGCCCCTAAAGTGTCCACTGTCCTTCAATGGAAATATGTTGCAGCCTACATGTAAGTGTCCATTGCCCTTTTGGGTCACGCATAACACTGTACATTAGAACTGTTGTGGTGTGTAGAGAGTTGTCCTTGGAGTTATGAAGGCCTGGATTGAAGTACCAAACTGGGCATGTGACACTTAGCCTCTCAGTGCTTCAGGTATGTGGGTGTACAGGGTGTTCAGGGAGACTAGCACCTCTGACGTGAGGGCTTGCAGAGCCCTTTTCAGGGCTGCTCATCTACTACTAGATTGGTGTCCACCTGGCACAATGCTCACCTGTGGCTCCTAGAAGCTATAGCCTGCCCAGTGGCCACACCCTGGTAAAACTGTCTCGGCAGACAGGCTAAACCAGGTTGAGGGTAACTGACAGGCCACAAACTCATCGGTGAGTTAGGGGGTGTCCACCCCAAGTATGTGAAGACATCACCAGGTGGGATGGGTGTATGAGAACAATCTGTTCCAACAACCATGAAAGAAGCTGAAGCAGGTGACGCAGAGCCCTTCGATCAGTCAGACATCAAAGACGCCAAGGTCATCCGCTGCATCCTGAGCCATCGCCAGTCATTCTGACTTCTGTCCTGCACCACTGGACTTGGATGACTCTGGAAGAGAGAGTGAGGCTGATGACCTTGTGCAACTCTACCTCACTTAAATCCAACTCATGCAGGAGTCAAGACATCACCTTGCGCTGTCATTGGCCCTCTTCGAAAACAGAGGACAAAACAACAAATGATAAATTGCAGGGCAGGCGCTAATCTGACTTAGTCGAATGAGTTTCCTGTAACAATGAAATCACATCTGGTATGATGCTATAACAATAACAACTGCCACTACCACCACAATGACAAAAATTTGCATTAATTGGGCATACAAACTAGGAGTTGAGTGACAGGCAGAAATGAGCCTGAGACTCAAAACTGTTGCAGATTACCCACAAAGTAGATAATCTGAACTTCAATAATTGAGAATTTGCTATATTTGAGCATATTAACAAAAAATTATGCATATTCTACTATTTGAGAAATCACGATATGAAAAACAAGATAGCATATACCCAAATTTAAACAAATTTACTGAAGACTGTGCAAATGACTATAAATTCAATCTATCTTTGCTATATAGAATGAATATAAATAAAATGTATACACGCAATACACCCATATGCATATATGTACAGGTATATTGTATATTACGTATATAGATATTTTTGTATGTGGGAGGTGGTGATTTGGTTGGTGTGGGGAATTCCCAGTGCAGTTAAGTGGAAAGAATGCTGAACTTGGAGTCATAGGACCTTCGTTCAAATCCTGGCTCTACTTTTTATTGCCTTTGATCCTGAGATTTACCTCTTTGGATGCTAGCCTCTTCATCTGAAAAATTAGAGGCTAGAATAAATAACCTCTAAGTTTTCTTGCAGCTCCAGAGCTATGATCTATGAATGCACTGAGTCTAGAACTGTCATCCTATGATTTACCAAGGCCCATCAGTAACTCTTTTGAAATTAAGTCTTAGTTGCCCAGAGAAACCAGTCCATGTGAGAGATGGGAATTCAAGGGCTTCTTGACTTATATCTGCTTTCTGTCCACCACACTGTCCTGCCTTTTACAGTTTAAAAAAATGTTAAATATCAATATTCATAACATAACCTGTGTGGTACAATAGTAACTACCAGATATTAAAAAGGACAAGAGTCCCCTTGTTTTATGAAAGATTGATGGTAAGACATGGAATAGTAAGACAAGGTGAAAAAGTGCAGAGATTTCAGTCTCCATTGCTGGAAGAAGTCACAAGTGCTAACTAAGGAGAATCCACATCAATGAAATCGCAAATTACCCTAAGCAGCAAAATTTATTAATATACAAAATTTAATATGCAATAGTATACACATATATACACTGATAGGCAAAAATGTTTGAAATTTTCTCTTACAGATGTATTATGTTAAAATCTCCCTTTAATGTACAGGACACAGAAGAGAGAAAAATCTCCCTCTGAATTGTGTCTCTATATTTTCCAGTATATCCAGGCATAAATTCCCATGTCACAGCCTAGAAAGTGGAATCACGCACATCACATATTCTTTTTTTGTTTAATAATATTTTATTTTTCCCCAATTACATATAAAAAGCAATTTTTAAAGTTTTGAGTTCCAAATTCTATCCTTCCCTCTGGCCCTTTCCCACTCTCTGAGAGAGTAAGCAATCTGATATAGTTATAAATATGTCACTTTTAAAGTGTTTATTGAGCTACAACTCTATTCTTCCCTCATTCTCAAATTTAAAAAGAACAAAAACAGGAAGTCCAGTTCCTGAAACAGTTGGTTGTGTCTCATTTTGCTTATGGGCTCTTTTGGAGGAGCTTTGTACAGAAAAAGATTCATTAACACCAGTGTTTGCTTGGGGAAGAAGAGGAGGGAGAAAAGGTCAACTGATTTCTCTCTTGGTGCTCTTTTACCACACATGGCATAGTTTTTGAGATCACTTAACTCTCTCTGGGGCTTAGGTTCCTTCTCTGTTAAATGAGAGAATTGGCCTAAATAGCCTTGAAGGTATCTTTCAATCTAAATCTATGAACTTCACTCAAATTTCCTTTATGCAAAAGCTACATGGTGATAGTCTATAAAGCTTTCTAAGTTTAAGGGCTGTTCTCCCCCCATTCCACCCACACCCTACAAACCCCCAATAGTTTTTTAATATTGTAAAAGGAAATGGATTCTATGTAACCATCAGATGAGACTTCAAAAAGAAATAAATGACAACCAAAATAAATTCTATATGACATGTAAAATTTAAGCCAACTAATTTAGTAACCTCTAACAGTAAATCTATTTTCTGTAGAATTCAAGGAAAGCTGGTAGATGCCAAGCCCTATTAAAAATGATTGAATGGCACACCATGTTTAGACCTACATACATGAATTTTAAAAATACGAACTAAAGCATATTTTTTAAAATGATCATTAAAATAATTTTAAAAGTTCTTACATTATACCTACTCATAGAATCTCCATATTGAGATAAAACTCAGGAGCTATTTAGTCCAGCCCATACCTAGAGACCTATCTTCAATATTTTCATCATGTGGTCATTCAGCCTTTGCTTGATGAGAGATCTCTAGAGAATAGACAACCATTACCCTTTTGCACAGTTCTTATTGTTTAGACTTCCTCCCGCCAGCCCTACCCCCCAATTACAACTAAGTTGCTCTCCGTTTTTTCCTCTGGGGTGCAACAAGAACAAGTTTAATCTCTCTTCCAGGAAAGTGTCTTTCAAATCCTTAAAGATAGTCATCATTTCTTCCCTTCCCTCCCTCCCCCCACTGTTTCTTCTTCTCCAAGGTAAACATTTCTCGTTCCTTCAACCTGTGTTTTATATGGCATGCCATTTAGACTTTCCTCATTCTGGTTGCCCTTCTCTAAATACTCTTCCTCCAGATTACCAATATTCTTCCTAAAATGTGCTGTCCAGGGCAGAGCACAATACTCTACGTGTGATCTGACCATGGCATAGAGTACTGATCTTAATTTCCACATTCTGGTAGAAAGATCATCATGCTTAATTCATAACACTAACTTTTTGGGTTGCCAGATGGCACAGATTGCTGACTCAGAATCTCAGATTTGGAAGAATTTCCACAACTAAGCATATACTCCAAGGAGGTTAAAGACAGAAAGGTCTTTTATACATGAAAATATTCACAGCAGTGTGTGTGTGTGTGTGTGTGTGTGTGTGTGTATGTAAACAATTAATGATCTCTTAATTGTGAACTCTGGTAGTCTTTTTTCAATCTTTATCCTTTATCAGCATCTCTACAGGATTTGATTTTGTTGAGTCCTCCTTGTATTTTCAAGGCACTGCATCTCCTGGTTCCGCTGTATGATCACTCCTCTGTCTCCTTTGCTGATTCATCATTAATAAAATGGCCCCAACTGTTCATATATCCCAAAGACCCTTTCCTTTTCTCACTACGCCCTCTCATTTGGTGATCTTAACAGATCCCATGGATTTAACTCTATCTACATGTTGTCTCCCTCAGTAGGATGTAAACTTCTTGAAGGACAGGACTACTCGTTTCTGTTCTCATATTCCCAGCGTCTAGTACTGTGCTGAGAGTCAGTCAGTCAGTCAACAAGCATTTATTAAACACTTACTATGTGCCAGGCACAGGATTAAAAAAAAGTCAAAAACCATCCCTAACACCAAAGAGCTCACATTCTAATAGGGGAATGTATTCGGGGATACATAGTAGATACTTTATAAATGCTTATTGATTAAGTGAACACAGAGGCCATCTCATCCAAACTAAACAAGAATCCTTACATACCTGGTGTGTACTGGCCTAGTTGTTCATTGAAGACCTCCATGAAGCAGTATAACTCTAATTAAGAGGTTTGAATTATCGAGCTAGAATGAACCTACCAAAGGTGCTTTCAATATGAACATGTTGCATAACAGTATTATATTATGAGCATCCTATTCCCCATTCACTTCTAATTATACTCTCTGTATGTGGGATGGACAAGACATCTCATCCATCCAATAGCTTGAACTATCATTCCACCTAGATCTTTTTTATTTTTCAGATGATCTACTATCCAGGCATGCAGCCCCCATTTGTAATTTGTGATATTGGTCTTTTGAATGCAGGTGTGACTTCAAATTTATCCCTATTAAATTTCTTCTTATTAATTTGATCTGACTAAATGTTCTAGCCTGTGGAGATCTTTTTGGATCCTATTACCCAACATTCGCTATCTCTAAAGTTAGGGAGACATAGAGAGCAAAGAACAAAGAATATACAGTATGGTACAATGGATGGATCTCTGGACTTGGGGTCTTAACTAAATTTGATTAGAATCTCTCCTCGGACCCTTAATAGCTATATGGCTCTAAGAAAATCATTTGACCTTTCTGAACCACAGCAACCGGACCTGTAAAATGGGGATGATATCTGTAGTATTTACTCACATTGTCGATGTGAGGATCAAATAAGATATTGTATTCAAAGCTCACTCCACACTTTAAATAAATTTATACATGTCAATTATTTATTATGATGATGTCAATATTGTTCATCCTACCTTTTCAGTTTTGAATTCAATTCAATTCGATAAATGTTTATTCAGTGCCTACACCGTGCTGAGGGCTGGTACAAGTATTCTTTGGTGCAACCATACTGGCCTGCCATTCCTCATACACACCCTTTTCCCTCTATGAGTTGAGATAATTTCAAGCCTTTGAATTGGCTGTCTCCGATGCTGGGGATGTTCTGCCCTGATTCTCCTACCTCATCTTCCACTTCTTGGAATCTCGGTGTTTTTTGTTTGTTTGTTTTTCAAGTTTCAGATCAAGCACCATCTTCTGTGTGAGATCTTTTCTGGGTCCTCACCTATCAGTGACTTCTCTAATGTTACCTTGCATCTTCTTTTTATGTGTTTTGTATATATCTTTACAAAAATGTCTTCTGATTAAAAAGTTAGCTCCTTGAGATAATTATTGTTTTAATTGTTTTTTAATCCTAAGCACGTAGTGCTGTGCCTAGAACATAGTAGGCACTTAATGAATGCTATTGATTGGTTTCTTTTAGAGATGGTGAAGTCACCTCCAAGAATCAAAACTGCACTTGAAAAATTCCATTTAAAATTTTTTCTCAAATATTTCAGTTCTCACCAACCTCTGTAAAGAGAAATGTTGCAATCTTCAGTAATTGGATTTTTAATGTGTACTCCCACCCCACCCTCTCAACTGTTTTAGGCAACAAATAAAGTTTTTTTTAATTAACCACAGATTTACAATGTCCACATTTTTTATAGGTCACAACTTCCTGTTTCCATTTGATTAGTTAGTTCTATGCTTAGGAGAAACAAAGTCTAAAATATCTTTTAAAAACATTTACATACTTTTATATAGAGAGCACTAGAAAATTCAATGTGTTTACATGTTTGGCTGCATAAATAAGAGGGATGTACATTATATCTGGAAAAATTAATAATTTCTAATTTTATTTTCTTCTCTAAAAATCTTGGTGAAATATTAATAGTTAAAAAGCAGTTTCAGCTGCAGAACTCATCACAGCAAGGCATTTGAATTACTGGTTTGGGGGATAAATATTTCTGACTTTTCCATTTCAACTTTTCAGGTGACTGCCTCTCACACAATTTTTATGTAAAATCGAACTTATTTTTATAGACTCATTAATTACTATCAGATCAAAGTAAGTTGTACTTTCCCCCTAACATAAATAGTTTTATATTCTTTCAGGTAGGTGTTAAATGTTGGTCAGAAAGATTATGGTAGTTGCCTTAATTTATTAATTTTTATCTATTCAACAGCTTCTTGACATTATCAAAATAAATAAAATTTAATTTACAAATAAATATTTTCAATATTCATGTACATAACTGAAAAGATTCTCATATAAGGTGATTAGGTGGTTTGCTACTGTTGGATTCACTATATGTATGTATTGCTTCAATTCATTCTACTTTTGTATTGTTGGTGTTTTGTTTTATTTTTGATTGTTGTTTATTTTTGGCAGTTCTTTTTAAAATATGAACCTCTTTTGTCTGAAACCTAAACTACTTAGAATTTCTTGTTCACTTTCTCACCAGCTGTAAATGTGTGACTGTAGGATAGATAGTAGAACTTTTGTGCAGTTGTTAATTACATAACAAAGACATTTTAACTATTGTAGAATTATATTTACAATTGATTTAAAAACTAATGTTTTGCCCTGTAATGTTATAAACGTATTGCAATGCATACATTTATTACTTTCATCATTGTTTTATCTCTGCAATTAAAATTAATGCCTGTCAGTGATTAAAGAAATCTTCAAAATTAGCTCAATTTGCAAGAGTGAGCAGTAATTCTTTTATTTTCATAAATTGTAAAAGCAAGGTATTTTATGAATTGTAAAAACACCTTACTGTTTGAAGAACTGATATGCTATTGTAGAGGTGTCTATTACTTTACTCCAAAGGGTTATCTTCAACGTTTTATAAAAGTCAGATTTCATTAGATATAGAAAATGAACCCCTCTCAAATTCTTTCCTTGCTCAATCAGTTTTCCTGAATCAAGAGTTCTTAAGCTGAGCACCGTGAACTTTTTTTTAATTTTGGTAACAATTTCAGTATAATTGGTCTTCTTGGTAGTCCCAAGCATTTTGTTTTATGCCTTTAAAAACATTCTTCTTTCTCGCGTGTGACTCAGTGAGCCCTGAGAGCCTCGATACCAGCTACGGGAAGATTTCGTTGCGAGCTCAAAGCCAGGGATTTCCGCGTATCTGGAAGGGTATGTGGATGCTTGGATTGAACCAGGACTGGAGAATATATTCCTCCCCCGGTGAGATGGGTGCGCAACACGCTCAACACGTTACACAGTCATAGCACTTCGAAGCAGAATCTGCACCCACAACTAGTCCCTACTTCCCCACTCAGGCCAATTTGTGGTAAGACCTCCCGGGGTCGCTGGCCTGCTTTGGCCGGGCTGCTCGTGCTCGCTGGGGCCAGAAGCCTGGTATGGGGGTTTAAGAAGAAGGGAATGAGGGAGAGGGAGGGGGAGGGGCTGTCTCCTACCCCCTTTCCCAGACCAACGACTATGGGCCGGCAGCTCGCCCTTTTGCCCTTGGTCACACTCCCTCTAGCCTGATGCGCTACATTTTCTTTGAAGCGCCCCTACAGGGGTCTTCCGCGCCCTCTGGAGCACACAGTACCCACTTAGAAGTTAGTTCCTCTTCCCTTGCCCGTGCAGACCCTAACCATACTAGAAGGGGAGGCCAGGGGCCTGGACCTGACAGGTGACGGGGGGAGGAACCCCGGTGGCTCTGGAGTGAGAGAAAAGCACGTGCTGTGCGCGGTGGGGCTCCAGGCCTCGCCAGACTCGGGGACTGTGGGGCCTCTTTCCTTCCTGTGGGGAAACCCTTCCCGCGGTAGTTCTACCTGTTTGTTGCTCCGGCGCTATCCCTTCCAGCACCTCACCTAGCCCTTGGTCACCTCTGGGCTGAGTAGGTGGGCAGGGCCGCTAGCGCTAGCCGCCTGCGCCCCAACTCGCGAGTCACTTGTACCACCAACGCCCCACCCAGCCGAGGCACACAGGCTGAGGGGCTTCAGGCGCCCTGGGTGCCTCATCCCCAGCCTATCCCCAAGGAGACACCTCGCAGAGGTCGTCAGCTCCTTTCACCTCCCCCCTCCCCCCGGGTCTTCATGGGGAGAGCGAGGGTGGGCTTTGAGCATCCCTGACTTCAAGCCCGGCTCTACATCCCCCTCATTCAGGCTTGTTGACTGGCATCAGGCTCCCGAGGGATTTCATCAGGACAGTGAGCCCCAGAGGAGGGAGCAGGCGGAGGCGTCGAGAATGTGGAGCGAAGCCAGGAGATCCGGCGGTGTACAGGCGGTGGGAAGCTCCGCTCTGGCCAACCAGCTCCCACAATAACCTCACAGTGGCAGAGGGTGGACTTCAGGGCCGGACGGGAGGCAGAAGAGAGGCAGGAATGGGGGATCGGTCTCCTCCCGCGGTCCCAGGGTACTGGCGGCCGCAGGATGTTTGCGTTAGAATTCAGATAACTAGACCCGGCCTACCCGCGCCACACCGAGTCACGGAGCCCCGAGAGAACTTCCCCTTAGGTCTCCCCCGTGCAGGCAGGGGTTTCGCACAGGTGGTGAGGAACCTTCCCGGGATCCTCTGAGGCAAGTGCCCTGGCACCCTGCGTGTCTGGAGATAACCGAGATGCGCTTTTCTAACTTGTGCCTCCGCGCGCGTCTCTCCACACTTAAGTCCATGTCCCGGGAACTCCCTGGAGGAACTCTGACCACCTTCCGGGGGGGCGGAGCCCAAGGCTTGGCCTGCGGGTGGGACTGCTTTCACCAGCCGGGGTGGGGGGATGGGGGGGTGCCGAGGACTGTAGGTGCTGTGGGTGTTTTAGGTGTTGCTGCAGCTGTTACTGCCACGGTCTCCGCCTCCTCCACAGCCGCTGCTGCCGCCGTTGCTGTTGTTGCTTGGCCTCTCGTGAGTTTTCCGGGGAACTCCAGGCTAGGACTCTGGATTGTCCCAGCCTGGCTTTGCTGGTGGGATGGGTTGGATGGGCAGGAAGAGAAAGGGCCAAGAGCCAAGAAGGAAGGTGAGCCAGCTATGACTCCCCCCCCCACACACCTTTCTGGGGATCTGCCCATTGGAGTCGAGCGATCTGGTTTGTTTAAAGGCGAAAAATTGGTAAGATGTTCTCACGTAATCAGTAATTAACCTACCGAGATGGGACCGTTCGCAGAACCCGACCCAGATCTGCAAAAGACTGGAACGAAGATATTGTGGTTTGAAGGATTAGGTCCGCGAGAACAAGAAAGAAAGGCTAATTCTCTAGGCCACAAGGTCCTTGGGGGGAGGGGAAACTTTCTTCTAAAACTGGCAACACGCGGCGTTCTTGAGCTTTCTCACAGAAATAAAGAATAGGAAAAGTTGGTCATTTCGCAGCAAACTTCGTTTCCTTTCCACTCTTCTAACAAGCGCCACAACTTCCCAGCCTCTCACTGTGACTTTTTCTCCTGCCTCCACACCCAAGAGAATCTGACCTGCAGACAAGTTTCACCAGGCATGGTTAACTTTAGTTTCTATTTTGTATTGTTTGGGGGGAAGCAGTGGCCCCTATGTTCCCCTCGTCCTACAGAAGAGAATAGTAGTATTGTTCTTTCAGCTTTCCCACTTTGCAAACTGGGGCGCTAAAGCTTACTATGCCCCTCTATCATATCTAGGTTCAGCGACCAAGTGAAGTGGAAATCGTTGCGATCAGTTTCCTGGCCTTAGTGTTCGTATTGTTGTTTTAAAGCGAAACAAAACCTAGGCATGTGCATACGATCCACGTTTAAACTTAAACGAAAATAATTTGTTTTAGTCCCAACTCCTTTGCCCTTGTTGGGCTTCGGGGGTTTAGAAGAACCACTAATTGGAAGGAACGGCCTATTTCAGCCCCATATTCAGCGAAGCCTTTTGGATAGCGAAGTAAAAAAGAAAAAAAAAAGGTTTTCCACTGCCAACATTAAAAAACATTTTTTTCTGTTTTGTTTCTCTCTCTCTCTCTCTCTCTCTCTCAAAGGGAGATTCGTTCTTCCATCTTCCAATCCTCTTTCCTTCCTTTCTTTTGAATACAATTAGGTGTAGAAGTCAAAGGCAAGCTAGTGGCTCCAAAGTAAAACGGCCGGCTTTGGGGATTCTGATTACTGGCCCCTTGCCTTATTTCGAAAACCAGGCATAGAGGTTGGGGGAGCTCTACCATCGTGTTCTACAATCCTGTTTCAAGTTGTGAAGTCTATTGAGGACCAGATAGATGAGAGCTATTAAAAAAAAAAAGTTCGTTTCAGGGCAAAGGATTCTCCATTTCCTCCCTCCCCCACCCTTCCTGGCAAACTGGAAGAAGATTGCTTGCCCTTAAGAAATGGGAGCCCAGAAACGGGGAACCCAGAAAAGAGCAACACTGAGAAGTGCTTCATTAGTTTGAATTTTATTATTGGGGAGTAATGTAGATTAAAGGGAGGGGAGGGAAACTGCCTTACATTTCAACAGGTAATTTGTGGTCTTCACGTCGGACAAATCAAATTTACAATTTTCTTTTCCTGCTGTGGGACAAGCGGCCAAGACCATAATTGATAGATAACACAGGCGCCAAGTGCTCTCGGGTAGATTTTTGTAGAAATGAAGGTGCACTAAAACTCACTAGACAAAACAGTTTTCTAAAAGAGAGAGAGATGAATTGGAACTGAGGTTTTGGTTCTGGTCTTTTTTTTCTCCTTGCCAGGTTTCTTTTCTTTTCTTTTTTTTTCCTTTTTTTGGTTCGGTTTTTAGCTTTTGGTCTTTAACCCGGGACAGGGAGCCTCGCCTTAGTAGAATTCTTCCCATCCGACCCACTGTCCTCTGTCTTTTCTTCCCCTCTGATCTTTCCACCCTGTCTGAGCTCCCAAAACTTAGATCAGTTTTCCCCTCACCATCTGGACCTCAAGCTCCACCCCATTCTGCTTCCCTGGGACCATTGATTCTCTTTTTAATAAATACACCAAAGGGTAGAAAGGGAGGGAGTAAGATAGTATTGTAATAACTGGACACTTGAAAGCATCACCATTTGGGGAAGAGGAAGGGAGGTAACAGGGATTTTTTTTTTTGCTTTCTTTATATATATATATATTTATATTTATATTTATATATATATGTGGTATATATCTTAAAGATCTGTTTCCTGGGTGTTAAGACTCAAGATAGGTTCAATTCAACAAACAGCAACTAAAAAGAATAAGTGGTCCCCGGAACGGACCTTAATATTTACACCATTCCCACCGCTCAGCTTCGGCAGAATCCCAAACCAGAGCTGCTGGCCAGAGTAAGGGAGGGGCGGGGCGGGGCGGGGCTTTACCACTTCGACTAGATACAGCCACTGACTTAGTCCGGAAACATCCAGGCTCCCAAGCCCTTATCTCGAATTCACAGCCCGGCAGAGTTGAGGAGTAAACTAGAAGGAGGGCTTCGCCAGCAGTCTGGGACTAGAGTAGGAGAGGACAGTTGAAGGAAAGTTTGTGTCCGCTATGTACTTTCGTTGGTGGCGTTTGGCTGGAGTGGCTGCTAAATCCTCTTCGTATGGTAGAAGCACCAGTTAATAATCCCAGTGTCCAGAGACAATAAATAAACTGATTAGGTTCAAACGGTGGGTCAGGACCAATAGTCTTGGAAGTCTGGGAGTATGTAGTTTCATGGCCAGAAAAATGGAAGGGAGATTTAGGGGCATAGCAGGAGGATAAGGGAGAACAGCAATTCCTGCCCAGCAGGTAACAGGTGAGTGAAGTGGAGACAGGTGTCCTTTCTTGCAAGAGCTGCAAGTTTAAACATCACTGTGAGGCAGATGGCATACAGATTCAAAGGGTCACAGGGAGAACAACGAAGAGCATGGAGATCTTTTTGGAACAATGAAGCATATCGTTCTGGAGAGGTCAAAGAAAGAGGAGGAACAGCAGCAACAGCAGGGCTGGAAGGGAAATGGTGGAATTGGCAAATAGTTTCCTGTTTCTTCTCTTCCAGTCTTCGATCTCACTCAGTCTCTCTCTCTCTCTCTCTCTCTCTCTCTCTCTCTCTCTCTCTCTCTCTCTCTCACAAGACTTGGAACCTCCAAGAGGCCTGGTCCTTATAGTCCAGACAGTCAGGGGAATTAAAGTTGAGTTTCCAGGCAGAAGAGGCTGCAGTGGCCCCAGGCTCCTTGTAATCGAGGCATTCTGAGGAGTTAAAGGCAAGCCCGGTGCTGCCATAACCCTGGTGGTGGTGATGGTGGTGGTGATGGTGGTGACTAGAAGACTGGCTTAATGGGTGGTGTGGGTGGTGGTGGTGGTGATGACCCGACATGGAGGAAGGGGTCATGGGGCTAAGCTGATGCGGGTGATGGTGTGAGTGCATGGGTGCCAGGTAGGAGCTACAGTCCACACCACCAAAGTAAGAAGAGGAAGGCGCAGGGTAACCCTGGCTATAGCCACCGCCTTGACCATAGGACATAGGATAGGAAGCAGCTGCAGCTGAAGCTGCTCCTGCAGCCACAGAGCGTTGCATACAGGATGTGTTGCTGGGTGCTGGCAAAGGCTCTGGAACAGAGACTGAGGAGGGACCTGAGCCTGGGGAGATAGAGGCAGGGCTCCAGATGGAGGAGGCAGCAGGAGTGCTCAGGGATGAAGCTGCAGCTGCCGCGGCCACCGCTGCAGGGTTTCCTCCCAGGGCTGCTGCTGCTACTGCTGCTGCAGGGTTTCCAGAAGAATTAGAAGCAGAGCTGGAGGATGAGGCAGAGCTAGACGCCGCAGGTGGTGTGAACTGGCCGCTGCTTTCCGAGCCTGAGCTCTCTCGAGCAGGTGAAGACTTTTTCTTAGTGGGGCGGCTTTTGGCCCCACTTCCGCTCTGCTGCTGCTGTCTGCATTTAGCTCGCCGGTTTTTGAACCATACCTAAAAAGGAGCATGGAGAATAGGAATATGTTAGATCCCAGGATTCAGCACAATTTCCTCTTTATCTCCTTCCCTTTCTTCCCCATCTCCTCCAAAATATTTCACCTTTGGTTCTTCTCCACACTCATCAACCCATCCATTCTCCAGCTTCCTCTCATCACACCCAGGAGCATCCTTCTCAGACTCCCTCCCCAGGTAACATTACTTGCTTCTTTCCCATCACCAACATCACCCTTCTAACTCCCCCTTCCTTCCCTACCTGTTTCCTAATTCTTCTCTACCACCAGCTGCTAGAAGCTTCTTGTATCCATTTCACAGAGCAGTGGGAGTCCAACTTCAAATTCTCAATATTTTCCCAAGGAACAGGACATCGCTAAGGTCAACCCTACTTTAACAGCACCATTATAAGATACTCAAAAGGCTACTAGAGAGAAAGAGCCCAGGACAAAGGTGGGATTTGGACTTCTAGTCTGTCTTGGAAAGTGTGCAGTGCTTCTCAAAGTTCCTAATAATTTTTAGAACCTCCTTAGATGTACTCAAAAGTCCACCACTTTTAAATAAGAGAACAGCAAGTAACAGAGGGGTGGGTAGGTGGTTAAGCAGACCATGGGATCCAATATGTGTTTTTGTAAAATTTGTGAGGTTTGATTGGAGTTAGGGCCCTGAAGAAGCCACTAAATGAGGAAACAGAAGGACCAGGATCACAAGTCCAAACGAAGATCAACCTCAGAAAATGTAAAAAGAAAATCTGGGTGGGATTTCGTTAGGTATCTACTTAGGAGCGCCATACTGCAGAGTCAAAAAGTCCACTCTTCTGCTCGCAATACAATTCTAATTTCCTTTTTCCTTTTAACAGCAGTGGGAAGAAGGAAAAAAAAACACAGAACAAAGTTCTAAACCTTCCATTAGTCCCAGGTTAATTTCAAAACCTGGTTATTTCTTGGGTTAATCCAGTTTCAATAATAGAAATATGAATAAAACAAAAATAAGTGTAGTTTGTGAAGTCTTTTTTTTCAGTGCATCATTCTGGTGAGATTAAAAAAGGAAAACAAAGCCAAATTGAACCAAAAGCTTAAACCAACCCAGATCTTCCTCTGCAATCTAATACAGTTCTGAGTTTTCTTTGTCCTACGTACAGCTTCATTTTTCCCTGTTCCAGTATCACACGGTCTGAGGTAGGGGCAAAATTTAGGACCCAAAGGAAAAAGGAAAGTTAGAAGGTAATATAGTATATAGAAAGGCAGCCTTGGATCCTAAAAAGGACTTTAGCTTCCAGAATCTTCTCCTGTTCTCCATCCTAAAAAGTGCTTTCAACACCAAGTAGGGAGGCAGTGCCAAGAGTCTGCTGAGAAAATTCCTTCAATTTTTCTCCCGCCAGGGTCCTGGCCCAGAGCTAAGGGGAGACAACACAAATCCACACCACCTCATTTTCCCCACCTCGAATTCCAAATTCTAGCACAAATTAAACTTATCCTTCCTACGCACCCCTTTCACTCATTGCAAAGAAATTAAAAACAGGACTCTAAGGAATGGCCAGGCCAAAACCACTATAAGCCAGTCTGTGTATTGCCCCAAGACAGCCTTGGCCTCTATACAGAGCTCTGAAGCAGATCACGGAGGAACCTGGCTATAGGAATCAATCTCAAGTCACTTGTCCTTTTATCCACTCCATCCCCGTATCTTGGGTTGAGGAAATTCTAACCTGGACTCTGGACTCAGGTAAGTTGATCTTAAGGGCCACCTCCTCCCGCATGAAAATATCTGGGTATCGAGTCTTGGCAAAAAGTGCCTCCAGTACATCCAGCTGTGAACGTGTGAAGGTGGTTCGCTCTCGTCGCTGCTTCCGAGGGGTGGCTGTGCAAGGGAAACATGGGTATTAGTGTTCTCAAGCCCGAGTCTCACCTCGACCTTAGCCCTCGACAATCCAAGCAGATGGGGAGAATAAGAATACCATAGAGAGAGTATTTTCAAGTGACAGCAGAAGAGACTCTCTGGTTTTTGGTTTTTTTTTTTTTTTGGAGGGGAGCATAATGAAGCAGGAAGAAAAGACAGAAAATGAAGAAGTGATTATGTATTGGGGGTGGGTGGAGAAAGGGCTCACAGAAAGGAAGCAGCTGTTGCTGGTGTCCCCTGCGCTGCCTAAAAGGGGAGACTCAGATTCTCTTCTTTCCAAGGTCTGGGACAAAATGGCCATAGGTGTGAGAAAGTTCAGTACATGTGAGAACCGGTTGGATGTGGGTGGGTGGGGTCAGGAGTGTTGCACACTATTAGAAGGTTAAAGTTTCGAAAGGTGTTTTATCCTTTCCCTCTTACTCTACTCCAAGTATTAAAAGGCGAAAAAGAGAAACTAAAATTCTCTCTCCCTTCTGTTTCCCCCTTTGCTTTAAATGATTGGTACACTTAGTCTCCACACATTTGAATCTCCTAAAGGGACAGAAGCTCCCTGATTTTTGTTTGTTTGTTTTTGGGGTGGAGGACTCAAGAAAAGAAACAGATTCGAATTAGAGAATTGAGAGTCCTTCTTAGGCAGCTTCTCCCCCAGCCACTGACTTCCCAAACATAATGAATTAGTGAGAAGAAAGGGGCCCAGGGTCCAGAACAAGTTAAGACTGGAGGAAGTCATCCCCTTCCCTCAACCAGCTCCGACTTCTTTCTCTACTTATACCGGCTATTCATGCTTCTGCATCGACCCTCCAAAATCTAAACCAAAGGACCCCCTCCCCCCATCCCTTAGCTATCCAATTTAGTGTGAAAATTATCGATCAATAAAATCAAATCACCCCTGGAGAAGTAATCCATATACTGTATCAGAGAACTGGCACACAGCATGCAACATTTTATATGTATGTTGTCTAGTATCAAGCACTTAACATGACAGTGCATGTTCCCTGTTTCCTGCTTGTATCCCACTGTATGGCCTATACAGAGCTCATCCATTCCAGCTGCTAATAGAAACCACTGGAAAGTTTCACCTAAATCCCTTGATATTAGGGAGAGATCCAGAGAGTGCATATTATATAAACCCTACTCAGCAATCCTGTGTGTACTCTGTGGTTCTTAGGTCACCAAGACCTCTAGAGTTAGAACAAGGGGGTCTAGAATGGGGAGGGGGGAGTGAAGACCGAAAGGAAAGTGAATCTTAGCCCAGGTAGGTCAGGTTCGGCAGTGCTCACCCGGATATCCCACTGAGGGATGCAGCAGATCCATGGCTGGCCCCGCGAGGCCAAGCCCATTCATGCCGTAGGGGGGTTGTTTGAGGTAAGACATCATGCTAACAGCCGGGTAGTGGGGCCCCGAAGGATCCAGAGGGGGCCAGTCACCGGCTGGAGATTCCCACAGCGAAGTCCCAAGTGTCAGGAGAGGCTCCAATAGGTTCGTGGGCCCAGGGCCTCTGGGGACACAAGACAGGAAACCCATAGCTTGTAGCAAGTGGGACAGCTTCAGGGTTCCCTTGCCCAGACTCTGGGTAAGCCGGCTGGTTGGGCAAGGTCTAGGGAAATTAATAAAAGGTGGTCTAAGGGCTGTAGTGATGGACAGGTCGGCCAGTACAGCTAGTTTCACTACTTTGAAAATGAGGCCTGGCTGCATCAGGCAATGCTACTTGCTTTAACTAATAAACTTTTCTAGATTTTCTTCCTCTGCTTCCAAGCTATGACAAATGCTCAGGGGAAAAAGGGAACCTTTGGATTCTGGGGGTGGGGGAGAACCAAGGTGAGTATGGGGAGATCCTGGCCTTCAGGGTGTCGACGGGCAACCAACCAAAAATACCAGCGCAGAAAAGCAGGCTGGGGGAGGTGAGGTTGCTGCTTGTGGAGCTGGGCCTCTGGCTGCAAAAATGAAGATTCGCTCTGGAAAGGTTCGGCCTGGGGCTGTGAGGGAGTGGCTGTTGTTTCTTTCGTTTAAAAATTTGTTTAAAGGGGCAGGGGTGGGGTGGGGGCAGGCAAGAACCCAGGGAGTGGGGGTTGGGGGGTATTTCAACCAAGCAGCTGAGTCCATACCCAGACAGACCTTAGGGAAAACCTTTAGGACAAGAGCAACAGCTCTTCTCCAGGGTCCTGAGGCCGGAGGCACCACCTCCTCAGATGGATTTCATAAATTCTACCAAGGGTCGGTCCCTAACCTCCTCCCCTCTACCCCCACCTCCCCAACCGCTTCTTAGTCCGAGCCCCAGAAGAAACACACTTCCTCGATTCTGGCAAACTCCGAATGCAGTTGCCCTTCCTGGGCCCAGTTCCGGACCCTGCTGCTGGCCTAAGCTCAAAGAGCAGTAAAAGTGGTTGGGGGGAAAGCGGCTGGGTGGGTGCGAAACAGTGTCAGAAATTCGAGAGTTTCCCCCTCGGTTCTGGGGGGACTCTTCTCTCCCAGTGCAGGCCGCTTCTGAAGGCCCGTACTGGCCCTTTTGTAATCGGTTCTTGCCTGGCAAGCATTAGAGAAGGTGGAACCTTGGCGCTGAGGGGGCCAGCGTAGTGGTCTAGGTCGCTTCTGGTACGTGTGGGGTGGATGGGAAGGCCTGAAGCTTTCCGAGCTCCAGTTAGCTCTCACGCCGCGTCCTAGACCCCAAACTAGGGCGAAATTCCGGGAGCTAGGCCTCCAGCGGCGCAAAATCCGACCCCTGGCTGTGGGGCTGCAATCTCTCTTTGCCACTTCCCTGGCTGTCAGAAATTTGAGGGGCACCAAGACAAGGTGTCTGGAGAGAAGAGTGAGTGGTAGGAATCGGGCATCAAGCCCCAAAGTTCGAGAGAGGCAGAGAACCCCAGAGCCTCAGTCTCTTCACCTGGTTCTCGGGGAGGAACTGGGAATCGAGTCGCTGGGAGTGGACGAGGATTGCGGTAAACGAGGAGGGCCAGTTAGGGTATATGGAGGGGGGGGATGCCAACCAGGGCTTGTAGTTCTAGGGGAGATGCAAGGCCTGGCAGAGCGCGGCTCTCTTACCCCACGGTCCCCCCCACCCTCGGCCCCCTCCCCATCCGGTCCACATCGCGGTAGGAGATCGAAGAGGAAAGGCGAGAAGCCCCAGCGAGAGAACGAGAGAGATTAAGAGGAGCTATGGACTGGGTCAAGAGTGTGAAGTGGTAACAGGTTTCTACTGAGCAATAGTTTTAAGTTAGACTTTCTCCAAACTTAGCACTTCGCCTAGGCTGCTTCGAAGGAGGCGGGGGTATGTGAGGAGTAGGGGTCGGACCTCGGCAGCGGTGCCCCAGGATCCACAGCACAGTCTAAGGAGCGCGGAAAGGTGCTACGGTCGAGTCTCGAGCTCCTCCCGTGCCCTGGGGCACACGCCACGGAGGAGTGCGGGGAGCCGGGGGCCTCAGCTGAGGAGGGGGCGGAGGGGGGGCTGCGGCGGCGGCGGCGGCGGCGGCGCCTGCTGCTGCTGCTGCTGCAGGCGCGCTCCCATTTGGCTTCTGCGATCCCATTCCGGCCCCGCAAGTTTCGCTCCTTACCTGCACTCAGCTCCTGGGGCGGATAACCAGATAATTCAAGCGCATGAGAGAGAAGAGCCCGGGCCTCTGGCCGTAAACCTGTAAAAACCGAGGGGACCGAGGAAGTTACTAGCTGGGCAGAACGGTTTGGCTATCGTGTTGGGATTTTCTACCTCCACCCCACCACCCCACCCCCGTTCCCTTTTCCCCTTCCCCCTTTTATCTCCCTGTCCGGTTTCCCCTCTCCCTATGTTTTTTTCTGGATGACTCTTTAGATTTAAACTTTATTTTGTAGAAATATCACACCCTTCCAGATTATTTATATTGCCCCAGACTTTGTTGAGGGGGGATATTTGGGAGAAGGGGAGAGTCAAGGGAAAGCTGATTGTTGCTGCAGCTGCACTAGAAATGAGTCAGGGAAGTAAGGGGTGGGTAGTGGGGGTTTGGGAAAAGTCTGCAGAGGCACTTTGCAAACTAAATAAATCAAGCGATTTACCTTGTCGAAGTGGCTGTCTTGCTCGGTTGTTTAGGTGATTGGAAATGTAGCCTGATGAAGATTGATCACCTTTCTACTGCCCTCCCCGAGTATGTGAACGCCAGGCAACTGCGTAACGGGGCCGGGCCGCCAATCCTGGGCCCAGCACTGGCTGAGTGACAGCGAGCCGGGCAATGGCAGTTCGAGCCGGGGGTTACCTCTGCGCACCCCCGCCCCTCCCCCACCCCCCTGCCTTCCTCTCCTCCTCCCCCTTCCCTTCCCCCTCACCCCCTCTCTCCCTCCTTTCCCTGCCTCAGCCGGCCCGGCCCTGGCGGCGCACTAACTCCCGAGATCTCTGAAAACGCAGTATTGAGGAGAAGACGAGTGCCGCACCTCCCAAATAGACTGGCTCCTGGAGAGCCTGTGTCCATACTTTGAGTCCTTTAGGGTCCCCCACACTCCCTCTTTCCACCATCCCAGCTCTCCGCTTTGGGAGCAGCAGAAGGAAAGTGAGCGGGAAGAGGAGCGCGGCTCCCTCACTCTTCCAGGAGCCCACCTTCGACCCTCCCAGCTGTCCTCCTTGGAGGCTGTGGCGGTGTCCGCGCCCTTTCTATGCGCTGGGGGCCGTTGGGGTCGAGGATTTCGCATCTCATTCCCTCTCCTCCCGTAGCTCGGGTCCGTCCCTCGCCTTTCCAAGTCAGCACTCCCAGGCAGAACCCTTGGGGGACTCTGTGCTTGTGAGGGAACTTTGCAAAACGCCGCACAGTCACACAGCTCCTGCGCTCCTCCTTTCCTAGCCGCCGCTCCCCCCGCCGCCCCCCACCCCCTACTGCCGCCCCCTGGTCCAATCTCTCCGAGACTAGGCGCCCAGACCTCGGGAGCGGCAAGAACCAGCTAGTAGAGCGGCTCCCCAGGTCCCTTCCAATGGGGCTCAGGCGCTCCTCGCGTTCGTAGCATTTTGCCAAGCCGTCGCAGCTTCCCCAGTCCTATTTGTTCCACTTATTCTTTCTGTCTGTGACTGTTTTTGTCTTTTCTTTCTCTCTATCTTTCTGTCTCTGTCTCCCCCTTGCCCCTACTTCTCTCCCTCTGAAAAAGCCCGAAGGACAGAAAAGGGAGCCCCCTGTCTACAATCCCCTACTCTCCCACCCCCCTTAATTTCTAAGGGCCAAACAAACGAGTTGGCAACTTTGCCCGAGGCTCCTTTCCTCCTTTCAGTTTCTTTCCCATATGCTGCGGAGACTCTTTGAAAAAAAAAAATTCCCGGATGATCCGTACTCTCGAAGGTGAAGATCATTTCCGATTCTAACAAACTCCTAAAACAGAGTCCAAAGTGGGTGGACTTTTCAAGGCTCAAATTAGTGCTTTCGCCCTCAACTCCGGGAGTATTTTTTTTTAAAGTCGCACCTTCTCATAAATATTAATGAAGGGTTTAATCCCCTTCGAGGAATTACTAACCCTCCCTTCCAATTTTCCTTCAGAATAACCAGAGAAAAAAAGTTTTAGGAGAAAGTCCAATAACGGGAAAAGGAAAACCCCAATCCATCGCCTTGATTATTGTCCTCATCACCGTGGTTAACAATTACTCCATTCTAGAAATACGAAAATTCAAAGGACTCTAGACATGATCACGATGGTGGTGATGATGATCCCGAATGGAAAAGGGCTAGAAGGGCCAGTAGTCGCATATCAAAGTGAGTATTTTTTTTTTCTTCAGGAGACACTTTCCTTTGGAGTTCTTATAAATTACGGTAACAGAATATCATGGAAGGGCACACTGTTTCCTTAACTGCTTCTCAAAGGATCCGGGAGATCTTCTTAGGACGTTTAATAAGGCTTTGGTCGGTTCTTTTGTTGATCCCTCAAAATCAACTCCTTCTAATTGAAGTTGGAGCTGAAAGCGAGCTAATGTTCAAAGAAAGTGACCGCCAGACCAACAAAATTACATTTTTTGGGGGACGATAAGGGGACATCTAATCAAAGGAGCAGGGGCGGAGAGGGTGGGTTAGGGGGGCGAGGAGAAAAAGAGGTTTTACAAGATCCTTCTCTAGTTCACAAAAGTCAGCGACACGGGCACTTTTCTACGGAACAAAGAAGCCGCAATCTATTCACACTCACAAAAAAGAGGGAGAGAGAAGAAGAAGAAGAAGAAGAAGAAGAAGAAGAAGAAGAAGAAGAAGAAGAAGAAGAAGAAGAAGAAGAAGAAGAAGAAGAAGAAGAAGAAGGAGTGAGAGTAGAAGGAGCGGGAAGAGATTGAGACTGAAAAAGGGAGACAAAGAGAGGAAAGAAGAGAGAAGGAAGAGAAGAGAGAAGAGAAAGAAGAGAAGAGGAGGGAGGGAGAGAAAGAGTGAGTGAGAACAACAAAAAAAATAAAGAGAAAAGGAAAAACAAACTCTTTTATAGCCACAATGGAACACAACACACCTTGTGGTAATCCCCGACCTACCCGGGATGCCTCGGTCTAAATTTAGCCACCTCAGTCTTGGTAAGAAATTTGGAGACAAAGAGCTGTTGACTAGCATTAAAGAAAGAATACAAATAAAGCTTCCAGTGTACTAGTGAAATAAGCCAGCTCAGAGGCAGCTGAGCTCTCCCATGATGGGAAATGTGTGCCTTTGTATAGGTGTGTGCGTGTGTGTTTCTGTAAACACCTAAGCTTTGACATTACCCGAACATCACCTCCATACGTGTGTATTACCTATCGCAAAACCAATAAACTTCCACCTCCATCCGCCCTCCCAATCCTTTTCAGATCTAAATTCTACATTTTCCTTCCTCTCCTCCTCAAGGACCAGCTTTTCGAAAAATTAGCTCCAAAGATTTCGTCATGTGAGCTCAGGACAGGGTGGTGAGCCCCAGAAATGGGTGCTGCGCCGCTCCAAAGTCTATTGGAATGTCTTCCCCTCCCCCGACCCAGCTGCAACAGCTCGGAGCTTGGGGCTCCTTCTTCTGTTCTCAGCTCCAGATGATGTGATCAGCTCTCTGAAAGTCTGGAGGTATCAAGTAGCACTGACTTTTTTTTTTTTCGTAATAAGAGTATTTGTCTAATCCCAAATTGCAGGAGAATTTTCTAATGTTCAACCTATAAAACCCAGGGATTAAGGAAAGAAAGGGAAAATGAGGGAGAAGGAAAGAGGAGAAAGAAGAGAGAGGAGAAAGGGGAGAGAGTGGAGAAAGAGGGGGGGGGAACAGAAGAGAAAAAAAGTTTGGTGCACACAACCGGGAGGATTTGAAGCGGCCCATACACTCGCAAAAGCCAAGGTGGTATAAGAGTTGAAAGTGTGTGCGGGAAAGCTGTTTGAGTAGTTCCCGGAGGGCAGAGCACAGAGGGGGAGCTGAGTCCCAAGGAGGCGGAGATCCTTGAGCCCACCGGTCCCCCGACCCAAGTGCAGGGGCCCTGAAAGTAGAGGAAGCTCGGGGAAGGTGAAATCGTGGAGGACAGAAAGGGCGCACAGCGGTAGTGGTGGAGTGACAGAATGGGGGTGGTGGGGTGAGGAAACCGGCTAACTTCGGGCGGGACACTTTGCCCAGGTAAGTTCGGCAGCCACCCTACCAGCATCTTTGGGGGGAGGTGGCGGGCGGTGTAGGAGTGAGAAGAGCCAAAATGGTTTTGCTCTTTGAGCCCGCTCGGGAGGTAGAAATTTCCACACTACCAGGCGTCACCGACACTGTGTCTTTCCCATCACTTACGCGACCCCCGGAGCCCAAGCCCAGAGCCAAAGCTCTCCCCTCCCCCACTAAATAAGTAACTGCTGTGGGTTGCAGGGGAGGATTTGAAAGGGGGGAACAAGGCGGGGGCCCGAGTCTACCCGGGGTGGGGGTGGGGATACTATGAGATCAGGCGCTAGATTTTCCTCCTCCCTCTTAGTCCCTCCGCCTCCCCCGGCCCTTTATTTCCCCCGGGTGGCGCGGATCCCAAGGGACGTTATGGGACAGGTCAGAGGCGGAGTTTTCCTTGGAGGCCTTTTCCCGGTTTCCACCCCTCCAATGCCCCTTGTCCTGGGAGCTGGGGGAAACTGATGGTGTCAAGAAAAGGCTGAGGGGTTAGTAGTGTCGCTGGTCCGACGCATCTGGCTGTCTTGGGCTAGCGTTTTTCCGCTCTCAAAACCTGCATCTTAAACCCAGTCTCACGTTCGAATGTCAGAGCTCCAGTCTGAGAGGCTGAAAAGGAGCCTTTTTGTTCCTATCTTTCTCCAACAGCCCCTTTTCTCTTCCCAACTTTGGTTCTCCCCACTCCTACTCTCTAAACCGCCCCCCCCCCCCCATCAGAACTCTGCTCAGACCCAGGGAGGACTTTAACTCGAAGTCGCAGCCGCCTGCACAGGGGGGAGGAATGGGGGATGGGGAGTGGGGGTGGTGAGTTGGAGTTAAAATGATAAAGAACAAACCAAGTGGCTGCCTTCTGGAGAGTCTAGGGACACACTTCGCCCACCATGGCCCAAATCTCATTCGGAAATCTAGGCTGACGACCTTTCGTTCCCTTTTATCAGGGGAAGCGCCCCGGAAAGGTTTTCCAATGTCCCAGGGACAGGGCAAGTTTTTACTCGGGCTTTGACCATCTCAACTACATTGTTCGTAAAAGGGTTTTGTTTTGTTTTTTAAATATGTTGTGGGGTTTCTTCTCTCGACCTGGGCAGGGAAAAAAGTAAAAGTAATTTCCATCAGGAACCAGTAAGGCCTTGGCGGGGTTCAGCTTGGTTAAGGAGCTCCTGGGCTCGGAGCTTTCTTCTCATAACAGAGAATGTAAATATCTGATGTTGCTTCGTTCCAAAAATCTTTGAGAAACTTTTCCTTATATACCTTGACAGGACCTAATTCAACTATTGTGGTTTCCCTCCACCCCTCAATCTCGGGTGGATGGATGGGTGAGGTACAGCTATACAGTTTTTTTTTTTAACATAATTTATATTTTCTTGTGAAGCATTTGACAACCAGGCCAAAAGATAAAACTCAAGTGCACTATTATTTTCAAGCCTAAAAACTTGTTGAACAAGCTTCCTTTGTCTGGGACACCTCTGTAGAGGGACGGTTGGGTGACAAAGCACTCTTAACAGAGAATCACCAATTCTGTAATTTCTTGCAAAAGATTTTCTTTCCTCAATCTACCACCCTTCATCCCCAACCTGTAGAGATTTTAAGAAGTTAACAACACATACTCAACTGTCTTAAACTCAATGAAAACTTAGAATGGATGAGTAAAAAAAAATCAATATAAAGTGTGCAGTAAATAATATTCAGAGCCCTCAGTCTAGCAAAAGGAATCATTTTCTTTGGATAAGGCTTTAAAACATAATCTATAGGACTTTCAAAATTTATATTTTGTTGTCAAAAAAGCATAGTGTAATGAGGCTGGAATCACTTAGTTTTAGTTAAAAGGTGCTTTTTTTTTTTCAAAGTCTTGTGGTTATACAAAGTATCAGTTAAACCAAAGTAGTAAAGTTTGAATTGTAATAAAACATCAGTCATTAAGGTAAGAAAGATTCTTTTATTGAAAATTTATATATGATTCAGTATTGTAATAAATAAACAGAACCATTTCACAAAAATGACAGAGCTATACTAGAGAAGAAAAACATTAACTGGGGGAATTGCACACAGTGGCAAGGCAGATTTCCTATAGATACAGAATAAATATTAACAGCATTTTTGAGCCAATGTTGAGACCCAATGAAAAGGGATCAAGCTATATGTAATAAATAATTATTCAGAAAACACGGTACATCATTAGATGAAAAAAAAAACTTTCTGTAAACTTATGTATCATTTAGCGCCATCCTTATAGCACATCTTCAAATCACAAGGTTCTCTTCTCAAGCTATGTTAAAAGGCCTTTCTCTGACCAAATCAGAGGGAATGAATTCTATTATGCTTACAGTAAAGTGGAAAACAACTGGAGGGAGAAAACATGGGTAAATACAGCATAGCTTAATAATTTCATTGTATATGATCTAACTATAAAATTTAGGTAGCATATTAAATATTACATATGGCATGACTAGATGAAATCATTCATATTTTTCCTATCCCCATTTTACCCCTCCCCCCTCAATGCTAACAACAACAACAACAACAAACAGATTTGTTTTCAATTTTTCTTCCCAACAAAAGATTAAAGAGGCAGATTCTTCTTCCTTGAACAGCTTCTTAAACATCTCCAATCCCAATCATCACCTACAAGGTTTCTGTGCAAATCTATTTCACATAATTTCAAAAGAATGACAAGCTCACAAGTAAGATCCTGATACAAGGCTATTTCCAAGTATTGGGATTTTCTCCAAGGAAGGAGGGAAAAGGGGGAGGGGGATGAAGTCGAGCTGGGCCAAACGAAATGCTAAAGTTTTAAATCAAGAATGAGTCTCCATCTTCTAGTCTGGGCCCCACCGACGTGACAGTCGGAAAGGGTTCTCAGCGACTCGGAGCCCAGTTACTGAAGAACACATTTTTCTTCTTTCTTGGCCATCTTGCCTTTGTTTTGCTCCAAGGTTCGCTCCAAATGTTCATCTTCTTCCTCGGCCCTGGAATTTCAACAAATAGGAAATAAATTTATTATTCTTTGCGGTGCCCAAGTACTGAGATTGAGAAATGCCTTTCCCACACCTCCATCCCGGGTCCCCCAAACGGCAGAGGATGGCCTTAGATGGATAATGGGAGGGTGGGCAGATTCCAGAAGGAAGGGCCTAGGGCCTTCTAGAGTCTCTGCTTTGGGTCACTTTAGAACTTTCCTACAAACTTTCTGGGTCGTTTTAAAAGCCAGATGGCAAAGAAGCCCATCCTCCCCACTGTCCAAACTTACTGCTTCTCTTGAGCGTCCAGGTCCCTGACCAAGGCATCCCGTTTGTTCACCAGGATGACGAGCTCATCCAGTAAGAGTTGTTCTCTCCTCTTCTGGGCTTCAGTCTTTTGCCAGTCTGAGGGTAAAGGAAAAGAAGCTGGTTACACTCGACGCCTCCTGCAGCAGCGCAGGCGAGCTTCCTGCTTTGGCCCTCCATCGGCTAAGGCTCTCCCGCCCTTTTCTCCTTTTCTACCTCTCATGTCTGCCTTCTAAAAGCTCGGCCTCAGAAAGAGGAGTGTTTCTGGGAGAATTACTAACATTCTAATAAGATTAGGAAACACGGTAGATAGGAGTGATTAGGATTCCCCCCCAAAATGGATTTTCTTAATATTGTCTACAGTTGGATGAGGCTGGCGCTGGGCTCCGAGCTGCTTTGGACAGAGGGCGTGGCCGGGAGGACAAGTCTGAGGCCGCACCTGAGTGGAGATGAAGTTCGGGGGGAGTGGAGCTTTCTACACCCTGGAGAGGCAGCCCCTACGGACCAACGTGGCGGTGAGGGGCTTAGGAAGCCGGGGCTGGGTAGGAGAACCACAAGAAAATCTCTCAGAATCTGCGAGATCTGCCTCAGAACTTTGCACCCCCCACCATCAACTCCCATCCTAAATAGCCTATTCTTCACTAATTTCCTCTTCACTCTATTTTAGCAGTTGGATGTCGCTCACACTGGGCGCCATATGCTTCACGATAACTTTAAAAGTAGTGTATGAGCTAATTAGCATTTTCTTTGAAGTAAAAAAAAAATTTGCCCTGCAGTTTTACGCTCTCAAACGCATAGTGGCCAGCATTCTTTTTAAGAGTTTTGTTCAGCGACCTTTATTTAAAGCATTTTTTTTTTTTTTGGCAGAGGGGAAACTACATATTTGCTCCTGAAATTCTTTGCAAAAGATTGGGAAATCTGGTAGGTAGCTCCCCCTCCCAACCCTCACCCCCAGCAGACTTGCCTGTGCCAGTTTTAAGAGAAACACCTATGATATTTCTCAACCTCTCTTGTCTGTAGTCCTTCTTTAAGAAGAAGAGCAGTTTCATTTCATAAAACAGGACCACATTTAACATTTAAAGCCCTTGTGAAACCAAAGCCAACTGCTCTCTGGACAGACTGTAAGGGCTTGTAGCTGTCAATCAACCACCAGTCTACCCCGCCTCCCTCATTAGGAAGGTAAACAATGAAAAGAAGAAGTAGATGATGAAGGAGATAGCAGAACAAATGAGGACCAAGAGGGAAACAGGACACCAGCTTAAAAAAAATCTATAGCCACTGACTCAAGCAGTGTCCCCTCCGCCAAACACTTTCCAAAAAAAGAGGAAAGGGGGTGTGCAATCCTTTTGGGTTTTTTTTTCTCCGCTCTCTCCACTGCCCTGGGCAATCACGTTAAAACTCACATGGCTGGTGCTTATTCAGATAAACCTAACAATGCACACCAATGGTTACCATGTGAATCTTCACAAACCACACAAGAATGTGCTGGTTCAAATCCCCCTGACCCCCCTCCAAAGCAAAATTTATTCAAGACAGCAAACTGCTCAGCAGCCTTATGAAAGCAAGTGGTGCTAGAGGGAATTCTGTCTTGTATTTACAAATTAAAAATTAGATGCATCATCATGCAATAAAGGTTAGAATAGCAGCAAAAGCCAGAAATGTTTAATTGCTTCTATCATTATTTCTTTTATTCTCTAAGCTCAGATATACATAAATAAAAATAGAATGTATATTACATATACAATGCACAGTGCACAAACATATAAAATAACCTTGTCATTATATTCCTACAACTGGAAAGTGAGTTTTTTTTTAAAGAAAAATAAACATTACTGCTAAAAGGGTTTAAGTTATATCACCTAGGTTAACTTGCTGAGATTTATCTTTTTAATTAAAAAGAAAACATAGTAAACTTGCAAGGATGTCATATCATTTACCCCTTTGCTTTTTTGATTCAAATGGACAGATACTAGAAAGAATATTTAATAAAATTACTGTTCCAGTTATAAATCAAGCTCTCCTAACTATAAAGGAGCTGAATTCTGGGTAACTGGTTTTTGAAACATGAATATGATAAAAAAAAATCCAGTTTCATTTGTAATTAATCAACATGTACTAGAAACTAGAATAAGGCAATTAAGAAAGATCACCATTTTTGATAAGTGCTTATCTTTTTTCCATTTTACACTTGTGGTGATGCAAACTACTGTAAACTTTCATTTACAATTTGGTCATCTTGGTCTAGATCTTTCTGTGAGAATTATGCCAGGTACACCTGTTGAAAAATAAGTCTATTTTCTTTTACAGACTTCAAAATATAATCAACTGAAAAATTTCAGATAATTTCTAGAAAGGTAACAAAATACACATTATAATTTGTATTTACAAAATATTTGCTAAGAAATGTATTACTTAGTCTCATTGACAAGGAAATGATACATAATATCTACAATTAATTATTTCTTTTATTCAATAACCATAAGTAGCTACAATATGCAAAGCACTATGCTAAGCAGTGGGGGACACCAAGATGAACTTCACTGATTTGTCATCTACCTTTAGTTTTGTTGCTCCAGCTTATAATAAGGAGTGTAAGGATTCTTTTTAGAAATAGAATCCCAAAACTTAAAAGATACAGTTAGAGGAAACCCTTTTGAATTAAAATACAACAATTCCCAACTATCTATTATTTAATAACCTCTCTAGGCTTCAATTTTTCATTGTTCAGCAATGATATTTTCCATAAATCTTTAAAACATTATAATTTCTATGAAATTCTAAATACAAGTAAAGCTGATTACTTTTAGGATGAGGTTAGAATCCAGACTGTTTAGTATAACTAATAGGGTTTTATAGTAATTGTAAAGTATATATCTGCATATTAAATATGATTTCCATGCATACTTAAATTGATTTGTGTAGGAAATAAATGCTAAAACTACTGCAGATAACACAAATGTGACTTTAAGCATTCTCACAGATGGTAAAAACTCCTATCTTTATTTAAATGTTAGTTTGAAAAATATAAACTTTCATCTTGTTTTTTATTGGGATAAACATTTTATTTCTGGAATGAAAACTAATTTACTTCTTTAAGCTAAAGTCAATAAGGAAAAAACCCTTTTGAAACAGCTTCATGTAGAAGTTCTGAAATATTTTGAAAAGTATATGCATGTAAATTTATAAATGACCTATTATGCATTTAAAGAAAGGATTACTTTCTGATAACATCAATCATAGCTACCTATCCTGACTTTGAGAAACTATAATAGAGAGTGCGATTAATTTAAAGATTCTAATGCCTCACTTTAAAAAAGCTATATATCCTCTCTCAACAAAATAGGATTAAATATTGATGCTACATTTGAGCCAAAGTTGTGAAATAAGGAAATCCTATTTATATCTGTCTGCATTAAGTTGTTAAACATGCACATAAACTAAACAAAAAAAATCTGTTTTTTCCTTGAATTTTAGAAATCTATGTATTTTCAATAATTCACATACAAGTTCTACATTGTCTGTACCTTTGTTGAAGCGAATACTTACCTTTAAAAAAGGCAAGGGTATTTCACATAAATACTTTAATATAAAGGGCCTAAAGTTGTAGTAAACCTTCAACCTTGCCACTACAAATAAGCCTCACACTTTGATGAAAATTAACACTAGTTTTGTAAAGAGCACATTGGGGTACTGCAGTCAAGTCTTATCTTTAGTTCCAGTCAACTAGCAATCCTGAAAGAGTTTGCATCATCATCAGAGCAGGCCATTTGATAGGATTCTACTGCTGAACCTAATCAATCTATGGAATACTGTGGCTGTGCTGTGTAACAAAGCTAAAATAGATTTACAAATGGGGTTTTAGGGGATAAGCTCCTCCACAGGATTACATATTGATTTTAAATATAAAAAGCTTATCATATAAACCATAACTACAAAAATAGTGAACCTGTGCATAAATCCTTTTAGAAGAGCACCCACTTCAAACTATACGCCAAGAATAAATCAAGCTGTACAAAACCCTAAAGAAGATCCATCTCTTGTGCAGGAAATGGATGCTCTACTTTTTAAAAGCCCACCCCAATGTGTGCAAAAATGAATTTATCTTCCCCAAGGGGCATTAAATAATATGGAACAAAAAATATAGGTAAAGTATCTAAAGCACATTCGTCAGCCTGAGGTGTATCCGGATATGAAATTGACACCTCAGAGTGAAATAACAAAAGGGCTTATGACCTTTTAGTAGAATGATTATAATTCACACTTTATTTTTGCTTCCAATCCAATAAATTTATATTTCTTTTAATGAATCACAGTTTATTATGCTCCTTATACATATTTCTTAGGATAGGCAGTTTCAATAGCATATTCACTTGTAAAGGCTACAGTTTATTGCTAAGCCATGTCATCACTGTTAAATGGGAGGGAGGGGAAAGGAAGCTAGGAACATACTTACATACAAAAACAAAAACAGTGTTGCCTATTCATGCGTTTTCTCTGTGAAGTACTTTAACACCCTAAAAGGCTATTCAGCTGTATATGTATCCATTTTAACAGTTGGCTAAGAGGACAGTGTCTTCACATCACTGAACATTACAATGGTCAACACCTCTACATGACAGTACTGCCCACACACTGTTCACATTAGCAGGGCAAGAGAACATTCAATAAACTGTCTTTATCTGTAATCAGCAGGTTGATACTTTCTTTCTCTTGTCAACAACTAAAGATGAAAACTCACAGATAGGGTTTTTTTTTAAAGCAGTCATACATGTGAGCCAGTAACACATGTTAAAAAAAACCCTAAGAACTGTTATCATGTAAATAAAGCAAGTTTTAAAAAGTAAGAAAGCTCATTGTTTTATTATTCTAATGGGGGGAGGGGAGAATTTTCTATTTTTATTCCAGTTGTATAAAAGCATAAGGTTATTTAGCTTGCAAATCTGTTGGGCTGGAATGAGACTATTGTTTGTGTTCAATACAATGCTGAGATAACTTTTCATATCCTATAGGAATAGCAGAATGACTTTAGAACATATGGTTCCTATTGATCTTATATGGTCATCTGCTATATGAATCCATGCACAATTATGCTTAGAGGAAGATGCATGCAAAATACATAAGAATCCAACAAAAGGGTTGTAGTAGAATTATACTCCCCCCCGCCACATACACATACCAAAAAAACCCCCAAAACCAAACAAATTCGTCGACTATTTACTGTACTGAATTTTCAATTGGCTATTTAACTTTCTAATCTCTTCTAAAGGTTATGTGAAGTCCACTGGCAATTATGTGACTTACCACAAAAATTCTTAATAAAAAAGAACAAATAAAATTTATCATCTTCATGTTCTTTTATTTCTGTAATAAACTTAAAAAAACATTTAAAACTAGGATTTTTTGTGTCTGTTCTTACACTTTTGCTGTTATCCATGCTATATGGTGAGGCACTTTGATCGATATCTTAAGGACCTTGTCGTTATCAAAAAACATGTAAATAAATAAATTAATAAATTTTGATTTACAAAATAGGGGCTTAATTTCTTTCTAATCACATTAATCAAATGAGCTGACTGGTGTGAAAATGCTTTGAAAAGAATAAAGTATTATGTAAATGTAGGTATGCCCTAGGCATTTTATTTGTTTTCATCATTCAATGAAAATGTGGCAATCAATGTTCTCATATTCCAAAAGTACAAGACTTCTCATGGCTTTCTCTTAGAAACTTAGGTTTCTAGTGAAGTCTCTAAACTAATTAGAATTGATTTATTATGGATCAGGTACCTTATCAGGTGAAGAAAGAAATTACCATAGACAGTCAAAGGGTTAAAAGGTCAATACAGAATAGGAAAATCAATTTGCATTGATTAGACAAAAGGTCCATTTTACAGAGTACAAAGGATTAACTTTCAAGCAGACATCTTTGAACTGTAAGACAACATTTCCAACTGAGAGGAATAAGAACGGCATTATAAAACACTTACTTAAAAAAAAATAACCAAATATGGTAAGCAATATGTTAAATGCTGACTGATGTTTACTTATACTATGAATCATCCAGGATTATAATATAATTCACTTAAAAGAGTTATAAAAAGTGTTTGACTGTTTTACTTATCTCCTATGTCAATCTTTCTGTGTATTCATTTAGGTATAGTATTTAGACTCTCAAGAGTTATAGAAGACTAGAAGGCAGTTTATTTCAGTTGACATTAATGAAATATTATGTTGAAATTTTGAGTATCTTAATATGAAACATCAATCTGATGGCATCTTTTAGCACTCTTCCCTGTGTAAACAAAGTGCAAATGAGTAAAATGTTAATTCTGTTTTAGATTTTTTATTTTATAGAATTTGAAATCTGTTGGATGTTATGATGATTTTGAACTTACTAACAACACGATACCACGATCTATCTGCATTAGGGTCCTTAGGTTTGTGTCTTTAAGTCATTTATGCGGTAACTGCTATATATTCATAACGAATGATCTTATAGACCCAGTGTAGACAAATGTTCATAGATGCTTGAAGTTTATTTTAGAACTGAATCCTCTGATAATTCAGTCTTTGTATCAAGTGGTTGATTTTTTTTTCCTTAGTGAAATGTTTCTTACCTTCAATTGCAAGCATCGCCCGCAACTCCCGGTTCAACAGCTCATAGCGTCTTTCTAGGTCATGTTCTTTTTCCCTAGGCAAGTTTAGAAAGTTCATCAATATGTTAATGACTAAATCATTAAACACTTAAAAGGACCTTTAAGTTACATTGATTTTAGGACTCATAGCTGACTTTTCTCTTTAACTTTAAGCTACTCCAAACAAATGATACAGAAACCTAAAACCTTCTTCAGCTGATGCTGTTCCTGTCATTCTTCCACAATAAGAGGCATATTTCAATTTGCAGATGAGTAAGCTGATTCTTAAAGACTTCATGTACAAAGATTGTTATAGGAAAAAAAAACCAACCTATTTTGTGCTGCCTAAAGTTGCAAAAAATTTTTTCCTTAATTCTTAATAGACTTTTCTTTAACCTAAGAATATCTGTTAATATGCAAAGAAATCCTACTTGTATGGATTTTAATATCATAAAGATAAAATTTTGGGTTACAAAATGTTTCTTCATTTTTAAAAATAAAGTTGAGGTATGGGAATGCATTTATGAAAATGAGCTATTTCACTGCAATAAGAAATGTGAGCAAGCTCATCTTTACACTAGGTGGCATCCTATAAGAACACTACTAGTATAGTGAGCAGAAAGAACCAGGAGAGAAAGAAGGCCTAGAGCAGGTGAAATGCCAGATACTAAGAGTGCTTACTGTTTATATTTTCTCCACTCCTCCTCTGACCCTGATAACTATGCTAATACTGCCTCTTTAGGGGCACAGTTTGCTTTTAAATCATTAGCATTTTCTTCCAAAATGTATACAGTCATATCATATGTATTCCAGGTTACCTGTAATTTCACTTCCTGATAAAATTTTAAAATTAAAAACATTTTAAGAAAATATTTTAAATTAACTTAAAATTTATCTTTTCCTCTTATAACCTAAACTTATTTTTTAGATAAATAAACTACTTCTTGAACACAAAATATTTTTTCTACTCTTTTGCCCCTCATATTCACACCATGCTATTTTAAGTTTTCATCCATATCTTTTCCTATGGACAATGCTATTTTAATATTTATATTTAGAAGCCAGTCTGTTATGTAACCAAAACATATGATATGTTAAATATACTGATAAAAACATACTTCAGGAAATTAAAAAAAAACTAAGTCTAATTAAAACAAAATGTAAGTGAAAACAAAAATGTGATAGCAAGTATTTTGCCAAACTTTGTAGGAAAATCAAGCTGTCTTGAGTACTTACAGAAGAGAAAGTTGGTTCATTCTCCGTATTAAAGCATTTTTCTTATTAACTAACATAAACCATTCTTGCATCATAGCTTCTTCTTCTTCTGTGTTCCTTCCTACAAACACAGGAGGATTTATCTCTTATTGTCTATATAAGCCCATTGTTTAGTGTCAGTTTTTAAACACGTAATACCTAATTTTAGCTGATCTAATACTACATTTTAGACCGTTGGCAGTAATAGAAGATTAGAGACCTAGACCTGAAAAAAATTCATGTTTAAATAATAATAAGTCTATCTTCCAAAGCTGATAAATTTCAGCATGTACATTTTCACTCCCTTTTAACATACCTACAGATCATATTAACACTAAGTACAGTAAACAAAGTGTTCTACCGTTTAAATCCTCCCCAGAGGCTTAATTGTTATTATGTTTCAATGAGGAACTCTTGGTGCTGACAGACATATGGTCACGATAAAAAAAAAAAGCCCAACACAACAACCAAACCCCAACTAAAAATCATTAGGAGAACTCTAAGACTAGAAGGAAGTTCATGGACATGGAGAGATTATGTTAAGCCAGCTATCTGTAGTAATTTACTTGTTATTAATTTTTTTTAAAGTAAACCCATAATATACATTTTTACTGTATCAATAACATAGTAAATGTGATCAAGGAAAATAAAGATTAAGAAGGAATATTAGTGTTCTGTGAATAAAGGTTTTCTAATGAAGATATCAGTAGATCAGAAAACATTTGAATAAATGATCTAAGCAAAAAAGACAAACTCAAATTTAAAAATAAAAAGTGAATATTTCTTATATTCTTTCCCTAAGGATGCAATGAGTTATTAAATATGTTACATTTTTACAAAACAGATATATGAGGGCAAAGGGATACCCCCCACCCCTGCCCCCTACCAACCAGGAGACATCCAGCCTCGTATTTTCCCTTTAGAAAAAGGCAGTACTAATGTTTACAAGAAAGGTGGACTCTTTCAGGACCTTTTTCCTGCCGCTCGAATCAAAAGCCACCTAGTCAAATTCACAATTCTGTGGGAAGGAATTTTCTAAGAGTTATAGGGCATCAGTTTATGCTTTTAAGCATAAAACGTCACCAGGAAAGGGTTTTTAGCAAACAAATTCTTAAAGCAAGACAAATAATTACCTTGCTATGCTAACATTTAATTCTGCAAGTCTAACTTCAGCATAGCATTTACATGGTTAATAGAAATGTCTGATTAAAAAGCCTTACTATTCTATAATATTCTGCTTTTTTAAACATGAAAACATTTTAGCACATAAATGGAATTTCAAGTATTTTTGCTCTCTACTATCCAATCATAATTGCATTTGTGAAAAATAAGTACAACACATACTTTAGATTGATATAAAATGATTATCTGCTACTGGGAGAAAAAAGAAAACAGGTAAATTCATTAAATACTATTAAAATTTAAAAGTACGAAGGATACATAGGATAGAGTCATTTAGAGATGGAACAGAGTCTTTATTGTTTTACAATATTTTTAATGTCTTTTAGGGTTGCTGGTTTTGTATTCACTTTGGACCATGTGATGCCTTCACACTGGTCATGTGATCTAGGCTGCGATAGGCACAAATCCCTGGGTAGCAACAAAAGAAGAAAGAGGAAAAAGAAAAAGCTGATAAAAAGCTTGCAATTTGGAAAAGGGCCAATTGTGCCCCGGTGAAGGCCTTTCTGATCAGCAACATGACCCATGTGTGCAATATTAACAGCTCTGAATTTTGTGATATATTTTCTCACTGCAGACTTAATTCTTGTGCCTATAACTGAAGCAGTGACTTGAAACACAGACAAATGAAAACTTTGTTCAAACTTTGGCTTAACCTGCAATTGATGGTTTCAGGCAGCCGTGAACGAAGCCGCTAACCCACTCTTAAATTAGCATCGTTTTCTTCAATGGGATGGAGCTTCCTTGAGAAAAATAATGCTGATGTAGTACCATTATTTTCAATTAAATTCATAATCTGATTTCTAGATTAAAAAATAAATTGTCCTCTAACTCAAAGAAATTAAACAGAAAATGACTTAACCTTTCCAAGTTTCAAAATGAAAATAAATGTCTAAAAATTAGAAAATGCTAACATGAGATTGTTTACTGGTCCCCGAAATGCTACAGACTATTAAAATCAACACCCCCAATTTGAAGATAAATTAATACAGCATGCCCCAAATCCTTATCTGAACGAGTACTAGCTCACAGGAACCTATAAATAGACTAATGATTGTAAACAATTTTTTTTTTTTTTTACCGCTTGAGTACATGATTCCACTATTGTTTTAGGGCTTTTAAAAATTAAAAAAAGCTTTTAAAGTCAGTAAGTTGGACCATTACAAATTAATCCTGACTTTAATAACTGGTTAAAGACCCCTTCAGCTTTATAAGTAACAAAAAATATTAAAGCCTGTGATCACAGTGAGCTTTTCTCATTTCTCCTCTAACCATTTGTTATTTAATCCAATACTAGTAATCCAATTTGTCCATCAGACTTTTAAAGGGCAGAATGCAACTTCCCCAGCTTAGACACTTTTCAAAGTACAATATATTTTTCAAATGAATGCTGGATGTTTCATTTTTTCCCCAACTGTTCCTAGCTCTAATGCAGGAGGAAAAAAAGAACAAGATGAACATTGTTCGTACTGATTAAGTAAGAGCTCATTAAAGAGCTGTCAGTGCCGTACTTTGAATATGCATGAAGCATATAATCAGATCTAGTACCGTCACTAGAGGAGAATACGGTAAGTACAAAGGATTGATTTAATTACTTAGAGTGGGGCTGTGGTGGTAAAGCAGTCTTGTTAGTGCAAAAAGAAAAGGAGGTTGGATTCTGGCACTGTTAGAAAAAAAAAGGCAGTTTTAGCTTCTGCCACAATACCTAATCTCAAGATAAAGCACTTTACATTGTAGCTTAAAATGAAGACTGTCATTATTCTATAAAATAGCCATAATTCATCTTATCTTGTTTAACTTTACCTGGTTAACTACTTATTTGGCAAAATTATCTTTAATTTATAATTATAATAACATCTTGATGTTGACATATTCCCAATTCTGATACTGGATGTTTCAAAAATTATTTAAGATGAGTCATAAAAAATTCAAGTTATTATTGCTTTTAAACATTACTGTAGAAGCAAAGTGGTAAAAACATCATAGGATATGGCTACAAAAAAAATGAAGAAACGATTGGTTACATATTTTATAACTTGTTATTTAATGTTTATCATCATCATTAGCACAACTGAACAAGCCTTATAGTACCTTTTATAACAAAATTTAAAAGCGTTGTTAACTAAGCTAGTCTCTGGTAGAACTTTTTAAAGTTATGAGTGGTTTTCCACATGCACATTTCTGGTTTGATGTTTGCCTCTGGAAATCTAGAATCTTCACTAATATGGCACTCTCAGTATCAAGTTTTTCCTCTACCTCTCACTTGGCAGTAGGGACCACTATTATGAGACAACTATTAAATTATTGGAATGACGACAAATGTAGGGAAAACACTCATCAAAACATTTTCTTCCAAATTATTCCTTATATAATATCCATTTATTAGAAAATATCTTTGATATTAGTGAACTAACCTACATCTAAAGTAATCAGAAAACAATTCATTTTAGAGTATTCTTGAAAACCATAGATACTTCTTGGGTATAATATTTATGAATTTTAATATTGTTTTTAGTACAATGCCTTCAAAATAAGTTAAAAGGTAGATCAAAGAAATTAACAACAACAACAACAAAAACCCCCAAGAGTCTGTCAAGCTAAAGTGTGGTAGAAGTTTTCTTTTATTTCAGTTCATAATACTGTTAGCTCAGGAAGAATTTTATTTCATGATTGGGAAAACACTTTTATATTATGTAATTTTCTTCTGTACAGTTCTATTAACTTAATAAAGTACTACCTATTTCTTTACACATGACTTTGTTATGTTCATTTTGTATGGAATAAATGCTAATAATTGAATCAATTTTTTAAAACTGGCTAAACTTTTAAACAATTACTTAAAAGATTTCCCTAAATCTCTAAATAAGAAATTCAAATCTAAACAACTATGAAGCTTCATATACAGAAAGGTGAGACTGACAGTCAATGCTGGAGGGAATGTGAGAAGATAAGCATGTGCTATCGATGAATTGGTTCAACTACTCTGGAAAGCAATCTGGAATTTTGTTTACTAAATGACTAAAATGTCTATATTCTTTGATCTAGAGATCCCACTTCTATGCATATTGCTCAAAGAGGTAAAAAATAGAAAGGTGCCATATATACCAAAATATTTCTAACATAACTTTTTGGGATAGTAAAGAATTGGAAACAAAGTAGGTACCTATCATTTGGGGAATGGCTTAACAAATTGCGGTGCATGAATGTAATGGAATATTATTATGCTATAAAAAAAATCAAAGCATACCAGGAATTTGGAGGAAGATGGGAAGACTTAATATAAACTGATGTAGGGCGGAGTAAGAAGAACCAGGAAAACAATATATACATAATGACTACATCGATGTAAATGGAAAGAACGAAACCAAAACTGAAAACTATGTAATTATAATGACCAAGCTTGGTCCCAGAGAAGAACTGAGAAATTCATCTCCCTCTCCTCTTTGCAGAGATGGAGGCTCTGAGAATGGCACACTGCACACACTGTAAGACATGGCTGACGTGTTGGCTGGTTTTGCTAAATTGCTTTTCGTTCTTTTAAAATCTCTGTTATAAAGGGAAGGCTAGGCATGGTATGGGGTACTAGAAATGAAAGAGAAGTAAAATCAAAACATATCAATGGAATTAAGATTAAAAACATTGGCCAATAAGACAAAAACCCTTAAAATTAAATAAACTCAATAAACCCCTGAGCATATACATCAAAAAAATTAGAACTCATTCATTCATTCCACAAACATTTATATTTATTAAGTACCTACTAGGTGCCAAAAGACTGTGCTAGGTACTGGGGAGGGCTTTACAGTTTAGTTAAGATAAACCTTATTCTCAGGAAGCTTCAAATGTAGAAAAGGATAAAATATAACATAGATAACCAATACACAATGTTGCATAAACAGAGTAAAACAAAGGGCTCTGTGAAGTTTGAGGATGTGAGGTCAATGAATCATGGAACCATCCAGTCCAGTCCATTCATGAAGAATCTTCTCTACAACATATCTAACAAATGGTCATCTAGCTTTTTTTTTTTTTTAAGAATTCCAAGAAGAAAAAAATCTACTACATCAGGAAGCCCATTCTACACCTACAACTGAATATTAGTCAGTCAATAAGCATTTATTAAGTGCTTACTATGTGCCAGGCACTGTGCTAAGCACTGTGGACACAAAAAGAGGCAAAAGACAGTCTCTAACCTAGAGGGATTTACAATTTAATGAGGGAGATGACAAATAAGTCATAGAGAGGATAAATAGGGAAAAAAAGAAGAGGAAAGGCACTAGAATTAAGAGAGATCAGGAAAGGCTTCCTGTAGAAGGTAAAATCTTAGTTTGGACTCAAAGGAAGCAAGAGGAAGCAGGAGGGAAGATAAAGAGGGAGAGCATTCCAAACATAAGGGAAAGTTAGAGAAAATGCCTGGAGCTGAGAGGTGGAGTGTCTTGTTCATAAAACAGCCAGAGGACTAATGTCATTGGATTGAAGAATATATGGTGGGGAGTAAGGCAGAAGAAGATTGGAAAGGTAAGAGGGGGCTAGGTTATAAAGGGCTTGAACAACAAACATTTTGTATTTGATTGTGGAAGCAACAGGGAGCCGCTGGGGTTTACTGAGTGGGAGTGGAGGGGAGGCATGACATGGTCTGACTTGTGTTTTGGGAAAATCACTTTGGTGGCTAAATGTAGGCTAGATTAGAGCAAAGCGTAATTAGAGGCAAGCAGACCCACTAGCAACCTACTGCAATGGTTCAGGCCCCAGGTGATCAGGGAGTACACTGGAGTGGTGGCAGTATCAGAGGAGAGAGAGGGCATATTTGATAGATGACAGGCCCTGACAACAGACTGCACATGGGGGTGGGTGGGGTGGGTGGTCAGAGATAGTGAAGAGTCACACCTAGGATGTGAGCCTGGGATGGCTGTGCCTGCAACCACAAGTAACAGGGAAGTCTGGAAATAGGGAAAGTTTAATGGAAAGATAAAGAGCTCAGTTTTGGATATGCTGAGTCTGAGATGTCTACTGGACATCCAGTTTGAGATGTTTGAAAGGCAGATTGAGATGCAATGCTGGAGTTCACCAGAGAGGTTAGGAGGGCAGTATAGGGAGATCTGAGAATCGTTAGCATAATGTAACAAAAAGACCTCATCATAATGTAGTTTTATCCACACACATAGCTTGCAATGTAGCCTCCCATGACATTGTAATAGAAAGGTTTCAGTGTAGTGTTATTTTTAGAAAATATCTAAATTTATATGAGATGAATTATTGAATTACTTAATGAGATGAATTATGACATAAAGACAGGCACGAGGACTGAATGCGATTTCATCGATAGAGGAATTCTCTCTATCACTGTCCCTCAAGTTGTATATGGCCTACAACACTCCTCAGTGTGGTGGGATTAAAATGTAATTGGGGGGCAGTTAGGTGGACAGTGCATACATAGCACACCAGTCCTGGAATCAGGAGGGCATGAGTTCAAATCCCATCTCAGACACTAGTTGTGTGACCCCAGGCAAGTCATTTAACCCTGATTGCCTCCTCAAAATGTAATTGACAAATATTTAACAAAATAAATAAAAATAAAACATAGATAATACTACATTTTAAAACTAAGTCAACATCCAGCCCATGGCATCCTGACGAGTATTCCCAAGAGCCTAGGATCTCATAACTAATATGTGAGAGAAGCAGGAGTTGACTCCAGTCCTTTCTGTCTCCAATACCTGCTTTCTATCTAGTTTGCCATGATGACTTATTATAATATGTGAACAAAAAGTTGGAAAATGTTTTTATTTTAATAGAATCCCCCAATAGCAAGAAAATAGATCTTATAATTTGAATAGTATGGTTTAAAGAAGCAGTCATTTAAAAATTTTATTGATATGTTCTGTTCTATTCTGTATGCCAAATATTGTGAATAAATATTGGAAAAAACAAAAAACAGAACCATAGAAATGCTTAGCAACCAGGAAAATAGTGCTACAGGAAAATTGCTATTTAAAATTCTCTTCAAAATATCTTAAACATTTTAGAGGAAAATTTGTTCAGTTGTTTTCCATTGTGTCCAACTCTTCATGACCCTATTTGGGGTTTCCTTGGCAAAGATGTTAGAATGGTTTGCCATTTTCTTCTCCAGTTCATTTTTACAGATGAAGAAACTGAGGCAAACAGGTTCAAGTGACTTTCCTCATCTGTAAGTTAGAGTAATACGTATACATATATATATGTATATATATATATATATACATAGATAAGTTTATATAGAACTTTACATTTTATAAAATTTTTTATGTATGTTATCTCATTTGTTCTTCACAACAACCCTGCAAAGTAAATAATTCTTCCTTTGAAGAGGAAGATGAAGAAGTAATCAAATAAACTGCCTTATGCCACATGGCTATTAGGTGACAGAGCTGGGGCTTGAATCCAAGTGAGTTCAATACTTTCCACTCAACAGCTACTTTGTAAAGTACTTTGCAAACTTTAAAGCTCTATGTATTATTATTATTATTATTGTTAATATTAACCACTGAACTACCTAGATAGATGATTTGAAAATGATACTAGCTGTCATTCGAATATGCAAATTAAATAGGCTTTTGTGGGCCATGCTGGGAACCTATTAGCATTTGTCTAAACAACACACTTAGACACATTTTTGGTGTATGACCCATTCAAAAATTGGGAATTGAATGCACTCATGTTTATTTACTATTTGCTTTTGGTAGATTCTTTTCTGTAATATTGTAGCCTCTGGGTAGAGGATAAATGTAAAGCATTGTAGTCTATGGCTGGTTAGCTCACTGTTTAGAGAGTCGTATATGTCTAATAAACTTTCCTTTATCCCATAGCCATAGACTATGCTCTTAATCTGGACTAGACACTTTATATATAAAAATCTGTGCCACTGAGTCTACTCAAGATGGCTATCTGAATGGAATCAGGCAGCCTAGCTCCCACAGACCTACTCCACAAAAACTTAATAATCATACCAGACCAAACAACAATTGAGAAATACACTAAGAAACTACAGTAAATGATTTGTTCCATCACAAGAAAAGCACAAAAAGTCAATCAGAACACCACAGGTAAAAGCCAACAAATCCAGTGTCAGCATACTCAGTGTCAGATAGTGTCAGAGTCCCAGTCTCACTAGAGATGTGTCATCTGCAAGATTCTGTGTTCAGAGGCAGGAAAAGTAGAATGCTGCTCTAAGAAAGGCTCAGGGTGGTCACAGTCCCAAAGCAGGGCCGCTGGAAGTTCTAGGAAGCAGCAAATGACCAGCACAGACTGTAGGCATGATCATGAGGTTCATACACACACACACACCACTATATATACACACACACACACATATATAGTATATATATATAAAACTATACATGTATACATATACACACACTTTATAGTGTATATATTTATATAGAACTTTAAAGTTTATAAAGCTTTTTGTGTATGTTATCTCATTTGATCTTTACAACAACCAGCAAAGTAAATAAGATAAGTAAGATTATCTTCACTTGAAGAGGAAGAAGTTACCATAAGTGACCCAGAAGGGCAAGACTAACCCATAGAAAAGTGCGGCATAAAAAGGAACTTGGCACCAGGAACTAAAGTCCTATTTCAGGTAATAAAGCCAGGGAGAGAGAGAGAAATAAAAAACAAGAAGATACAGACAACCAATATAAAGAATTATAATAGATCTAGAGATCCCCAAAAATCCAACCTAGATCGAAAGAGTTACTTTATAATAACTATAAGCAGAGACTAAAAGGAAAAGAAAAAAAATTTCCATTAGGACAATATGAATACCCAGTACAGGAGTTCATAACTTTTTTTGTGTCATGGATCTTTTTAGCAGTGTGGTAAAATCTATGGACCCTCTCTCAGAATAAAGTATTTAAATGCATAAAATAAAATACATAAGATTACAAAGGAAGTAAATGAAATTGGAACATAGTTACAAAAAAAATTCATGAGTCCCAGGTTAAGAACCTCTGACTTAGTAGAAATGAAGAGATAAAAGACTAGGAAGGAGGATAAATAGCTTAGAAATGGAAGTGACAAAATTTACCTAAATAATAGATTGCCTGAAAATTATGATAGATGATTATAGAGAAATCTGACTTCATTAGCAAGAAAAACTAGAACAAAACCAAAAGACTGAAAAAATAGGAGATATAAAGTATCTGCTATAAAAACAACTGATCTGGAAAAAAGATTATGGAAAAAATAATTTAATAAATCAATAGACTCCCTGAAAAAAAAAAGATGAATTAAGGCCTGGATCTTCTACTCAAAAAAAAAAATCATAAATGAAAACTGCCTAGATCTCCTTGAATCAGAGGGCAAAATAAAAACAGGAAGAATCTATTGATACCCTCTTGTCTCAGGAATGTCATTGCCAAAATCCAGAGTTTACAAGTCAAAGAAAAATTACTTCAAGTAGAGAGAAAGAGTTCCAATACCAAGGAACTGTAGGCATGATCCCACAAGACCTGGACATTTCTACTATAAACAAGAGGAGATCTTGGAATATTATATTCCAATTGGCAAAAGATAAAGGCTTACAACCAAGAATAAATTACTTTCCAAAAATATGTACAACCTTACAGATGAGATGGAAAATTGAATCTTTAAGGGAATATGTGATCTTCAAACATTCTTGATAAAAACAACAAAGCTGAATAAGAATTCTGAAATGCAAACACAAGACTCAAGTGCAACCTAGAAAGGTGAATTTGTGTAATTGGAAAGGGATTTAAATGACACAGTGCTGACATTCTAATAGGGAGAAAAAAACAAGTATCCCTTTAGAAACTTCCAGGGGTATTGAGGGAGTTAATTAAGAAAAATGAAGGATGTCTGGGTGGACTGGTTCTATTCTGAGGGTTTTTAATTGGGCAAAGAAAAGATAAAAGAAATACACTAGTGCAGAAAGGAAGAAGAGGGGATGGAACTTACTCTTTCCTACAGCTGGAGTATGTGAGAAGAGTATAATGAACATGGAATAAAATGGAGGGATACACGCATGCATACACACACAAAGAGCTTTGGGCATAATTACATTAAACTCAAAAGAGAAATAGGTAGGGGTATAGAGGTAAGGGGTTAAAAGGGAGGATAAAACTGGGAAAGTAATAGTCAAAAGAAAAAATAAACTTTATACACTAAAAAGGGGGGCAGAAGAGACAGGAGAAAAGAAAAGAGAAAAGAAATGGAATACTAAGTGACAATCCAAAGGGAATAGCTGAAGAAATTTTGGTATATGATCATAATGGAATATTGCTAGTCCACAAGAAATGACAAAAGAGACTATTTCAGCGAATCTTTGAAAGTAGGAACTGATGCACAGTGAAATGAGCAGAACCAAGACAAGAATTTCTATAATGACAACAACAATGTAAAGAAAAGCAATTTTGAAAGTACAAAGAACTGTGACCAAAGTAAAAATAACCATATTCCCAGAAAACCTCTTGAAGACCCAGAAGCACTTGACCTGAAAGCACTTCTTGACAGAAAGTCTACGGACTCAAGATGTGGAAGGAAACATATTTCTAGGTGGTCTCTGTATGGATTTGTTTTGCTTGACAATACTTATCTGTTATATAGGTTTTCCACTTTGCCTCTACCTCACTGTTTTTAATTGTGAGAGGGGGTGGTGGCAGTTTTTAAAATATGAAGGAAATTAATAAGAGGAGAGCTATTGAAATATTTAGGGGAGCAGACGAATAAAGAAGGAAATTCAGAGGGCTTTATATGTTCTTGATGCCTGAACCAAAGAAAGACAAATTAGAAAAAGAAAATTACATACTAACATCTTTAATGAATATTGATGTAAACATTTCAAATAAAATATTATCAATGAGGCTATAGTAACACAGCAAAGAGATTACATATTATGATCAGATAGGACTGATACCAGGAATGTGAATGTATTGGTTTAATATCAAGAAAACTATAAACATAATAGACCATATTAACAACAAAAGCAATTTAAATCACAACACTGTATTATGATGTAGAAAAAACTTTTGACAAATATGTCATCTATTTCTGTTAAACATATTAAAAAGCATAGGGATAAATGAACTTTTCCTCAAAATGATAAATAGTGTTTAACTGAAAAACATGACCAAACAAAAACCCTAAATGTTATGTTTCAAGAATTCTACACAGAATTGTTAGGATCAGAGGGCAAAGTAAAAATGAAAGGATTCATTAATCATTTTCTGACAGAAACCCCCAAATTGAAAACACCCATAAATGTCATAGTCAAACCTTAGAGCTATCAGAACCCCCCTCCCTTTTTCCCCACCCCCAAAACACTGTAAGCAGACTAGGGGGGAAAGAAGTTACAATACTAAGGAAGCATAGCTGGGATTACACAAGATTCTCCTGCAACAATGATGAAAAGGAAATCATGACATATACTACATTGAAAGACAATAGAAAAAGGTTAAAGATCAAGAACTAGTCCTGCTAAGCAGAGTAAAGGAGAAAGAAAGCTCTTTAATAGGAAAGAGGACTTTTAAGCATTTCTGATGAAAAGGTATGAGCTACGTAGAATCTCTGAAATGCAAACACAGAATACAAGAGAAACCTGGAGAGGCAAAAGCACTGGAACAAATGGAAGGTGTTAAAATGAGAATTGAGTGCTTAAATAGTTCCCCCCACCCCACCCCATCCAGTAAAGGGAAAAGACATAATGTCTCTTCAGAATCTTCATATTCTTCAAAGATCATAGAGAAAGGAGAAAAAGAAATATAGGAATTGGATATGATTTTGTTCTATTTTGCTGATTTTAAGAGAATACCTAAAAGGAGAGGAAAAATATGCTTGAAAAAAAATGAGGAAGAAAAGGAAGGAACTTACCATTTCTCCTAATCTGGGTATGCCAGAAGTATGGAGATTAAGTGTTAATTAGTATTATCACTATTATCTGACTGGACAAAGTAGTGTTGAGGACACACAGAGAATTTGGTATAAGAATACATTAAATCTGAAGGGAAATAGGCAGGGGCAGAAAAAGGTGAGGGAGGGATTAAAGGAGAGTAGAACTGGAGATAGTACAGCCAAAAGCAAAGCCAATCTCAACTATGGAAGGTGAATTATAAGGAGGAATTAAAAAAAGAAGAATAAAATATAAGAACCAAGGATCCAGTTTAGGCTGGGCCAAGAGAGGAGAGATACAAGACTGGGATGGGACTAGTCTAATTATAAGTTACTGGCATTGTTCCCATTCCCTTTCCCCACTACTTACTTTTTCTATATAACAAGGAGCATGAGGAGGAGAGAGGACAAACTAGAAGAGAACATAATGGAAGGAAAAGCAAAATTAACAATCCTAACTGTGAACATGAATGGGATGAATTTACCCATAAAACAAAGAAGGGTAGCAGAACGAATTATAAAACAACCAAACAAGAGGTTGTTTTGGAAAAAAAAAACACTTGGCAGAAAGATTCACATAAAGTTTAATAGAAGAGCTGTAGTAGATTTAATTATGCCTTGCCTGACTCCAATTAAGTAGGGATGGGCATTTCAGACAATGCAATAGTGAAAACATATATGAACAAAAGAGATAATCTGGAAATCTACATGCTAATCAAAGACACCATTAATAATGAAGTAATACCAATAATTAAATTATGTGAATGGCATAGTTTCAAAGTCCTTAAAGAAAACAGAATTAAACTAAAGGGCAAAATAGACCACAAAACTATAATACTTGGGGATCTCAATGTGCCTCTTTCACAAATAGAGTAAAAAAGATAAATGAGAAAGAAATTAAGTACATGATTAATGAATTAATAAATGAGAACTGAAAGCAGCATACATACTTGTAAGCTTTGTATAGCACCTTTACAAAAACTGCCCATGTGCCTTGGAATAAAAATGTGACAAACAAATGTAGAAGAGCAGAAATATTAAATATACTCTTTACTGACCATAATAAAATGAACATTATTATCAATAAAGGGCACTTGAAGAAAGAATTCAGACTTAAAGCCAAACTATATATAAACTTAAAATACCTGTAGGTCAAACAATAAATCAGAGAAACAATAAATAATTTTATCACAGATAATTATGAGACAATATAACAAAACTTTTGAGATACAATCAAAATGGCTCTCAAGAAAAATTTTTTATCTCTAAACATTTTCATCAACAAAAGAGAGAAGGAATAGGCCAATGAATCTGGCATAAAACTGAAAAAAAAAACCACTAGAAAATCAGCCCTCAAAAACCCTCAAATAGACACAAAAATGGAAATTCTGAGCATCAGAGATAAACAAAATTGATAACCAAAAACTCCACTGAATTGATAAATAAAACTAGAGCTTTCTTTTGTAAAACAAAATAAAACAAAACTAACTAAACCAAAAAAATTGTTAATGTGATCACATAAAAAGGAGAGAAAAAACCAATTTACAAAAATAAATGAAAAAGAATAATTTGTACAGAAGATGAGGAAACAAAGGAAACTGTTAGTACTACACCCAGGTGAACTTACAGGAGAATGTTATGAACAAAGAAATATTAATTATATTACATAGTATTTGCAAAAATAGAGAAAGAAGGTATCTTACCAAACACCTCTAAGACAGATATGGTCCTGATACTCATAGAAGGAAGAGACAGAGCAGAGAACCTCTAATGAATATGGATGCAAAAACATCAAATACAACATTAGCAAAGCAGCTATTGCAACATATTAAGAGGATTATTTATACGAGGAACATAGTGTTGGCTTAATATTAGGAAAACTATAAACATCATGGACTACATTAATAACAAAATAATAAAAACCACACAATTACCTAGCTAAAATTAGGTTAGGATTATCTGTAATGGAGAAATCCTAGAGGTCCAACACAATGGAAGGAAAATAAGAATGTCCACTGTCACCATGATTATTTGTAAAATACTAGATATGCTAGTTTCAATAAGACAAGATAAATTGAGAGAGTAAGTATAAAGGAACAAGAAACAAAATTATAGGCATACCTCATTTTATTCTACTTCATATTATTGTGCTTTGCAGATATTGTGTTTTTTACAAATTGAAGGTTTGTGGCCACCTGTGTCAAACAAGTCTACTGGCACCATTTTCCAAGACCATGTGCTCACATTGTGTCTCTGTGTCATGTTTTGGTAATTCTTGCAATATTTCAATTTTTTTCATTATTATTACCTGTTATGGTAATTTACTGTAATTAATGATATTTGATGTTACCATTGTAATTGTTTTGGGGTGCCACAAACCATGCCCATATAAGACTTTGAACTTAATGGATAATGGATAAATGTTGGGTGTTCTGACTGCTCTACCAACTGGCAGCCCCCGCCCCTCCCACCCTTTCTCTCACAACACTCACTCCTAATGGCCTCTAAGTGTTCAAGTGGAAGGGTCAATTGATGCAGCAGACTTTACAGGTGTCTTAATTTAAGAAATTTCCATAGCCACCCCAACCTTCAGCAACCACCAGCCTGTCAGTCAGCAGCCATCAACACTGAAGCAAGACTTTCCACCAGAAGAAGAATTACAATTTGATGAAGGCTCAGATGATGAATAGCAACTTTTTTTTTTAGCAATAAAGTATCTTTTAATTATGTACATTGCTTTTGAGACATAATACTATAGTACACTTAATGGACTACATTATGGTGTAAACATAACTTTTATATGCACTGAGAAACCAAAAAAAATTGTAACTTGCTTTATTGAGATATTTGCTTTATTGCAGTGGTCTGAAACTGACCTTGCAATATCTCTGAGGTATGCCTGTATTGCTTTTTGTAGATGATATGATGGTTTAGAGAACCCTAGAGGCTGTGCCAAAATAACTTTAAATGATTCAGTAAATTAGAAGGAAATAAAATAAACCCTCAAAAATCATTAATCATATTGTAAAGCACAAATAAAACCCAGGAGAAAGATACAGAAAAAGTAATTCCACTCAAAACAACTAAAGAGGGTATAAAATATATGGGAGTTCACCTAATAAGACTATCTTCCTATTAAAAAAACAAAAATGATAACACACTCTTTACAGAATTAAAAGAAGGCTTAAATAATTGGAGAAGTATTAACTGCTCAGGGTTGGGCCATGCTAATATAATAAAAATGACAATACTACCTAATTTAATTTGCAGATTTAGTGATCTACAAATTAAACTACCAAAAGGTTCCTTTATAGAAGTAAAGAAAACATTAACAAAATTCACCTGGAAGACCAAATTTAGTCAAGAATCTTAAGGGAAATGAAAAAATAAATGGGAATAAAGGAGGCTCAGAACTGGATTTCGACCCAAACTACAAAGCAGTAATCATTAAAACTATTTGCTACTGGTTAAAAAATATAAAAGTAGATCATAAGACCTAGGAGCAACAAAGTGATGCAGTGGACAGAATCCTTGGTTTGAAGTCAGGAAGATCCCAGTTCAAATCCTGCCTCAGGCACTTAGTAGATGGATGACACTGAGAAAATCTTTTAACCTCTCTTAACCTTTGTTTCCTCATCTGCAAAGTGAGGGAATTAGAATGAGTAGTATTAAAATTTTTTGTAGCTCTAACTCTGTGAGCCTATTATTACTTATTTGACTAAAATTGCTGACAAAACTGGAAAACAGTCTGAAAGAAATCAGGTTTACATCACCATTTCATACTACAGCACAATAAACTCCAAATAGATATATACCTAAATATATGTTCACATTACAAACAGATTATAGGAGAAAGGAGATACTTTTACAACTATGGATATGGAAAGAATTCTTGACTAAATAACATGAAGATGGTCATAAAAGTTAAAATGGACAATTCTGATAAAATCGAAAAGTTTTTGCAACAGCACATTTGTCAATTAGTCATTCATTCAATAAACATTTACTAGCACTTATTATGTGCTAGGTACTGGTCTAAGCATAAAACACATAAATAAAAGCAAAAACATAGCCCCTGATCTCAAAAAGTATACATTCTAATGGGTGAGACAACCTGAGAAAACTAGGTGTATACTACATGTGCATGTATATATTATACACACATAGATGTACGATGTGTATACACAGAGATATGTGAAAATTAGGTGTATTGAGAATAAGAAAGAGAGAATAAATAGAAGTTAATCTGAGTGGGAAAGGCACTAGAAGTTGAGAGGACTGGGGAACACTTCTTGACAAAAATCATACTTAAGGTGAATCCCAAAGAAAGCCAGGGAAACCAACATGTGGAGGTGAGGGGGCAGAACAGTCAAGGTACTGGGGAAACAGCCAATATAAAAGCATGGATATGAGTAATGGAAAAATAGCACAATGGGGGAAAAAAAACCTGTGCAGCAAATTAATCTGGCAAATGTCTGAAATCCAAGATGTGAGGAAATGATAAAAATATATAACCCATTCCTCAGGGTACAAATGGGAAGTTTTCAAATGAAGAAATGTATATTCTCAATAGCCATATGAAAAAATGCTCCCAATTTCTAAAAAAGAAGATAAATGGAAATTACAACAATTCCGAGGTTCTACCTCACATGTTGATACCCATTAGATTGGTAGAGATGACAAAATGCCAATTGTGGGAATGGTTGTGTGAAAGGACAAGAACAACACACTGATAGACTTTAGAAAAAAAGATTTCAATTAATAAAAATAGAATTTCTCTTCTTCCTCTCTGTTATCATGGAAAATGAAACAAAATGAAACATAAAACTCATAACAAAAATGCATGGTAAAGTAAAATAAACATTGGTTGTCTCAAAAAATGTTTCATGCTCCATCCTGAATCTATTGCTTCTTTGTCAGGAGGTAAACAGCACATTTCATCATTGATCCTCTAGAATCATGGTTGGTTATCTTGTTTATCAGAGTTAAGGCCTTCAAAGTTGCTTGTTCTAGTTTTGCTTTATTTGTATAAATTGTTCTCATTCTGCTCCCTGCATTCTATATCATACTCATGTAATGGCAGAGCTGTAAATTCCTCTAACCATTCTAGAAAGCCATTTGGAATTATATTCCAAAAGTCAATAAATTGTGCACACCTTTGACCCAGCAATTTTAATTTATAGTGCTATTGTTACTGTGTAGATTGTTCTCCTAGTTCTGCTCACTTCACAAAGAATCAGTTTAATCAAGACTTTCCAGTTTTCTCAGAAACTGTCTCCTTCATCATGTCTTATGGCATAAGAGTATTTCATTACTTTCATATACCATAAGTTGTTGATTCATTTCCCAGATGATAGGCACTCTCTTTGTGTTTGCTACGAAAAAAAATAGTTGTTCTATTCCTACATGTGGGTCTTTTTCCTTTTTTTTTGATCTCTGGGGTGAATGGGGCTAGTAGTGGTATCTCTGGGTTCAAAGGATATGCATAATTTAGTGACTTTTGGGACATAGATCTACATTGCCTTTGAGAATGGGCATATCAATTCACATCTCCACCAACAGTACAATATGCCTGTTTTATAATTTTCCTTTTTAAATGATTTTTGCCAATCTAATGGGAATGAGGTAGAACTTCAGGGATGTTGTCATTTGCATTTTAAAACTTATTAGTGATTTGGAGCATTTTCTTGGAGCATAATTCTCTATTAATATGGCTGTTAATAGTTTGAATTTCTTTGAGAATTGCCTATGGATATTCACTAACTACTGATCTAATGGAGAATGACTTTTATTTTTATATATTTCTATCAATTCCCAATACAACTTGAATATCAGAAAAACTTGCTGCAAAAAAAAGCCAGCTATCTCCCATTTGATTTTAACTGCATTGATTTTATTTGTTCAAAAACTTTTGAATTCTTTGTAATCAAAATTGCACATTTTTTTTTACCCTTATCTATCCTTTGTCTGGTTATGATCTCTTCCCCTATCTATAGGTATTCTTGGACATATTCCAGTAAGACTGGAGGGAGCCCTGGCCCCTCAAGGGTCAATGACCCAGTGTCTAGGAGTCGCTTTCCTAAACCAAATGAAAAGTGTTTTAGAGTATAGATGTAGTCGTATTCATATAGTTCCTGTGTGTCTTGGTAGGTAAACTCACAAATACTTTATACATTTTGTAGTTATTTTCAATGGTCATGATCCCTTCCCTATTTATAGAACTGAAAATAATAATTCCTTCTCCTCTTCTTTCCTCTCCTTTTCTCCTCCACCACCACTGGGTCACCCTATTTTATCCAGGCCTGGAAATTACAGTAATCATCCTTCACTGCTGACTGGCCCTAAAACTTTGACTTGCTCTGTTTCCAACCAAGACACTTCAACCCTATACCACCCCCAACCTCAAATGATTCACCCTTCTGAGCCTACTCAGCATCAGAGCCTACAGGTGTGCACCACTGGGCTCAGCATCTAATTTATTTTTGATATCACCTATTATTTCTAAGTCATGGAGCTTATCTTTGTACATGGTGTGACAGGCTGATTTATGACTATTTTCTGCCTACTTTCCAGTTTTCCTAGAAGTTTTTGTCTAATAGAGTATCTCTATCCAAGCAGTTGGAGTTTGGGGGCTTATTAAACACTGTGCTACTGTGTACTCACATTGTGTCTCTGTGTCATTTTGGCAATTCTAAGAATCTTTCAAATTTCTTCACTGTCATTATAGCTGTCATGGTGATTTATGATCAGTGATCTTTGACGTTACTACTGTAATTGTTTTTGAGCACCACTAACAGCAGCCAGATAAGAGGTCAAACTTAACTGATAAATGTGTGTGTTCTGACTGCTCCATCAACCGGTGTTCCCCGTCTTCTTTCTTCTTTTCTGGCTCCCTATTCCCTGAGACACAACAATATTGAAATTAGGCCAATTAATAAATGGCCTCTATAAGTGTTCAAATGAAAGGAAGAGTCTGTCAATGTGGCAAACTTTATTGTTGTCTTGTTTTAAGAAACTGCCACAGCCACCTTAACCTTCAGCAACCACCAACCTGAGCAATCAGTAGCCATCAACACTGAGGCAAGACCTTCCATCAGCAAAAAGATTATGACTTGCTAAAGGTTCAGATGATGGTTAGCATTTTTTGGCAATTAAGTATTTTTTAGCTAAGGTATGTACATTTTTAAACATAATACTATTGCACACTTAATGGACTACAGTATGGTGCAAACATAATTTACACATGCATTGGGAAACCAAAAAATTTGCGTGACTCACTTTATTGCGATATTCCCATTATTGCAATGGTCTGGAACTGAACCTGTAACATCTTCAAGTTTGGATGATTATTGCTTTGTAGTATAGATTAGGATCTGGTACAACTAAGCCCCATTCCTTCTCAATCTTTTTTATTACTTCCCTTGAGAATGTTGACCTTTTCGTTCCTTCAGATCAACTCTTTCCCTATTCAAAGTTGAGAAACATTTTCTTCACTGTTTTTCTGCTTTATGATGTAACCTTTTATATATAAATCATGTATATATTTGGAACTTAAATAGCGTGAGCTGTTGTTAATTTTAGTCAAAATGATTTTCAGTTTCCCCATAAAGTCTTCTTCAAATAATAAGCTACTACCCCAATAGCTGGAGTTTTGGGGTATTACAGAATATTATGCTACTATGTTAATTTGCTTCTGTATATATACTCAATGTATTCTACTGATCAGTTTTTCTGTTTTTAATCTATTCCTCTGCATGAATTTTGGTATTTTTTTCTTACAATATAAAATAATTATCTGGTGGTTCCATTAGTACAGTGGTACTAAATATTATATTATAATAGGTAATATTTCCTTTTTTATCATTATACTGGATTGGTCTAATCATGAGCAAAGACTATTTCTCTAATTATTTAGATCTAGTTTTCCTTTACTAAAGAAATGGTGTTTTTGCTTTCAAATTGTTAGACTCCTTTGATATTCAAAATTTGTTTTGTTGTTTACTTGTTCTCCCTTCCCCACCAAAACCCCCTTTTTGCTTTTATAGTTAAAGAAGTTATATAGTATATTGTCATATTGTTATCATTTCTTTGATGAAACTATCTGTTATTTCCATGACTTGTTCTTTGACACAAATTTTTTAGGAATGTTCAGTCTCTAAATTAATTGTTAATCCTTTCTTCAAAGGGCCTTTATTGATTTTTTTCCTTGCACTATGGTTTTTCTGCATGTGTGTGAGGTTTTGATGCCCTAATACATGCTTAATTTTTGTAGAAGTGTCATGTGGAGTTCAAAAATCATCTATCCATCTATCTTTCAGTAATTGTCAGAGAGCTATCAGAACTAACTTTTCTAGGATTATATTCAGTATCTTTTTTGTTTAGCTTTTTGTTAGATTTGTCTCACTCTGAAAGAGGTATACTGAAGACCCCAACTATTATAATTTTATTGTCTATCACAATATTGTCTAACACAATACTTAAGTATTTTCTAGTGATTCATTGTCTATGATGGCTTTAAACAATAGCATAATACTGAACTCCATATTTCTTTTAATCAGAACTATTTTTACTTTTGCCTTCTGATACAATAATTACTACTCCTGCCTTTTTGGGTTCAGTGAAGCACAACAGACTTTGTCATAGTCCCTTATTTTAACTGTGTGAATCTTTGTTTTTAGTGTATTTTTTGTTAACAACATATTGTTGTATTCTGCTTCCTAATCCAATCTATCCTTTCCCAGTCATACCATTCACATTCATGGTTATGAATGTTAATTGTTTTAATTTCCCTCGATTTTATCCTCTTGTAATTTTTCTTCTCCTAATCCTTTGGTTCCCTCTTTAAAGTAATAAAGAGTGTGCTTAATAATAGTAAGCGAACTTCTGCTCTACTGCCTCTCTTCTCTTCCTTTTGATTAGACCCCAATCACAGATTCTTACCCTTTTGTTCTTTCCTTTTAATCCCTATTTCATGATCCACCCGCTGAAGCTGGAGTTGTTTTGATTAATCCCTCTCTGAACCTACCTCTTGAACATCCCTTTCCTGTAACTGTTCATGTTTCATGTTTCATATTTTCCTATAAAAATCACTTAGATTTATGTGTTAGGATATGCATATTGACCTCTTTTCCTTATGCTCCAGGAAGAAAGTGAGGTTTATACATCACCTGCTTCTCCTATCTCCTTTCCTCCATGTTTTTATAGTTTTTCCTTTTGCACTCAACTATGAGAAATAGTAAATTTGACACCTTCTCTTCCTTCCTCTTTCTTCTCTAGTGCATTCTTTTTCCATTCTCTTTTTCTTCTTCACTGAAGTTTTACCAAAATGGAAGAAAACTACCCTTGGGGCGTGTTTATTTTATTTAAGTCTCAACTATGAGAAATGGCATATTTGACACCTTTTCTTCCTTCTTTCTTCTCTGGTGTATTCTTTTTCCATTCTTTTTTTATTCTTCACTGAAGGTTATCGAAATAAAACAAAACTACCTGTTAGGGCTTGTTTTATTTAACTCCCCCCTATGGCTTTTATAGACATTATGACTGAGTAGATACTTGTTTCTTTTCTCAATATTAGAAATGTATGTTTCTTCATCTTATAGTCCCTTCCAAAGATCCTCAATGTATTTACTTTTTAGGTTTCTCTTGACTTCTGTGTCTGCATTTCTGCGATTCTATTTAACTCTGGTCTTTTCATTAGGAGTGTTTGGAAGTTCTCTATTTTACTAATTGTGCACTTTTTCCCATGTGGAATTATCCTGTTTTGCTAAGTTATTCTTATTTGTAAGACTTTCTTTTTTCTTATTTGTAAGACTTTATCTTTTGCCTTTGTTCTAACATATTCCCAAATCTCCTGTCAATAGTGAGTGGTAGCTGGCACACATTTTGTGATACTAAATCTAGTTTCTGGATACTTGACTACTTTCTTTCTGACTTCTTATAGCACTTTTCCCCTTTAACCTCAAAGCTCTGAATTTTGGTTATCATATTCCTAGGGTTTTCATTTTGGGGTTTCTTTTAGGAGGTTCTTTTAGGAGGTTATTCTTTCTATTTTCACATTGCCTTTTGATTCTAATAGTTCTGGGCAGTTTTTGTTTACAATTTTCTGAAGTAAGCTACCAGGTTATCTTATTTTAGTTGTGGTTTTCTGGTAGTCTGATGATTCTTAGAATATCCCTCCTCGACCTGTTTACTATATTGTTTTTTGGTAAGTGATACTTTATATTTTCTTTTTAAACAAAATGTTTAAAAATGTTGTTCTCATATTTATTGCCTCATGGAATCATTGATTTCTTTTTGGTCCATTCTAATTTTCAGTGAGCCTGTTTCTTAGGTAATATATTGCACCTTTTGCATGAAGTTGGTTATTCTCTTTATAATTCTTTATACTACAACTTTCACTTCATGTATAATGTCCTTTGGGAAAAAAAATCTCATTTCATCTTTTCCAGGAATTCTCATATGTCTTGCAGCCAACCAATTATTATTATTTGTTTTATCTGAGACTCTTGACTGTAGCTGGTGCAGTACTCTCTTTCTCTGGGCTCTGTATTCATAAAATTTCTTTACTATTTGTGCCTTCTGTTATTCATGTTCTAAACTACTTCCTGAATTGGGAATATGTCATGGTCAGACACCAAATCATCATGTATGTTTGGAGGAGAAGGTGGACTCCTGTTTGGTCCTGATTTGTATTTTCTGCAGTCTTGTTGCTGACAGCCTTTCCTCTGGTGTCTGCTGTTCACAAAGTGCTAGCAGGTCTTGGGTTTGCCTGCATCCTCCAGACACAGAGTGCTGAGCTTTTCAAAGTCATCATGAATGATTTAGCTTGCTGCCAATTTTCCTAGCCCATCATGTATACAGATTAACCACTGCCCTCTTAGTAGGAACTTTGTTGACCCTCATGTCCGTGTCTGGGCTCAGAGTTCCATGAGTACTTAACTGTCTTGGTGCTTTCCAGTTAAAGCACTTTGATCTTCAGGTCCATAAGCCCAGGGCAAGTTTCAGCTACCTAACTGTCCTGAGGCTTCCCAGAAGGGGCACTCTGAGGGTGCCAGACCAGGAAGGCCTCTGAGGCTGCAGTTGCCTTTTGGCTGAGTCTTCCTAAATGTGTATAGGTTTCTGATCTCTTTTTGCTGATGTAGTCTGAAGGTACTTACTGTAGCTTTTCTCTTTACTGCTTATTCATTATATGACCTGGATCTCTTTTATCTTTTCTGTTGTATACCTATGGAAATTGGGTTGCTTTTTTGCTCCTCTTCGCTCCTTTATCTTGACTGGAAGTCTATAGCAGAGATTTCAAAAGGTGCAGAGAAAAGATACACAGGATCCCATTGACCAAAATTCTGGAGTGGTGAATAGAGGTATGATGGTGTTGCAACAATAATGCTGCCAGCATAGGGTCTTTTGATCTGCTTTACTAAGGAAAGCAGCGTTAGGGGGTTAACAATCTTATTTCAATCCAACATACAAGTATCATTCACTTAGTTCAGGGGAAAAAGCCAGCACCCTGAACTTCAGAGCAAATACAAACAAATTACAAACCTACATTATAAAGAGACCAAATACAATGCATAGTTACCAAGAAAACATCTGGGTTGATGAGCTGGGCGGCTCTTACAGTGGCTGCCCAGAGTCCCACGCCAACACTCTTCCTTCCAGTAAGTGAGAGCCTCTGCAAATAGCTCTGTTCTCTCTTTTTATACACTCTTTAGTCTTCATCAAATGTCATCTGAGTGACCAGAACTTAGGCTCCTATTATTGGCTCTGGTGTTAGCAACTCCCCTTAGGACACTGAGAGCTTCATGCCCAAATAGGCTTAGCACCTCGTAGATAGGGGTTTGGGCCTGGGGCTTTGCACCCAGTACGGCTCAATCAAAGACACTTAATTTATCATTCTAAAACAGTAAAAAAAAAGTCCCAACTTAATTGATGTTACAGATGGGAAGCTCTCAATAAAATTATGAAGAAAAAAAGGAATAGCCACTGTAGATTTTTAAAAGATAAGGACAGAAGCAAGAACAGGTAAAAGAGGATGGACATAGTACTGTGGAAATATTTTCAGGAGCATTAAAGCTCAGAATAAGCTGAAGGTAATAAGATAAGCTAAGGAAAACAAAAAAAGAGCTTGTTCCATTTTAACCTATATTGGAGGAAAAAGCATGACTCAAGAAGGGATAGGTCTTCTGTTTACAGTAGATGGGATTGTAAGAACTGACAACAAAGAGAAGACAGAATTGCTCTATTTTTTACTTTTTCTTCCTTTTCCAAGGAATATTACATTTCATGGAAAATGCCAATGGGCAGCTGCCCTCAAAGATTGAACGTGATGTAGGGAGAGAGTGGTAATCTGCCCCTGAAGATTTCAAGTCGCTTAGCCTGGATGAAGTATATCCTCTGGTAAGAGAAAGAACTAGTAGAAGTGATGTCTGAGAGGCTGTCAATAACATGTGGAAAACTGTGCTAAACAACAATACCGCCATTAGGCCTGTTTCCCAAAGAGATCAGGGAAAAAGGGAAAGAAAGAACCTACATGTTCTAAAATATTTATAGCAGCTCTCTTTGTGGCGGCAAAGACCTGGAAATTGAGGGGATGTAAATCAGTCGGTGAACGGCTCAACAGTTTTTGTTACACGATTGTCGTGGAATGCTGCTGTGATCTAAGAAATGATGAGCAGGTTGGTTTAGAAAAACATGGGAAGACTTGCATGAAATAATGAAGAATGAAATGAGCAGAGCCTAGAGAACGTTGGAGACAGTAACAGCAATGTTGTTCTAAGAAGAACTGTGAACAACTACACGATTCTGAGGACTATAAATATTCAAATCAATACAAAGGATGTATGAAGGAAGATGCTATCCATCTCCAGAGAAAGAACTGATAAACAGAAATATGCATAGCATGGTTTTACACACACACACACACACACACACACACACACACACACACACACACACACACGTCTATGTCAAATGGTGGCCTCTACTGTGAGTTGAGGAGGAAGGAAGGGATAGAGACATCTGTAACAAAAATATAACAAAAAATTAAATAAAAAAAGAAAAACTATGGTAAACCCAAGAAATACCAGAGTCCTGGTGAGGGGCAAAGGTCCTAATTTTCCAAAAAGAAAGAATAGAGTCTGCAAGATATAAGAAAATAAACTTTCTTTTAATTATTAGGAAAATTTTAGAATAGATCATTAAAGAGATGGTTAGTGAACATTTAGAACAGGAAGCAGTGATTACAAAGGACCAGCATGTCTTTATGGAGAACAGGTCATGCAAGAATAACTTTATTTCCTTTTTTGATAGAGTTTCTAGACTAATAGACCAGGAGAATGTCTTGAGTATAGTTTATGTAAATTTTAGCAAGGCATTTGATAAACTCTCTCATCCTGTTCTTATGGAATTGATGGAGAGATGTGGACTAGATAAAATCAATTAATCAACAAGGACTTATTAAACATCTATCCCATAACATGCCAGGTACTAGGGATACAAAGTCAAAAGCAAATCATTCTTTGCCTTCAAAGAGCATACAGTCTAGCCAAGGGAAACAACACGAGGTTCTCTCTGAAGACTACTTTGTATTTTAGCAGTTAAGGGTAACAGCTTTAGAAATTTCTACCAAATGAATTTTTATAATGCAATTTTATATTTACTTATCTGTGTAAATGTTGTTTTCTTCCATTAGTATGTAAGTTCCTTGAGGGCAGGGACTATTTTTTTTTCTTTTTGTTTGTTTGATTTTTGGTCTTTGTGTCCTTGCACAGCACCTGGCAGACACCTAATAAATGCTTACTGAACTGAAATTAATTTACATGAGCTTCTACTATAATAATTCAGGTAATTAGCTAACATATAGCTAATGATAGCCAACATTTTAAATAGCATCTACTACATGCTAGGCACTGTGTTAAGCACTTTACAAATATCATCTCATCTAATTCTCACACAACCCTGTGAGATGAGTTCTGTTGTCCCCATTTTACAGCTGAGGAAACTGAGGCAGACATTAAGTGGCTTGCCTAGGGTCACACTAATGAGTGTCTAAGGTTGGATTTGAACTCGGGTCTTCCTGACTCCAGGTCTACCTTTCTATCTATTGCACCACCTACCAGCCTATGTATAGAGGTGTTATATTGCAAAAGTTCAATTTTATATTGGTTGGCTATAACTTTGAACGCATTTTTCCAAAGAAACAATATTGGTAAGACTCTCAGGCTAGTTCTTTCTGGATCTGGTACTTAGCTGTATGATGTTAGGCAAAACTCCTCTTTGCGATAGGACAAATACTCAAATCTTTTGACTCTCATTGTAGTCTTCTTTCCACTATACTGAGAAGCTTTTCAAAAAGCTGATGGAATTACTTACAGGAATATGAAAATGTAGCTGGAAGTTTTCTTGGGGACTTGAGTCATATACCTCTTCCTTCCTTTTCTTTAGAAGATTATATCTCCTTCAGGCTGGAAGCACAATGGTCAATCCTGGGCCTGATCCTAATATTGGTCAACATAGGAGCTTTGATCTGTTTCCATCAAGGGCCAGCTTGCCTCTCCTTAGGCAGCCTGGTGGCCCCCCATTTCCACAGGCCCATCAAACTGGTGCTAGACTTAAATGTGGACACCTGATGGGATAAGCCAACTGAAGCTCAGAACTCCCAAGGTAAGCGATCCACCAGGCTCAACCTTCTCAGTTACTCAGATTATATGCATGTACCATCTCTCCTGGCCCTGAATCACTTTCAAAGACTTTAACAGTTAAGAGTAACAAGTTTAGAAAATTATATTTAATGATTCTCCATTAAGAAAATTTATTATCGGCATTGCTCTTACACTTACTAACCATAATTAGGGTCACTTTTTGGCTCACAGTTGGAAGATAGTGGGAGACAGATTTTCCTGAGTATGGCAAAGAATTTAGGAGAGACAAAGGGGATGGGGTGGGGAGTGATAGATGTGAGAAAAAAGATGGCCTAATGTAAAATTAACCAAGTTGGGAGTAGTGAATGGAAGTTGAAAGGGAACATGAGATATGTATCTAAGAGAAGAGAAAGGGCAATAGAGAGGTCAAATCTTGGACCAGCACTATATAGGTAGAGTTTGTGGGAGGAGGGAGTGATAATAGGGTTTGGCACTTTCAAAAAGGGACAGGGTCAAGGTAGAAAATTGAGTAAAGGGGGATAGGTTAGGAAGAAGCAAAATATAGTTAGTCTTTCACAACAAGAGTATTGTGGAAGGGTTTTACATAATGATATGCATGTGGCCTATGTTGAATTGCTTGCCTTCTGGCGGGTGGGATGGGTGGGGAGGGAAGAGGGGAGAGAATTTGGAACCCAAAGTTTTAAAAACAGATGTTTAAAAAAAAAGTTTTTGCATTCAGCTAGCAAATAAGATACACAGGCAATGGGGCATAGAAATTTATCTTGCCCTACAGGAAAGTAAGGGAAAAAGGGATGAGAGGGGAGTGGGGTGACAGAAGGGAGGGTTGACTGGGGAATGGGGCAACCAGAATATATGCCATCTTGGAATGGGCAGGAGGGTAGAAGTGGGGAGAAAATTTGTAATTCAAACTCTTGTGAAAATCAATGCTGAAAACTAAATATACTAAATAAATTAAACAAAATAATTAAAGCCAAAAAAAGAAAAAAAATAGGGTTTGGGCTGGGTACAGCACTCCATCAAGCATTTATGAAGCGCCTATTACGTTTTGGGCATAGTACTAGGCACCAGAGACAAAAAAGAAAGTTAGACTGTCCTTACTCTCAATGGTAATAGTAACGGCTAAGTAATATAGTAACTTTAAGGTTTGCAAAGTGCTTAATATGTATTATCTCACTGTGAGGTAGGTGATATCATTGTCTCCATTTTCACGGATGAGGAAACCAAGGCCAAGAGAGATTAAGTGACTTGCCCAGGGTCATACAGTTCCTAAGGGAGGATTTAAACTCAAAGTCTTCCTAGAGTCCAGATCTAACCCACTACCCAATAAATTTATAGTATGCTTGGGGAGGAAGGGAAGAGGGGGCAAGGACCCTCTCAAGGTCTCTCAGAAAACTCTGAATTGATTGTGTGACATGGGAGACACTGGCACGGGACCACCCAGCCTGGCGTGCCTCACCAGAGAGGGTGCTGTGTATGAGTGAAGCAGAATTGCAGTAGCTCAAAAGACTTGTGAGATGCATAAATGTTCACAGGAAACATTTGTGCCTGACCTGTAGGAGAGCCTTCTGAGCTCATATTGGTCTGATCAGCCACAGTAGGACACACTGCAACTTGACTCTAGCATAGTGATGTCATTTTGGTCCTCTTTAAGAAGCAAAGACAACCAGATTCTCAAAGTTTATATTATGCTCTGGGGGTGGGGAGGGGAAAGGGGGACACATATGGGTATAAGGTTGACAGACAAGTAAATGCAGTATGCAAAGTAAATAGTGGTGGAGGGGGCACTAACAATGGGAAAAATTAGAAAAGACCTTGAAGAAAACAGTACTTAAATCCTGAAAGAAGTCAGGGGTTCTAAGAGGCAGAGGTGAAGAGACAGAACATTCAAGAATGAAGGTCAGCTTCAACTATGTCACAGCAGTAGAAGATATACTATTGCATCTGGGAAACAGAAAGTAGGTCAGCTTTGCTGGAATGTAGAGTATGTCAGGAGGAAAGGAATAATGCGTAATAATAATAATGTACCCTGGAAAGAAATAGGGTAGGGGTTTGACTGAGAAGGGCTTTAAGTGCTAAACAGAGGAATTCCTATTTTATCTCAGAGACAAAAGGATTTAAAGAAGCTCCTTGAATAGTAACATGGTCAGATCCATGTTTTCAGAATATTATTTTGGTAGCAGTGAAGGGAATGGATGGGAGAAGGAAAGCTTGGATGAAGACAATGTAAAATCAATAATTAAAGAACCAACTGTTCTTAAATGCAAGGTATTATTTGTAATATGGCTATAATTGCTTTTGAGAGGTAGTATGGTAACTTCACCAAACTTTTTTCTTCTTCCTAATACTTTATATCTTTCACAATCAATTTCATCAATAAAAACATGGCATAAAACTCATTTGTATATTCTAATTTCAACGGCTGGTAATGTACATTCACATGTACCAGAGCAAACAAGATTGTTTGTATATACATATGTGTTTCAGTTTGCCATTTTAACATTGTAGGATATGCAGCTGGGGCTCTCTGATCACACAAACTTTTGCCAAAAAAAACTGTTAAATCAATTTTTTCCAGATGAAATATTTAAATTATTTTTAGTTAAAAATTTAAAGTTAGAAATACATAGAAAATAGAAATACAATATTTTGTGAAATGGTCCAAACAATTAGCATCTATAGGCACTTAATAAATGTTTATTCAATTGAATTGTATACAAAGTTCTTAAATCTAACAATCATCATAGAGCCTAGGCATATCAAAATGAATACTACAACTATAAACTTCCACCACAGAAAGTGACATTTAGATCTTCCATTTGATATAATAGCATAACAATTAAACTTCCCCATTCATATGTGACCTACAAAATATATAACAACTACTTTAGATAGAAATAGTTTCTTTACAACCAATCAAACCAGTTTCCTACAATCTTTTAGCAATGTTTAGTGTAGGAGTGGGGAACCTACATGTGGCCTCCTAGGTCCTTGGGTGCAGACTTTTCACTGAGTTCAAGTTTTACAGAACAAATCCTTTTACTAAGGGGATTTGTTCTGGGAAGTTTGGATTTAGTCAATGCATTGCACTTGAGGACCTCCAGGCCACTGGTTCCCCACCCCAGTTTAGTAACTTTTATTGTAGCCTCAAGCTGGATTCTTGAATGTTGTTTTATCTTTAAAAAATGTTTAGAATATACAGAAAGAGGTTTTTTTATAATTTAAAAAAACTGTGGGCAAAGGAAAGAAAGTCATTTGAACAAAGGTATTCCTAATGGTGCTATATAGAAACGGAAAAAAGAAAGGAAACAATCAAAATGCCAAACAACAGAACAGTTAAATAAACTACAGCACATTGATACAATGGAATACTATATATTTATTCAAAATAACAAGTACTTATATTATGTCAATATATGTAAAATGTTTTTATGCTGGAGTCAAATTACAGTGTGTCCTACTGTGGCTGATCAGACTAATACGAGCTCAGAAGGCTCTACTACAGGTCAGACATAAACAGTCCCTGTGAACATTCATGTGTCTCACAAGTCTTTTGAGCTATTGCAGTTCTGCTTCACTCATAAACAGCACCTTCTCTGACGAGGGCACACCATGCTGGGCGGTCCTGTGCCAGTGTTTCCCATGTCACAAATCGATTCCAAAGTTATTAAGTGTACTCAGTTCAGTAGTTTTTTGGTCATGTCTGACTCTGTGACCCAAATTGGGATTTTCTTGGCAAAGTTACTGGAGCAGTTTGCCATTTCCCTCTCCAGCTCATTTTACAGATGAAGAAACTGAGGTAAGGGTTAAGTGACTTTCCCAGGGTCATACAGCTAGTGAGTGCCTGAGACCAGATTTGAACTCAGGAAGATGGGTTTTCCTGCCTCCAGGCCCAGCATTCTATCCACTGTGCCACCTTGCTGCCCATAAAAGCCTAGTGTGCATTAATAACACACAAAGGCATTGCCAGGGGTAGGGAACCTGAGGCCTCGAGGCCATATGTGGCCCTCTAGGTCCTCAAGTGCAGCCCTTTGACTGAATCCAAACTTCACAGAACAAATCCCTTGAAGGATCTAGAAGGTAACATGTAGCCTCAAGGCTGCCGGTTCCCCACCTCTGAGCCATAGACAAACAGTTAAAAGTGACTTTGAGAAAAATCTAGTCTAACTTTCTCATTTTGATTTTTTTTTTGTTTGGAGACCAGGTCTCCCTATCTTGCCCAGGTTGACATGTAGTGGTCCCAGGTCCAATCCCAATCCTGATCAGCATAGAAGCTTTAACAGGCTGCCTTCTTTGGACCTAGCCCTTTCTTGGGCAGCCGGGTGGCCTTCTGTTCCTGGGGGGGGGCTCACCATATTGGTGCTAGTATCAGTGTAGCTCCCACCTCGAGAACTTAGGTGATCTGCCAATCTCACCTTCCCTGCCAGAGAGATTACAGGTATGCACTCCTACGGCTGGCCCCTGTAACCTTATGTATGAAGAAAGAGTGGCACAGGAAAAAAGCTGTACCAGCCATACCAGCTGTAGCCAGCCAGAGGCTGTTCAATTGGTTAGTGGCAGAGTCAGCACCAGAGGCAGGGTTTCCTGTTTCCTACATCCAAAGTTCTTTCCCCTATACCACACCTGCTTGAAGGAAATCATAGTCTCTACTTAGTAATATTTTTGTTTTATGGACCTCATTTCAACTTCAAAATAAATATCAAGTTCAGTGTTTTTCCCTTAACTTACATATTAAAGGTACTCCAAAGAAACAACTTATTTGAATACACAAAAATCCAGCTATTCAAGTGTCTGTCAAACTCCAGCTCTGAATGTGAGGGGCAATGAACAGATGCAATGGTTGGAGATATGCTGCCTACTTTTTCAGAATAAACTGAATCCTATGAAAGGTGCTAAAACATAACTAGTAATTAAAAGGAAGCTATAATGTTTTACTTTCCACAAGAGGAACAGGAAAACCATTTGCAGTGAAACTAAACATGACTGAAAGTTTCTGCTACAACAACTTCCATTTGTGTAAAAACTTATGGTTTGTAAAGTGCTTTCATCACAAGAGGAAAGCTTAGTAGTGCAAACGTTATCATCCCCATTCTCCAGTCTACACATGAGTAAAATGAGTCACTTAGATATTAGGTCATTTGTCTGATCACATGCAATAAATGTATGAGGTGGAATTTAAACTCAGGGCATTAATTTTTAAAAGTGTATAATATGATAAAAGTAAAAGATTTATTACTACTTACTAATGAGAAGCTAGCTGTGATCTAAATGTATTCTAGAGTGGTGCTTACTGAACTGTCAACCTAATAGTAGAAAATATCACTACTTTGATTTTCTGTGAACTGAGGAAGAAGAAAATTACTTCCCTTTGATGCCATCCTTGGGCACCTGCCATATCAAATTATGGTATGGTATTATGGGAAGGTGGTATTACAAAACTGGGAATGGAGATGAGAAACTCTTAAAGTTGATGGACCTGCAAGTCCTAAAAGAAATGTATTTTTAAACCACAAAACTTGCATTTATTTTGCATCTGTGTGTATGAAGATCATAGGATTAAATCCTAAATATAAAAAACCCAAAATTTCAATGATCCACAATTTCATCAGCCTGGGTACTGTTTTCATCAATGCTGATCTCAAACCCTCTATGTCTTAAAAGAAAGTCTTCATAAGTTGCTGTGGCAAAAAAAAAAATCATCACCTAGTGCCCAACCTTCTGGTAAGGAGGCTTTCCAAACTTAGCTAAGACTGGTCTTTGGATGACAGACATACAGTCTTTTGCCAGGCCTATACTCTAAGTGTTTCCAACATGGTAGAACCTGCCAGAGTTTGCACTCTGCCGGAACAGCCGTTGAGAACCCAGGGTCATCTTCATGCCATTATAAAATGAGGCACTGGAATCAATCTTTAGTTGGGAAAAGAAACCCAACTCATATACAATTAGTATAAAATGTATCCTAACAAGCCAAATTATTTTACAAAGATTAATTTCATAGTTATTAGCATTAGTGTTTTTAGGTCTCCATGGAAACTTTACAATTCTCCCCCTAATATAGTGAAGAGGTAAATAGTATTTTTTAGAGAGTGAAATAGAACAAGGTCTTAAAATCAATTCCTCTGATAGAAAGGGGGGTGGGATAGAGGAATGTGATAGGGGTTGGGTTGTGGTGATATCCAAGGACCCACCAAAGAGAGGGAAGATGGATTGAGATGTGTTTCTGTTTTTGCTACTGAATTGAAAGGAGGGATATAGGGCAGTCATTCTCATAAATAGTATGGAAGCCATTATCATTTTTAAGGAAGCATATCAAAATTATGTTTCCCATTAGAAAGATGAGGAAATAACCTAGCAACTAGAAAGTTAGAGATATTATTAAATTATTGGCAGAATCAAGTTGAGAACTTGGGACACCTGTGAATTTAGGATTTTTTTATGTACACTACATCTAATTTACTTGCATTAAGGAATCTGAGTTGAATTATTGAAATTATAAATTTTTTAAAGGAAAAGGAAAACATCTAGAGTAAAACATGTTATTTTGATGTTAGTGTGACAACATAAGAACTTGGTTTCACATTCAGTAGAAAAACACACTGCTGCCAAATCAGCACAAATGCTTAAATTCTGAACCACAGATAACTTGCTGAGGAAAAAAAAACTTACCAGAATTTATTTTTCTAAATGCTAAATTTTTAACTATATAAATCAGATTGTAGGTATGCCTCACTTTCTATAAATGACCCACCCCTGTAAAGTTCTGCATAAATAACATCTTAAAAAAATCTATTTCAAATATGTTGGGAACAAGGCTTTCTATTTAAGGAAATCTTATCGTATATAATTTTGTGAAGAAAATAACTGTAAGCTAATTTGTCTTACTTTGTAAATTTGAATTGTTATAAATTTCATGTGCTTAATGAATACAACAAAGTGAATTTTCTGTGCCTCCAATTTACCATTCTATATCTTAATCTCTGTACCCCTTAATCTCTGCTTAATCATATCTTACTTGTCCTTCAAGGTCTTGCTCAAATGCCATACCCTCCACAAAGTATTCTCTGATCCTCTAGCAGGAATTGATTTCTCCCTTATCTAGTCTCATAATACTTTCAATTCCTCTCATATACTGGGGGGTGTATGTGTGTGCACATGTATTTCTTTTGGGGTCATGGCCTGGGATATTTTTGGTGTGGTTTAAGTCCTAGAACTTGCAGTTTTACAGAGCTATTTGTAGCAATGACAAAGTAAGTGACTTGCCCATGGTCACAAGGATATTTGTTTTCTTTCTCTCCTTTTCTTCCTTCCCTCCCGCCCTCCCTCCCTCCCTCCCTTCCTTCCTTCCTCCCTCCCTCCCTCCCTCCCTCCCTCCCTCCCTTCCTTCCTTCCTTCCTTCCTTCCTTCCTTCCTTCCTTCCTTCCTTCCTTCCTTCCTTCCTTCCTTCCTTCCTTCCTTCCCTCCCTCCCTTCCTCTCCTCCAAGGCACAGCAACATGCTTTCAGTGGGAAGGTCCTATCTTATGAGCAAAATGTATTTTCCTCCTTCTCAGTAAGTTAATGATAATTTGTGCCAGAATTACATGGTGAGCTGCAAGTACTTGCCTAGGCAGCCTTAGAATTCTTGGGCCACAGGTTTGTGATGACCTTCTGTTTTTGTTTCATTTTATGATCACGAATCTGAGTTGAGAGGCTTGATAGAGCTCCTTTTCAGTTCAAGAGATAGTAGTAATCAAGGCACTGAGAGATTTACTGTAGAACACACGATGGAAGCAGATATTTATGCCCACTCAGTCTCAATTTTTGGAGTTCCCAAATTTGAGAATTTCCAAATTTGAGAATGCGTGGATCAGGCTCTCTAGTGAGAGGAAATTTCCTGATGCTACACATACCTTGTGGAAAGACAACCTATATGCTTCCTATGTGGCATCCTAACTGGAAAGCAAAATCAGTGAAGTTACTCAGCACTTGTTCAACAAGCTTGTTTGCCTTCCGAAGGGAGACTAAACCATAGGGTAAGATTATAATTCTTGAAGTGTCAAACTCTGGAATTGCAGAACTCACTGAAACGTCAGTAGCACCTCAAGTTCAGTTTCCTTAATGGGGAGGTGATAGGCTATTTCAGTGAATTCAAGTTATCTGTCCCGGATGACCTGTTTCCTCCTATAATTAAGAGAATTGGTAGATATTATTTCTGAACCACTGTAAGTGAGATTTGAAGGATCATGAAAAAGAGGAGAGGTCCTGAAAGATTAGACAAGGGCACGTGTTTGCTCTGATTTTCAAAAGAGAGAAGATTTTGAAACAAATTGGTCAACAAGCCTGACTTTGATTCCTAGGAAAAATTTAATAGGTAGTCAACAAATATATAATAAAGAATGTAGCCATTCCATATAACTAGCTGTATTGGCAATTTTGATTTGAAGATCTTTCCCACCCATTAATAGGTCATTTGACCTGCTTATGTCACAGGAAGCCTAAGTTACATGGTGGGAGGAGCTTCCTGACAGGAAAAAAAGTTATGTCACAGAAAATCCTGAGAGAGAGAGAGGTTGGCTGCTGGTGGTTGCTCTCATGATTGTTAGAACTGAACAGGCTGACTTAGCTGTGCTGTGAGTTTGTTTTGGGGAAGACCTGAGCTGGGGGTCAGAGGAGTTTTGGGATGGCGAGGCTTCATGTTGTGATATTGTACATTGAATGTTTTACTGCTGTGGTAAACTGGATAAATGGCTTGTGGGATATGCTTCTCTGGTGTCTGAATAAATGGTTTACTTCTACCTTCTACGTGGAGAGTCTTGTATACTTTGCAATACAGAACCACATAGGCATCTTGACAACTGTCATCTACATTGTTATTATTGCCTTACTGTTTCACTAGCGTGGCTTCATCAAGAACAGGTCATGCCTGACTAATCTTATTTCTGTTTTTGGTAGGGTTGCTAAACTGTTAGATGAAGAGAATGTGGTAAACATATTTCACTTAGGTATGAGTAATGTATTTGATTTTAAATCAGGGATGTGCTGGTAAATGTTTATTCACCAGCTCTCCAAGAGAAAAAAATGTATCAGTGGCACACTTTTGAGTTGAGTTTGTATTAACATTTTCTCTATCACTTTCCTAACTCTAAGTAATCCACAAAACAATAAATCAAGCCCTTATCTGTATCATTTGCTAAGTTCCAATGAATTGGCTCCAACAGACACCTGCAGTCCTACTCTTGCAGAAATAATGGAGAGAAACTGACTAGATGATACAACTAGAAGGATTCAGAAATGACTGAATGGCCTAACTCAGAGTAGTTATAAATGGTTCAATGCCAACTTGATTGGAGGTCTTCAATGGAGTGCTTGCATTAGGGATCTGTGCTTGACTTGTGCTATTTAGCAATTTAATAAAAAACTTGGAAAGATGTGTAGATAGCATATTTATCCAATGAACACAATGGCTATGTAAAGTTAGAAGGGATAGCTGACACGCTAGATGATATGGTCAGGATCCAAACAAATCTGGATAGGTGAGAGGAGTGGACTGAATCTAATGAAGTGAGGAAGCATGATCAGATAACAATGAGCCCGAAAAAGATCGAGATGTGTGGTCTTCTATAAGCTCAGTGTGTTTTTGGACTGCATTTTCCATGAATAAAGAGGTAATAGACTGTCAGTACTCTGTCCTTGTCAGTCCATTTCTGGAGCACCGTGTTTGGGTCTGGGTACCACAAGTTAAGGACAACGATAGGCTGGAGAAAAAGAGCGAAGGATGACAAGGACAGTAAACATGAGAGACTAGCTCAAAAGAACTGGGAATATTTAGCCTGGGGAATCAGACTCAGTGAAAGAAAGAACATGATAGCCATTTTTAATATTTGTCAGGCTATATATGGAAGCAAGATGACTTGGCCTATTTTACCACAGGCAGCAGAACCAGGAAGAATGAGGTAGGGGCATACTTATGTCAGAATGAAGTCTGAAACAACTAGAACTGTCCAGAAAGTTGAATGGGCTCCTCAAGAAGGGATGGATTCCCCCTTACTAGGGGGAAGGCTTGGATGACTATTTGTCAGGGACATTATGGTAGAGACTCAGTATAAGTTTGACAAAATTTTTACCAGGATCTCTTCCAACTCTAAGATTCTCTGTGTTGTGTTTTTTTAAATGTGTTTATGGGCTCCTTTTAAGTCCCCACATCTTCTAAAATAAAGGTTATCTTGAAAGTGACATGCATTTGGTACTTTGACTATTTCTATGGGAGCTGGGCAAAATCTACATACAAGCTAGATGCTGAGAATGTTAGGTGATTTTCCTGGTGAATTTCCAGTGGAGGACAATGAGACAAACTGAGAAAGCGACATTCTTGGGGTAAGGTGTCTCATTGTTTAATCCAGTCCATCTGATGACAGAGTCTTTGGTGACCTGGGGGAAGTGAAACTCTGGGCATTGGGTAATATCCTGAAAGCTTATCTGAGATCTGAAGAGTTGATTTCTGATAGACTCAAATTGTGTACTCTCTTTTGGAGAGTTCCAGACATCTTCAGGATTCACTCATATTTGTTATATTATTTAAAAAAAAAACTGATCCAGATTGCTTATTATACTGTGGCCTAAGTTCACACAGTTTGTCTAGGATCTTTATGGACTCCAGGTTCAAAAGAAAAGGCAAACATAGCCTCATGGCCTAGTAATCCTAAATGTCTTCACTTTTGGAGGGGGGAGGCTTGATCAGTTGACTTTTCAGCTTTGTTTCTCATCAATCCTGCATTCACCTAGGACCTATGTCTGGATTGCCTTTCATACTGAGGGATCCACTGGTTCCTGACTTGAGGATGAAAAATTGACTTTCAATTGACTCAAAGCTCTAAATCCCTGTTCAGAGTTCTGAATGCCTTGGCTAAGCTTAGACTTCTCTGATGAAAGCTCCCTCCCTTTCCTTTTTTCTTTCCTTATCTTTGTCTTTCCTTCTTTTCCCTTCCTTCCTTCTATACCATATGCTATTTTTAGTTGTTAATCTTTAATTTTTTCTTTCCTTTTCTTTTGGTGGTGATGGTGGTGGTCATGTTTGTGTGTGTATGTGAGATGGCTGTTGAATTTGCATAATTAGATTTTTTTCAAGAGGGATAAATTCAATCTCTAGGTTGAGCTCTTAACATGTTGTGCTTGGACCTTGCAAGGGGTCTCTGGCTAGATTTCTGGGAGTGTGAATTTGGATGAGAAAAAAATTGTATCTTTAAATATAGTGGTTCTCTTTTTAATCCTGTTTTATTTTATACATTTAAAAGCATTCTGAGAAGAGCTCTATAACACAAAAAAGGTTAACTTTTGCTCTAAGCCTGCCATAATGGGAAGTCTGAGTACTTCCAAAAGACTTGATTTTAGGAATGTTTAAGAACTAGGCAACATAAATAGTATTAGCATTCAGAACATGCCTAAGAAAGAACCAATTAAGAACCCTGCATCATGGACAAGTACTGGAGCTCTCTAGATCCCCAAAAGCTATTTAGATTTGGGGACACAACATGTACCAATGTACCCTGAAGCATCCCAGTTTGATACGCTGCGATGGAAAATATTTAACTGGGAAGAGAATATAAGTGGGGGTGGGGACAGAGGAGACCTTTATTACTTTAATGAATTCCCCCAATCAATCTGACAAGATTACAGCGGGTAGATCTTTTCTGGAGACACTTGCCCAGAGGGAACGATCATGCTCCCTGCTACCATATTGAATGGGTTTCAGAAACTAGAATTGTTTCCTAATAATTGGCTGATAGAGAATCAGCTGCCCCTCTCTATGGCCTATAAAAGTGAGCTGGTCTCACTCTTTCTCTTTCTTGTCTCCTTATCATTGTTGAAACAAACTGAATGTAACAGTGTGGACCTTTTTTTTTTCTTTGCTTGAGTTGTGAACCTGTGCCCATGTTCAATTTCCTTTCCCTAGTAAATGCTAATAGCAATCCGTACCATAATCATATGGGTTAGAGGTACCTGTCCAGGTGGCCTAAGAGGGGAGTATGGACTTTAGGTTCCTGGTCACCTGCTACCGTGAGCACAAGTTCAAGACAGGAGACCTGACAGTGAACCTCCCTAGCTCAAGAGATAGTACTAGATATGGCACTGAGAGATTTCAAGAAGAAGCAGCCTAAAGTTTTAAAGTCTAGAGATTAGACCTTATGGAGAGAGGGCAAAGAGTTTCCTTGCACATTATATTCTTTGGAGAAAGAAAAGGATAGTACAAATAGCTCTTGAATAGCATCCTACTTAGAGATTAAAGTCAGTGAATTCCTTGGACGGAGAAGAGAAAGTCTATAGGGAGGGAGATTTTTTTGTTCAGCAGTCCTAAAAGTATGTTTATCTTCTGAAAATAACCTTAACCATAGGGTGGTATATACCTTGGGGATAGAATTCTATGAGAAAAAAGATGCTTTGAAATCATTCCAGAATTCGGTTTCCTTCTGGGTAAGCTGTTGGGCTACTTGAGGGTATTATGGGTGGTATAGAGAGGAGATACAGAGCCAGCCTCAGAATCAAGAAGACCTTGGGTTCAAGTTTTGCCCCGAGGTTGTGCCAAATTAACCTAATTTTCGTGTGTGTGTGTGTGTGTGTGTGTGTATGTGTGTGTGTTAGTTAGGATTAAAGTAGTAGATAAAGGTTAAATAATGCTGTGGATGTAATTTGCCTAGATTTTTTACAAAGTTTTTGATTAAGTATCTCATATTGTTCTTATGGAGCAGTAAAGAGATACAGATTAGAAAATAATACTATCAGATGTATTTGTATTCAGAAAAGGTTTGATGGCCAGACTCAAAAAAAATGGTTCAAAGCCAATGTGATAGTATGTGGCCAGTGGAGTGTGTAACTCCTACTTTTTGTGCTTGGCCCCACATTATTCAACGTTTTAATGAATGGCTTGCATAAAAGAATAGATGGTACACTCCTCAAATCTGTAGATTATACAAAGCTAAGAATAGCTAATACACTGGATAGCAGAATCAAAATCCAAATAGATTTTGACAGGCTAGAGTGGTAGGTTGAACTAACAAAATGAAAATGAACAAAGTAAAATAAGTAAAGTCTTGCACCTGTGTACAAAAAAAAATCAGTCTCACAAGTATAAGATGGGTGAGCCATGATTGACAGCAGTTATTCTAAAAAAGATTTGGCTTTTTTTTAGTGGACTACAAACTGTGATATGGCAACTAAAAGAAAATAGTGTGGTGATAACCCCACTATACTCTGACCTTATCAGACCTTACCTGGGGTATTGTGTTCAGTTCTGGATATACTTGCCTAATCAGAATATTGATAGGCTGAAGAAGCTAGATGATAGTTGAGAAATGGCATGGTTAGCCTGGAGAAGAAAAGAGAAAAATGCTGTGTGTGGGGGTAGAGTAGGGTGGGGAACATGGTAATCGTATTCAACTATCTGAAGGGCTGTCTTGTGAAGAGGGATTTGATTTATTTGATTTGTCACAAGAGGACTAAACTAAGAGGATTTGGTGTATAACAAGGTGAATTTAGACTTGAAGTCAGGAAAAAAATTCCCTACTCTTTAGGGCTGCTCAAATGTGGAATGGCCTGCCTAGGTTCTATCTTCTTGAAGTGACCACTTTTCAATTATGTTATGGTAGGGATTCTTTTCATGTATTAGTTGGATTAGATGACCACTGAAGTCCCTTCTTATTCTCAAATTCTGTGATTGTGTGAGTCTATGAATTTAGCATCATTAAAGAAAGGCTAGTTTGAAGAAAAGAAAATGATTATGGAGGTCTATCTAGATTACTATCTAACACTTGCTTTTCTTCTAGCCATGTTTTTTTCCCCTAATCAAGGATGAGACTGTATTAAATAAATGCTTTAGATTTTATATGATTAATTACCAAATCAGAACACAAAGCAGTGATGAACTATGTGCTTCTCTCTACTAGCTTCGTGGTTTCAAGAGAAAGCAAGAAAAATCCTAAATATACTGGCTTGATACCTTGCTGTAAAATTATGAAAGGATGAGAATAAATGTCAATATAGTATGGGTGGGCATGATAAGATTAAGACCTGCCTCATTGGTGGGACTATCCATATTGATGAGATCATATATCTCTCCTTGAGTGTTTGAGTATAGATTATTGCATCTTTAGAATCAGGGCATTGTGACTATAACAATTTCAATACTTCAATACCTGGTGATCTGCGATCTCATCTATGTGGATATAGTTCCTCCAACAGTTCACATTGTAATCCAACCACAGGTTTTCATCCTGCGTCATTCTAATTCTTATCTTCCAATAAATCCTCCAGCGGGTCCCACTCATCTTCCTCAGGGCCTTCCTTCCTCTACATCTTTTATCATTGTAGGTATGCCAAAAGAGCACATGGTCTGTCCACACTTGCTATATACCTGACCCACTTTTTTTGCTTTGTTTTTTGGCCCAATTTCCACATTTTTTTTTTGTAAAAACATGGAAATCAATTGGTAGCTGCACAGTTAAAAAAAACCCAACAAAATGAGAATACTAAATTTAGTAAAAAGTACCTTAGGTTCCATTCCAGTCACTTGTACTCTTTCAGAAGGCATGGCTCATGACTTTCAAAACTGTTATGTTAAAAACTCACTATTTAAAACAAATCTTTCAGAAGTAAAATGTCAATTCCCCCCGCCCCCCATTAGTGCTATGAATTCAATACTATATGGATAACTTTAGCAGTAATTGTTTTAATGCTCAAATTAGAACCTTTTCTTCAATGTACACCATCTTAGAGTATTTACCTTATAGTGTCAGATTTATGAATCAAATAAACTGCACATCTTAAGGTTGTTGTTGGGCTCCCAAACCCTCCCCCCAGGAATGTCCTAAATGCGCCTCTTTTGTTGAATGTCTATCTTTTTTCATTGATGACTAGACTCAGGTTTGTAGGATGCAAACATCCTGGGTTGCAGTTTGATTTCCTTTGCTGAATATATTTTATTTTATCCTATTATTTCTCACAAATATGGAATAATCCTATGTTGTTTGAATTAACTTTCTTTCATAGTTGAAGGTCTTTCTCCTGGATACTTATAAAATGTTGTTTCTTATTAAATTTGTGAAATTTAACCACCACATAATTCACTTTGGCTCATACAGAATTGATGTTTTTAACATTGTTTTTTGCTTTTCTTCCTCCAAACTTCCCTCCAATTTAATAATTTCATGTTTCTTTCTTTCCTTCCTTCCTTCCTTTTTCCATCCCTCCCTTCCTCTTTCTCTCCCTCCCTTCCTGTTTAACATAGTTTGTTTTTTTCTTTTAGGTCTTGTTCTTTTGTTTTTAAGATCCTCTCTGTTCGTTTATCTGTTTGTGAGCTAGGTTTTATTTAGCCTTGGTCTCTTAAACTATTGTTCTTAAAGCTTTTCTCTTGTATTTGCTGTCACTTGCCTTATGAGATCCCTCCTCACTTTTTGGCTCCTCTCCTCTCCAGGGCTATACAAACCCCTCAAGCTTGGGCTGCAGGGTGTCTTTATCCTTCTTATGCTGGGCAATATGGATATCAGCCAGGGCCGAGTCTTTGGCCTCAGCAAACTCCAGGGAAAGAGGACCAGTCCCAGCTGAGTTTTCCAATTCTCTTTTCCTCAGACCTGATGCTCATCCCCCTTCAGCTTGTGGCTCTGGTTGTTGTACATGTATTCTGTCCTCCCTGACTCTTTTATTCTCCTCTTCTTTAGTCACCATCCTTTTCCTTCATGTGGCTGGTCAGAATCAATGTCTGCTGCCTCTTGTGAGTGAGGTAGGCTGGGTTCAGGCCAATTCACTGTCATGGTAGATTCTTAAAGACACATTCTTAGTTACAAATGTGCCAGCTGCATGGAATGGGTTAGGGATAGAACACTGAATGAGAGCTCAAAGTATTTAAGTTTTCTGGTGTTAATTCATGATTTCTTTTCAAACCTTGTGTAGGGTTCTGTTTCTCATCTTGTGAATTCACCTGTAATTATTCCAGATCTGGTACATAATTACTTTCCTTGAGGTTTTTTTTTAAAAAAAGATACAATTTAAAATTTTACATTTTACACTTTCAGCCTATTGCACTGATGAAAAAGCTTTCTAAAACATATGAAAAACAACTCCATTTAATATTTACTTCTGAAAAAAACTGGTATCCTCAAATGATTTCATAAAGAAATTTCATTTAAGGGTAATTTAGGATCCCTAATTTTTCTTCAGTATTAAAAATAAATTACCAAAAGAAATTCTTCACCTGGTTTTATGTGTGTTCTTTACGTTGTGATCATTTTCCTCCTTATAACTGATACAAGGACAAAAACCCAACCTATCAAAAGTGATCCAATTAACATTTAAGGGGAAAGAGTAAAACAGAGGATGTTTATGATAGAAATGTTAAACATTCCTATCTGTATCGCTAAAAAAAGAAATATGATACTAAGTAATAAACAATATAGAACCATAAATGAATACAAGAAAATTATGGAGTTGACATATTTATAAGATAGTCTATATTTTTTTTCTTGGCTTTAGTAACTAGTTATTCTCCAAGATGTTCCTGTTGCTACAGCTTTTTTCCCTCACAGGGTTGGCAGTATAAATACAATGATATTCAAAATGTCATTGGGGCAAAAATATAAGACACCAAGAAGAAACAGAAAGTATATACTGATATATAATCAGGTAGACAGCAGTAATATTTTTGTGAATGACAAATTATTTAGGAACATATGCAACATAGTTAACTATCACATATATTTATGTTAAATGTCAAAGAAAAAACTGTGAAAAGTATCTCCACATATCAATTGAAAAGCTCTTGAAGAGTCTTACATTTGGAGTATTTCATTTCTTCTAGCTACTTGTAGTAACATATACTATAAGTACTGTTATACTAGTATACAAATACTACTAATATTACTTGTTGTAATACATACATTAATTGTAGTATATTGATCCAGGTCCAATCTCTAAGTGCAAATGTATTCCATGTATAAGAATTGCCTCTTTGTACAGTTTTATCCCCATTTTAGCCTATTCCCCCCTTTACCTTTCAAAAGAAATTTAGGAGAATCCGAGAAAGGATGCATGATAGAGGTAGTTCCCAAATGACTTGTTAGGGGCAAGAGAAATAGCCAGGGAAAAAATTTATGCCTACAAATATGTAATTATTTTTATGTATTTTGATTATATGTCAAAGATAGAGCTTGCTAAGGCAGTAACCTATTTTTTCTACCTTGATTTTATAATGTTAACTACGATAGGAAATAACAAAATCTCTAATGTGTTATTCACTGAATTAAATAATTTAATGTTTTGTAAAGCTGTTGGCTGTTTTTAATGATAATGAATCCATACAGACATCTTCAAGGGCCTACTGAAAAAGCAGAATACTTCAAGTGTTTAGTGCAGCAGAAAAGACAGATAAGAGATCAATAACAAAATCACCTGGTTAAAAAACGTAAAAGGTGTTGTATTAAAAGGCTTTTTGCTTTACATGTGAAACAACACTGAGAAACCTGTATTTTAGCACTTGTACTCAATAGGCACTCCAAACTATGCAATGATGAGAACAGAAACCCAACCTTTCTAATAATCTTGTGACAAAAGCTAAAAGACATCATCCTATTAACTAGTGATCTCAACTGCTAATGCGGAGTACTTCCTGGTGCCTTTTATGTAGAATGCTGCTATTAAAAAACCACTAAACATTCACTGTGAACAACACAGAATCATTCATCTTTTATCAGCATCTCTTGTTAGAAGAGTATGAGTGGGGCTGAAGGTGTCATTGATATTATGGAGTGGAAATTAATCAGAAATTTTTCTCATATTTTCCTCATCACACTAATTTACTTTTGTACAAATTTCCCCCTGCTAAAAAGTTCATACCCAACCCCCTGTTGTACTCTTTTAAGTTGAGAATATTCAACGAGTGCGTCAACTGAAAAGCACCAGGTCCTAACACAAAAAGCATTCGAAATTCTCATTTAGTTGTCTTTATTTTGCTAGCGCCATGTGGTCCTTGAAGATGTAGAAAACACGGGAAGCCGAGTAAAGATCAGAGCAAGCTCATTAGCATTCTGACAAAATTGGAGTGGTGGAGATGTATAGTTTGCCTAGTTTGTCGTTTTGAAAGCTACCGGTGGTAAGCTTTCTATTTCATTGTGCTTTTGTCTTTTTGGGGGGTTTTCAACGCAGCAGGGTGTTTGTTAGCCCTAGGTCTGCACAATGCATTGTGGGAACCTTTGCTTCACATTCAGCCTATAGTATCCTTCTAGTTTGCGTCAAAGTTTTTTTTTCCCCCTTTTATAATTAAGTACCTATATCTATCTATCCAACACACTTATGTTTATGTGCATGTTTGTAGCTTAGAATCTCTTCAGCTGCCTCTATCACTGCCTCATCAATGTTATAATCTTGTCTTTCTCAATGTTACTAACATCTGAAATACAAAGTCCAAGATTCAAACAATTTTGAGCTGGATTATTTTTCATGTTTTGAAAACATTTCAATTTATTTAAAAATGAAAGCAATCATTTACATTTTGATATTATAAACAACTAACACAATATATATGTGTATATATACATATACATACATATATGCATGTATATATATGTATGTATACATACATATAGTGATCTAAATGATTACAATTCAAAAACTTATTTTTCATTAGGTAAAATCTCAATTCAGTTTTTGAGACTATTGAAGAAAAAATTGGTTTATCACAGAATTATGTAAATAATGTATTACCTCTTAAAAAACCTAAAGAAGTTATTACTCTGGCCATTTGATTTTTTTCCTTTTTCTTCCTTTTGCTTTTTTTTTTTTTTTTGACTTAAGGCTCACTTTGAAGGACTAAATAGGCTACATTAATGCTGCTATTCGACATGAATGTTTCTGAGTTGCAATGAAATGGATAAAGGTCTGTTTGGATGAATTTATCTGCTAAATCCTTGTGGTTGCCCTCCTATCTTGGATGATGACCCAAAAGAATGTCAACAGCTCATTTTCCCAGAAAGCTGGGAAGAGTCACTATGCAAGCCATAATCTGCACATTCTCAAAGAACCATTTCAAACATTACATTTCACAAGCTGTTTAAAGTTATTTTCCTCTCATCTCTACTATTCTAGCAGTACTTTGGACATCAGTGCCTCTGAAATGATGAGTTAGATGAAGTTTACATATGACTTTAGCTTAAGGCCCTTTTCATTTTTAGGAGCATTTTAAATATACATTTTAGAAACACGTTCACTATTTTTGTGAAAATAATACAGAAACCACAATAATAGTGGTCAAATTTATCCAACTAAATTTGCTCATTGGTTGAATTAATATGCAAAAAAAGGGATGAACTTCCTTATAATGATGATTATTACTCGCAGTAGATCAAACCTTGTAAGGGATACTTTTGATCTTTGCTAATTTGTAATAATTAAGGGCTATGGGAAAGTTAAAATATCAGGGAAGGGAAAATATAGCATCTTGGTAATATGGCAAAAAGAAACTAATAATGTCCCTCCCCTGTAAAGCTTTTATCCAAAAGCACTAAAATTCTTCCATATTTATTTCTCTTAGACAGAAATTGTTAGACCATTCATCTTTAAAAAAAAAAAAGATACGTAAAAGATTTGAATTTTGTGACCATCAACTATCCACATTATATTATAATGCTACCCTTTCTCTCCCCCCACCCCATTTAGTTCTAAATTCAAACTGTAATGAATGAATATAGTGGGTTTCCCCTGAGGCTTCTTTTGTAATTTAAAAGTTCATTCTGCAAAAATACCACTTTGCAGGTCCACAGTCTGGTTTTAGCATTATTTTAACATCTTCAAAACTTGGAATTCTGCCAACTTAAGGCTTTCACTGATGGTTAAATGTATCCCAGACATTGTGCTATTCTATAGCTAGCTTTAAACCCAAACAAAATTGAAATAAACTGGATAATGTTACTCACTATGGTAAAGATGACTGAATCATTTCCATACTTTGCAATGTGCTTATGGCTGCAAAATTATTTATCTCCTTCACTGCATTCTCCTACCAAAGTTTCTGAATAAAATCATCTGGACCCGCCATATCAAATTAGAGGGCAGTCAGGAGTGTCTAAGTCCAGCTTTAAAACAAATATCTTAACAATTACTTAGCCATATGGAAAATAGGGTATGTCTTTCCTGAAAGCTTTTTATATATTTGCTACCTTGAAATTTGATGTTATTAGAAACCATTTCTGACTTGTAAATAGCAAGGTTGTGAAACATCAGTTAACAGCCAGAGTGAGAAATGTTAAATGGCAAAACTTTTTAAAAGTACAAATTAATAATCTTTAGATTTTAAGGTAAATACCATGTACTGATTTCTACAGAATATCTTTAAAGAGTCATAAATTAGTATAATTAAGACATAATATATCCATATGCTATGAACATGGTGTTATTGAGGTCTATGCATGGGTGTACATCTGTACACATGCTAGCACCTCTTCATAATATCAAACTTGTAACTTTGCAATACTCAATGTTGTGCTTCTGTTTAGGTCCCTATGATTTAAAGGCCAGATGTTTTTCACAAATGACCAACAATCGAAGGTTAGAATAAATTAATGGCTGATTTCTGAGCTTTGATGGAATTAAGCATACTTCTTTTCTCAATGTGCCCATGAGAATGTTTGCCGTTAAACTTTTTTTTTTTTTTTGACAAGTGAGGCCACCCGGCAGATAACAACTGATGCAAAACCCTGGAGTAATCCCTCTGTTTAGTTCAACACTATGGTTAGCCTTAACACTGCCTCTTTTATCCAGTGGATTTAGAAAAACTTTCATTTATTTGTTGGCCTCAGTTTTCAACTTAGTCGCCCTCTTTAAGGAAACCAAGACCTATTCCTATGTAAATACATTTGCATGATGACACAATAAAATGTTTTAGGGTTCTGAATACACTTGCAAAATAGAGAGGTGCTGAGTATATATTTGCAATCTCCAAATATTTTCAAACACCTGAAAAAGAATAGAAATAGGCATGGATAATCTCAGTAGTTTAAATAGTATTACAGTATTAAGTGAGATAAAGTACGGTGAACACCTTAGGTTAAACAATATTAATAACTAATAATATTGTTTATGGTCCCAGCTTAATATTTAAAAGTACTGCAAACAAGAGATTTTAGTATTAAAATATTTTATCAAAAACAAATTGGTGGACTCTTATTCTCTCATATGTCAAACTCAGTAGCTACCTGCTACTTAAAATCATTTGATTTTACTTGCTTATTTTAAATACATTTCTTTAAAAGTATCCAAACTCAGGGAATTTTACACAACTTGAAGCCAATAATGTTTTTTTTTAAAAGACAACGTTTAAGCCAATAGTCTTTTTTTTAAAAGACAATGTTTAAGTTCTTGCCCAGAGCAATAACATGACTATTACTCTTATTTGTGAAAATCAAATTAGATGTGTATTTAGGGCACAACTATTTAATAGCAAAAATAAAAATTTCTGTAAAAAAAATCTAGACCCGTCCTTAAACAGCTAGACAGTTTCAATATTTAGGGTCTAGTGTCAAGCTGGCAAAACATCTAGCATATCATTTGAAAATTTCAGTCTTCATAGTATTGTGTGGCATTATTACACAGGCCCAATTTTGTTTATTAGTACTTTACACTAAATTAAGTACCATTATCCCATCTTAATTGAACATTAGGAATTTGTTTTTAAATGGATGGCTGAATATATTTAAAATTTGGTCTTTCTAGGGCCCAACTCTATCACCTCTCATCATATCAACTGTATTTATTACTACTGCAGTTAGAGGGGAAGACCATATACTCTAATATGATCACATAAGAAGAATCATAACAAGTTATAGAACTACATACAAAAGTAGACTCATGAGAAAAATGAATCATTCCTCTCTGCATTAATCAAGGGAAATTGTAATGGAATTTTTTGGATGCTCTCTTCCCCTTCAAATGAGCTAGTATTTGTTATAAGAAAAAAGTATTTAGCCCAGGGCCTGTTACATAGGTGTTACATAAATGCTTATTCCCTTCCCTTTTCCTGCTCTTTCCCTTCCATGGCTTTTTTTCCTCTACCCCTTCACTTATGCTATTAGCAGTTACAAACAAGCTAATATTATATCATGATTGGAATAATTCATTGAAAACTTTACCCCTTACCCTAAAGATGGCGTTGCTTTCTGTTTCTTCTTTGATTTATGAAAATTATTCAGTCAAGACTGATAGGTTAAAAATAGTTTTGATGTCTGGAAATTTTTAGCTAAAAGGGATGTTGTAGGGCTTGAGGGGGCATTTTCATATAGGCTATATAGTTTTAGAGGGTCTAAATATTATCATGAATAAAATAGAGAAAAAGTAGAATTTCTCTCCTTATTAGCTATGAGAGAAAAGGAAGTCACAAACTGAAAATGTACCTGATTTCCTGTATATTCTCTTAGGTATCAGAAGTGAACATGCATGTTAGATATATAGTATAACATGTAAATTTCACATAAAAAACTGATTTCCCTGTTGGACTAAGCACATCAATACAAAAGCAAATGAACTACCAAAGTGCCCTAATTAACAATTTTGCAAGTGAATGCAGACATTAGAGCAACACTACAGCCATTAAATTCTATTC
>CM053625.1:260968293-261003293 GCA_028646595.1 Phalanger gymnotis
TCAGTGGGGTATGAGTGCTTGTAGACTAAAGAGTTCTATGTTCCAAGCCTAGGGGGATGCGCCAGCTCTGCCACACCAGCACTCCTCCTTCCCCAGTAAGTCCCAACCCGGACTGGACTTAGATCTTCAGCAGGCTCTTCACTCCTGCTCTGATCAGCCACTTAATTCCTCCCACCAGGTGGGCCTGGGGCCAGAAGCAACTGCAGCTGTAGTGCTAAAGCTGCCCCAGCTCCACTGTGCCTGGGGCGGTGGCTGAACAGCAAACTCTATCCCAGTCCTCAGCAGCTTCTCCCACTAACCTACTCTGTTGTCCTTGGTGTTTGTGGGTTGAGAAGTCTGGTAACTGCCACAGTTCACTGATTCAGGGTGCTAGGGAACGCTCTGCCTGGCTCCAGGTCTGGTCGGTCCGCGCTGCCCATGCTGGGCTCTGCTCCCAGCTCCATGTGGGATAGACCTTACCTAGAGACCATCCAGGATGTCCTGGGCTAGAGCCCTGCTTCCCTATGCTATTTTGTGGGTTCTGCAGTTCTAGAATTGGTTCAGAGCCATTTTTTATAGGTTTTTGGAGGGACTTGGATGGGAGCTCATGCTAGTCCCTGCTTTCTAGCTGCCATCTTGGCTCTGCCCCAGCACTCATTTCCTATAATCTTATAATTTAACAGCACATTCTATTTCTTTGGAATTGATGAGATTATATTTTCATGTTGAAACAAGCCAAGATTATATTTTCATTTTAAGTAAAAGGTGCAGGGAGTTTTACATAGAAAACACACATACATACCCGGTGACATAAATTACAGGCTATTAATATGAAGTCATCCAGTCACCTGTAATTTTAATTAGTTTTGTTTTTTAACACACCTTGGAAAAGTGTCTCTAGGTAAATCATGAGCAGCTTATCCTAGGTAACCCAGCTGAAAGCTGCCTCTGAGGGTACTAGCTCTCAAATTTCTGAACCTTCTCAAGATTAACAGCCAAGGATCCTGTCTCTTTGTTTTGAAGGGTAGTCTGCTTTTTCCTCTCTGGTTGTTCTAAATGAGGAGGAATTGACACTGTCTGATTTGTCATGTATACTACACTGCTATCAAGTCTCAGGGAACAGCGTGGGAGGAACACAATCTTGTTGCTTATTTAAATGGCCCAAAAGGATTGGCTAAGGGACATTTTATTCACTAGCTAAATGAATGTTAGTCAGCTAAAGATAACACAAGTGATCACAGCCTCTTCTGAGCTATTAGTCAAAATGATGAAATAGGGACCAAATATCCCAAAGGATCACTTATCAGAACCCTGTTAAATTTGGCAGTAAAAAGAGTGAGAGATGTGTTAGGTAAAGTATGTCAAACAAGATAGCAGGTGATTGTGAAGAAGCAGGAGGGACATAGCTCCCAATGGCAACCCATAAAGCTTTCTACGCTTTTCCTCACACACACTACTGTTCCCCTCTCCACCACTCTCTTATTTCCTGATTTAGAGAAGCTTTTGGCACCAAGGCTCTAGATTCTTGCACCTAAAATGAGACTATTAAAGTGGTTATAAAGCACAAAAACAGAGAAGCACACTTCTTAAAATTCTTATTCCCTACTTCCCCAAGTAAATTTAATATATTTTAATGGTTGGTTAATCTGTTTTGGAGGAAGAGGGGGTGGGGATAAGAATGAAGGGCAGGGGAGAGAGTCTTCTACTAAGTAACATTTTTGGATCTGTGGGCTTAAGTGGGCTAGAGATGGATATTTTACCCAGAGTCAGGTCCTTAGAGGTTAGGAAGTTAATTGTAAGCAAGATGCGCTTTTGTTGAGAGGTTGCTTTCCCCCACATGTTTATATTTTTACTCACAAAATGTAAATAAAATATTGTCACCATTTTTTTTTTACCAAGCCATTGAAATTTAAAAGCATTACTGTTCCATCCAAGGAAGTTGGAAAACCATCAAATGAAAACAGGTTGAGATTCAAAAAGAAAGGCTGCTCATTATGGAGGCACCATTTGCATTACTATAGTAAGGGGGCCCATCAGCATTTCCATTATAAACTCCATTTTTCAAGGGGTTACAACGCTGCTGTACAAATACACCCAGGGCTATACTTACTATACAAAGTGCCAGCTTAGAACACATGCACAATTTCAGTCTAACAATTTTCACTGTTCTTAACAAACTGATGGTTACTAACTGTGCAATGGAAACTTTTTAGAAGTTTCTTTTAAAAATTAATTTTAAAACACAAAAAATAAAATGAAGTACAAAACTCCTTGGTATCTGTAATAGAGTTTGACAGAGTCCTGGGATGTCGAAAGTGACGTGTCTTATAAAAACAATTTAAACACAGACAGCAATGTGATCTAAGAGTCTATCCATAGGAATGCCCACAACACCCTGACTCAATCCCTCCCCAACTCCTGACAAAGCCTCTATCAGAGCTCATATTTGCTCACCTGAAATACTATCTGGATGTCACTGTGGGTGACCCAGGGAGCACCTTTCTGGTTGCCAGAGCTATCCATTGAGGCTATGGTTAATACTTCACATTGAATAGCATTCTAAGGTTAACAAAGTGCTTTCTTTACTAAAACTCTGTGAGGTGCGCATTGAAAGTATGATTGCCCTTATTTTATAGATGAGGAAACTGAGACTCAGATAAGTTTAATGGTTAATTTGTGGTTCCATACAAACAAGACCTACCCAAAGCTCAAAGACTCCATCCTCATTTCCCATTCCTTGCTTCCCTATGAACTTGGAGGTATTTTAAAGTGAGACGAGGCTCTGAGTTACTGTTAATTATATTTTACCTACTTTATGGGTTAAATAGGCTTTTGTGAGTTGCCTAGGAAGTTCTCAGGGCCTCTACGGAAAAATCCATACTGAGTCCTAACCAATCTACAAATGAATTTTGGGAACAGACTCCAAATTAAGTTGGGTACTATTTATACCTATATAAAATTTCAAATTTCAAATAAAATATAGCTACTCTTTCTAGAATATTTCATCGTTAGAAAGCTGACCTTTTTTGGCCTGGGTATGGAGGAACTGTAATCTGCACTAGCATAATGCCTCTAAGAATCAGGGATTCTTATTGGCAAATAGAAACTGGAGTAAAAAACATTAACATAGGCATCCAAAGGTGTTGCTTCTGGTTTCCGTTCCATGGCACTCTGTCACTTTGGGCAGGTCATTGACTGTTGTTGTGCCTGTTTCCTCACCTGTAAAATGGGAATGATAAAATTTGCCCTGCCTATGTAATAGTATTAGTGTGAAGGTCTAACAACACTGAGAGCTTGCATTTATGGTGACTTTAACGTCTGCAAAGCACTTTACAAATATTATATGATTTATTCCTCAGCTCACACAACCCTGAAAGGTAGGGACTATTTTATACCCATTTTACAGATGAAGCAATGGAGGTTGAGAATGATTAAGTGACTTGCTCAGGGTCACACAGCTGGTCAGTTCTTGAGGTAGAATTTGAACTTAGGCCTTCCTGGCTCCAAGTTCAGCACTCTTACCCACTGAGCCACCTTGCTACTAAATAATGAATAAATAATAAGGAAATACATGTTAGAGCCATCTGAAAATGGTATTATTTTTACTATTATTATTACTACTATTATTAACATAGAGGTAACTACTAGAAAGAGGGCTGACTTGAAGTCAGGTAATTTTTGATATGCTGTAGCATTATTTTATTAATTAATTTATTTTTAGTTTTCAACATTCACTTCCACAACATTTTGAGTTCCAAAGTTTCTCCTCATCTCTTCCCTCCCCCCTGCCCCCAGGTAATTTTTTGAATCCCAGTTGTGACAGACTTTGTGACCTTTGGCAAATCATTAACTCTCCTACGCCTTAGTTTCCTTATTTACAAAATGGCAAAAAAAAAAATCTATTCCACAAAGATGGTGTGAGGAAAATACTTTACAAACTTTAAAGTGCCGTACAAATGGATGTACTAAACATTAACCATTATATGTAATAATTAATAATAGTAATTATAATAGTGTTTAAGGTATATAGGAAACTGCACAATATGCAGGATGAAGAAAGACAAATGTTTAGCATCCTCTGGCCATCATAGGAGCCAATCAGATTTTAGGCAGGCCACAACAAAGGGGTTTTGGGTGGAAGGAGCCCCAGGTTATAGGCCCTAGTCGAGACAATCTTAGAAAGCCCAGGTTAATTCTGGGCCGGACCCTGGGTTTAAGCTACAGCAAACCCAGTCTGAAAAGTATCTGCATCTATTCTGCTGTGGAGCTAAAGTTCTTAAGAGGCTATACAATCCACCTAGCCTCTCTAGGAGTCATCTGGATTATGAGCAGCTTTAAGTTTAGTGAGAAGGGGAGCCCAGAAATGTCTAGGTCTTGATCCACACCAAAGTAGGTTTATGGGTTGGAGGAGAAAAGAAAAAGAACACAGTGAATGAGTGTTCATTTTTTTCAGTTCTGCTCTCCTTTGGCAGACACACATATATACATAAGAGAAATACCTCATGTATTCAGCATCATAGGAGAACAAAGTGTTTTACATGAATCAATTTTTCAAAAAATGAAGATAACCTGTTTTAGTGCTGAATTTTTAATAATTTTATCTGTTTTTGATTAAATCTAAAATTTCCTTGCATAAGAAAATTATATTAATAATAAATATAATTTAACCTTTACTTGATGAATTGAGAAGGTAATTATGAATATCAAATACTGTTCTTTGATGCTCTCAGGGACTACTGAATTGTCTAGGGCTATTTTTCTCCACACTAAATGGCTCTGACTGCTGCGTTTAGTTTGTTGTATCTGCTTTTGGAGTTTTTCTGTCTCTAACTCGCTAACATCTATCAGCTGTCATTTCTTGCTCCTTTGAGTGTGCCTGGCTCCAGCAAGCTCCTCAACCTTCTTGCTTGCTGCTTCTACTCTACTGTGGGCCAAGAAATGAGATAATTAATCTTGTACAACTGTCTCTAAAATAAAAGTACACAGGCTATAAGTGAGGCAAAAAGGAGTGAGCATGACTTTGTGACTTTCTTTCAGCTGCTGTGACTTTTTTTTTTACCTCACAGTTCTGAGCTGGGAGACATAGTTGAAGACACCAAAAAAGTGACCTCTGGATGAGTAAGGTGCTGCCATATACATATGTATACATAGACTACTCCAATTCTGTAAGGTTGAGAAGCAACATTATGCAATATTTCTATTTTCACAAGGATTCTACCTTATAAATTTTGTTAAAAATTAAAATGAAGAAAAGTCAAGTCTGAAATAATAAAAGTTGTATTACCAGTTATATAGACACCTGTTACATATACATATAGCTAACCAAGCAACTTCATGCCATCTACTAAGTGTATCTATTTCTAAATACCTCATTTAAAAGCTTACATTGCCTTTGTGCCAATTCCAAATATTCATGCTTGTGGGGGCTCTATGATTGTAAATATAATTTGGCAGTCTAATCATTTTGTGTATACATAAGAAAACTGTCCTTGTGAGACAAAGTTAAGATGGCAAAGTGAAAAATTCAAGTAGGCATACCATTCTTACCTCATGCTATTTAATTTTAATTATTTCTTTTAACTGAAAGCAGCAATTCAAAGTACTTACCTGAACTTCTAAGGAAATCTTTTATTTTGGTTCAGTATGAAACAAGAAAGTGTTTATTTTTTCATATACTCCTTATTGCGTTGTACAGTATACCTGTGCAAATGCATATGTGTGTATTTTAAGAACATTTACACATTTTCTTTTAATTTCCCTTTCCCTCTTTTGTTGGCAACATTTAAAAAAGAAACATATAATTTTTGTTTCACACAGCTTATTATGGTTAAATCTCCTTAATCGCCTTTGGCAATCAGCATTTAATGCCAATCCAACTTCTGCTTAGGACTGAAACTTGCAGCTATAATGCATTTGGAAAAACCTTGGTATATACTTTAATCCTTTCAAATGTACCTATGACACAAGGTATTACAGACTTTTAAAAACCTGTTCTCCTGAAAAAAAATAATTGTGGAGCATCAGTAACCAGATAGTATTCTCAAATTTCAGTGATCTAGTCAATGGAGCCTTCCCCCATGTACTGTGCTCTGTTTCATGCAGTACATGGCTTTAGCAGGCCAAATCTTTTTTCCCCCCAATGAATCAGTAGAACAGTGAAGATCTTACTTTTTTTTTTAAAGCAGTGGCATATCAATGAGGCACAGATGTGTATTCCAACTCTGCATGGATGAGCACACTGTTCAATAGTGCTGGCTCACACGGTATCAGGGCGAGTTATCACTTCCCATGAAGGCACTCTTATCACCAGGGCCCAGAGAGGTGGCTGCAAATCGCAGCCTTTTTATTTTCAAGGCAGTTCTGCTGAACATTCAGGCTTCAAAGATTCACACTTCCAAAACTCTATAAGAGTTTGTGAACGCTCAATTTGCCAAAACTGTTTACAGTGTAATTGGGCACCGTACCTGTGTCCATGAGATAGCGGAGGCGCTTCTCCACCAGCGCGGCACGGGTGTCAATTTGCTTTTGCTCATTCTCTAGTGCTGCCAACTCTCCTACAACATACTGACTGGTGTCTTTGAACCCTTTCTGTTAACGAGAACAAACAAGAAGAAAAAAAATCACTTGTAAGTTGCATTTTTCCTTTCCATAAACACTTAGTAAAGCACTTACCTAAAGAACCAAATATCACAATTGGTACCAAAAAGCAAACTCTACCATTTCACAAGTTTGCCAAATACTACTACTGTGGTAACTATTTCATAAAAAAAATTTTTTACCCTGGCATTTGCCTTTATGATTTTACATTTGGGTTTACAAAACTTTAATTTTCCTTAGTGTTGACAGAGCTTTTAAAACCCAGATAAGGGGCCTGAAAGCACTATGACCACCTTTATACTAGTTATAACAAAGCACCAGAAGTGTAATGAGTTTATTCTGCTCCAAAGTATAACACCTGGGAAATAAGCTTGGTTAAATAATAAATTCTCAAAGAAGGCAATCTATCTTGAACATTCTGGATTAAAAAAATTAGTCTTAAAAAAAGGTATTCATTAAGTGTTCATGCTACTGTAGATGTTCATAAATATGAGAAAAGGAAATTCTAATACTTCATATTTTGCCAAAAGCAAGTTTTCATTCTTCAATGTTGAGCTGGAACCCTGTCAATATACAGAAAATTGAGGTAGTCGTGATTTCTACACTGACAGGTGGTTACAAACACCCCTACATGATTCTTAATAGTGAGTTTGGCCAGTAGACTGACTTGGTAACTCTATAGTTTCAATCAAGCTCCGCATGTTTGTTTATCTATTTTATAGCCTTTCATACAGGGAAAGAAATTATGGCAACAGGACTGAAAATGTCAATAATTATTCTTGCTTATAGTTCTAGATTGAAGACAACTGAAATGCAAAATGTCAGTAGAATCCTAAATTTTATTTTGAGATTATGACTATGAAACAAACATATTTCTAACTAGCACTTGGGTAGCAGTCATTACTCGTTATTGTCACAGAGATAGATTAATTGTTGCTCCCTTCGGAGCACTAGTTCAGTCAGATATTCCCGGGGCTTTAACAGAGGCCTGAATAGCTGCTGAGAAATATTATGTTGCTGCTGAGGTACTCCTTCCAGATAAGAAATAGGGGGGGAAAACCCTCTTCTACATCAAAGAATCCTCCCTCCAGATGAACATAGTAATCTCCAAGAAACCATGAGGAATTCTCTCCCAAGGCTCCTTAGCAGAGTTGCAAGATTGAAAAGTATGATATAGATGGGCTAGGTTTGGGGATTGTGCTTATTCATTACATAGAGATCTAACAAGAAGAAGGATACATGAAGGCTACTCCTTGGTAACTAGAAATTAATTCACACTCACATATGATCTCAATTTTCATATCAACTGATTTTTAAATCGATTAAAACAGTTGACAAATTTAAAGTTGAAGTCTCTCAGATAATTTTTACACTGATGACTTCTCAGGAAGATCTGCTAAGATTAATATGATACTCTTTTACACTCATATAATATGCGCACTCTTCCTCAATATGACAACATGTAACTGAAAAGGCTGAACAGACTACAAGGTAGAAGTTCGTAACCTGGGTCCACACATCCTCAAGTTGTATCGATAGATTTTATGGTTTCCATGAAGTTAGATGGGGAAAAAAAGACATCTTTATTTTCACTACCTTCTAAATAAAATCTAGCATTTCCTTCAACTATGAATGCAGTTGATAAACATTATTCTAAGAAGGGATACACAACCTTCAGGTCCACAGCATAAAAAAGTCAAGAACTCTTGTAACGGCAGCTTCACATAGAAATGCACATTTTTTTAAAATAAATATTTACTGAAGTTATCTGCCTTGTGCTCATTTAACCCCCTCTACCAGCAATAGTTTTTCAAAAAGAACTTCCCCTGTGCCCCCCACTTGCCAGCAACATCCCAAGTGGAAGGAACTGAAACACTATGCTATCTACATATGGAGTTAAGGGGAAGAAAATAACTATAGGGGAGAAGAAGGGGCATACGACTCAACTTTTACTTATTGTAGTCCATTTTAAAATAGCAAAAAATTCTATACTTGGACTGTCCTTATTTGAATGTGTAGTATACTCAAAGAGCTAAGAGAAGTTAAATGATTTGTGAGGGTGTCTTGAGAGCTTAGGTGCAGATAAATACAAACACTATGAATTTACTAAGACTTTATAAGGTCTTCTAAAAGATACCTACTTGAAAATATTAAGTAGCTGCTGGAACATTAACAAATCTCAGGTTGAGACCAGAAATTTTAGGGTTCCTTCAAAGAATACAAAATCATTAACCAAGGGCATCCTGGCTTAATAAGAACAATGATGATATTAAGACAAACTGTGGACATCAACAGAAAAGGGCACCATCAAAGACCATGTTGTTTCCATACAAAAATTCAGGTTAAAACTTGTTCTTCCTGCTTCTGTCCTGCAGCTGTCCATCAAAAGCAGCTTTCTCCCTGCGGTCTATCAAATATTTCCCTCACAAATCAATTTTACACATGATCAGCCCATACCCCTACTGAGCTGAACCTCCCCGTTAATTAAGTGAAGAAATTACCATATATATTATATTAATGCAAACATCATTCAGCTAGTAATTCACGGCTGATCTGGATAATGGAAAGGTTGAACACCCATTAACCCAAGCCAACAAAATGGGTTGGCTGAGAAATTCTAGCAGGTCTCATGTGACTTTTCCCTCTAACTGCAGCTCTGCGGTATCTGCTATTGTAATAATTAAAATCCTCCCGGTAGATCAATACTGGAATCTCTTTATGGGAAGTGCCCTGATGGAAATGTCTCAAGGAAGCTGGGGCTGTGGAACTCTGAAAAATTCATTTTTTTTTATCTGACAATTATCACCACACTGCAGACTAATTCAACAGTGCACCCCTCTCACTCTGCTTTGAATGCACTGGAGATTGACATCTAAAAAAACCTAACATCTCATTTTAACAAATAAAGGCACTATTTCCACATACAGTTTGGAATTATCAGCAATCATGAAACCAGACAAAAAATTAATATACATTAAGCACTTCATCTTCTGATGGCTTCCTCTGAGTTTCAGTTATCGCCGTCTTCTCCTCATTTCCTCTCTTTGTATCTTCCTGTATTGATCTCTGCCTTTTCATCTCTTGAAAAAAGGGGAAAGACATGTAAAATTATTATAAAGCTTGATATTTGTGTATTGAAATGAGGACTTATGCTATCAGGTTTTTAATATATTTATTGTTAAATACTATTAAATCATAGGCTAGGAAAACATTTTTTTTTAAATGTTCCTACCTGGTCTGTTCTCCACATACTGACTGAATGACTGGAGTTGAGTTTTTCTGACTGTAGAATCCTTGTTGAACACAACAGGATTTCTAAAACGTTCCGTTGCTTTTTGTAATTGCTCAGCTCGGTGATCTTCTGTCCCATTCTACCAGAAAAACAAAGTGCGTAGTATTAACAGGGTTTAAAATAGTGAACTCACAAATTTGAAAGGTATAGTTTTCATCAGTGATTTTTCTAAATTTTCTGAATCTCAAGACTTAGATTATAGTTTTTGTGGGTGAGAGGACTAGCTACTTAAAAGAGGGCAAAATATCAAACTTTTCAATGGTTACAAGCTTTTCTTGCATAGTTATACTCTTTGAACCACTACCTTGCAAGTTCAATTGCCTCAATGAACAACTTTGGGTAAAATGTAATTTAAGCAGGTTATCATCATTTTAAAAAAAGAAAACCCAAAAAACTTTGTAAATGTTTGCATCCATATGATCTGTGATTATAAAGCCATGTTCCCTCAAGTCTTTTCCTTCCACTATTCTGTCCAGTAAAGAATTATATCGGTTTATATAGACCCACAGACTTGTATGACAAGAATAACTAGCTTCTAATTTTATGCCCATTGAGATAAACCACTAATGCTGGATGAAGGCTAAAAGGTAGGATTATAATACTACCCCAATGAACTGCATTTCATCAGTTATAACTTTCCAAAGCCAGATTTGTAAGTAAGCCCTTTACAGCTAAGGAAACTACAATTATCTTTTCCAGAGCTTCCTATGTTAATACTGGTAACAAATTCAAATGGTTCTATCAACATGAAATATCCCAGAAGACTGAACCACTGCAATGTGTGGAAGCTGCAGATACCGAGGTGCTGTGTACCAAACAAATATTTCATTTTATACCTAATCTTTTATTATTTTTATTAAGTGTTTTGAAAGTAAATAGGGAAAGGCTAAGATGCATGACTAATAGCTAAGCCTGCTGAATGCTGAAACTGGTTATCAAAAGCTACCAAGACTTTGCCCTTCCTCTGCATTGAGACAATCAGTAATGAGGGAGTTCTCCAATGGCCTATTCTCTAGCCTCAAGGAGGCCTGGGATACAGAATCCTCAAGGGAAGGTAACAGTTTATCCTTTTCCACAAACACAGAATGCCTCATTTATAAACGTGTAAACTGCGTTTTATTTAAAAAACAAATCCAACTCAGTGCAGAAAGCCCCACAAGAACAGAGGGCCAATGTATAGGTCCTTTCTAAATACCATTTTTAAGGTCTAAGTTAAAAAGACCCACACAAAGGTAAGTTCTTAAGACACACCCTTTTTTGGAATAAATTTTAAAAATTAATGCAAATGAGAATGAGAAATATAAAATTTCATAATTTTGATAAGCCACACTAATAAAAAAATCTATGTTTTTTGAGTTTTACTGCTGGAAAGGAAATGATTTTGGTTTAATATATATAAACAGATACACATATTACTGCTATTACAATAACTAATACTCTGAACTCAAGTCTTTATCAAAAGTAAACAAACATGGCTAATTTTTTTAGGCCTGGCACATGCTAAAATATCAGTGTGATTAGCTAGTAAATCCCATTTTAAGAAATCTTTTTATGACTAGGGACTTCTGCCACTTTACAAATGTATTCCTCTAAACCCACTAATTCAGTTAGGCTTTTCAATCCATTGTATTATTCTTAGGCTAGCTTCGTTTTGCATTAAATCCACTGCAGAAAGCTAAATTGAACGCAAAAAATCAGACTTGATCCAAGCTTCCTTTTGTTCAAAGATAGAGACTGAAAGTCCTCTGGTGCTGCCACACACTTTCATCACCAATTTATAGAAACCGACAGTATAAGGGAAAAGCAATGAAAGTCATTGTTTTGGAACTTCAAAGAATCTCTGTATCTGGGGAAGGAAATCCTTTCAGTCAGCAGGGCAGTCCCCATAGTCTGCAGGTGGGTGAAAAGTTATACAGAACTGCAAGTGCCCCAAAGCCATAAAGATATTAGTCATGAAGTAAAAGGAAGGGGAAGGAGAGCAGGGGTAGTGATAATTTAAACAGCCTAATGGTAAATAAGAGTGGAAAATGGAGAGCAGCTTGGTCTGGTTAAAATGCTGTCAGTGGCAAAATCATACACTCACATATAGGGCCCATTTCTGGATCTTAATATTTCTGCATAGATCACTCATCTAATTAGGTGATAGGAATTTTATTACATTCAAATTATTGATAAATTTTACAGGCCTAAAGGCTAAGGAAAACAGGATAAGCATGCTGGATTTTTCTTAGCCTTCTTTTCTTAGAAAATAACATGGTTCACTTCAAGAAATTCAGAATGTTTTTAAGGATCCTCTAATTTTACTGGAATAATTATTTTAAAGGACTAGTTTTTTAAAGCTATAATGACATTCCCTTTACTGGACATGGAGCTAAACAATTTTTTTTATACATCTCAAAGTGAGGATTTGGTATGAAATTGTCAATCCAGAACCTCCCCACAGGTCCTGAGACCAAAGCCTCCCACAAATCTTACCTTCACATCTTGCTCTGAGTCATCAGTCACAGCTTTCTGAGCAGCGCTGCAGAGGGAATTTGCCACCTGTGGCTGAGCTTCTAGGAGCTTCTTCATTTTCAAATCCACCACCAATTTACTGTTTTGTTCTGCTAAATATGCAAATACCATATACAACTGAGTGAATATGCAATCTATCAATTTTAGAATAAATCACATAAACATCACTACAGTTTTAAAATAAAAGGAAGATAAGTTCTAAAATTACATATTAAGCTAAGCATATATAGTCTAATGTTCTTCCAAAATTCTACCCACAAAATAAGTCAACACAAAAAAATAACAACAGCTCAGATTTATGCAGAGCTTTAAGTTTTACAGAGCACTTTAAGCTTCCCTCCCAACCCACTGAGGGAAGGTGTACACACATCATTGTTTCTATTTTACAGATGAAAAAACTGGGGTCCAGAGAAGTTTTACGACTTGCCCAGAAGAATGCCAGGAGCAGGATTTGAATCCAGGTCTCAGCTCTAACTCCAGTGTTCTTTCCTCTATACTCCACTGCCTCCCATATAGTTACCAAGATCAACATCAAGAGCTATCTATTTAATTATGTTGACAGCTGGATGCTTTGGGACCCAGTGGAGATAAAGCCAGGCTTGAGCAGGAAGACTTGGGTTCAGATTCCAGCTCCGATAAGCACTGACTGTGTGAAGCTCTCAGTGGTCCAAGCAGCTCTCTAAGCCTACAGGTTTTACAGAAGGTGCTGAGCTACATTGGCAGAGGCAGTTTCCTCATTCAGGGATTCCCCCTAGACAAAGAAAGTCACAAGTTTGATCCTCACCCTTAATCCCAGGTTAATGGCAGTGGGTGAGAAAGTGGCATTTGAATAGTACTTCCATATATGTGTGAGGAAACATATATGTGTGTGTGAGACATATCTGCATGTATTTGTACTTAAATGACCTGTATAAAATGAATATTCAAAATCGCAGCCATATGTAATTTTAAATTATAGTGTTTGTGTTACCATGCAAATTCCTACCTTATTTTCAGTTCTCATGTACACATAATCATGTACACATAATCACTCATGTACACAAATATCAAAGCACTTCACTACAAGTTCTTAATATGATAGAGCCATTCCATACACAGTTAGAAATGATTATTATATAAGTGTATTATATATTCAGGTATATGTGTTGAAGGAATTCTTTTTTATTTTGTTTTTGTATCTCCAGTGCCTTTGCACATAGTAGATGCTTAATAAATGCTTGTTGAATTGGATTGGACTAGGTTGTATTGGTATAACTAGGTTCATATTTTATAATATTTAAAGGTAGTAAGCTAATAGCATCTGTTTATAAGATCTTACTTTTATATGGTAAAGATATTCTAATATTTTGTTATTTGTAATTGAACTCAGCTAAAATAAAACATTAATACAGAAGCAATATTTGTCCAATTTTATTTAGCAAACTTTTTATGCCTGCTTATATAATTCAGTAAAAAAAATTGAAAACAAAATTTAACTTAAACAAACTTGCTAATTTATTGAATTTCTGGGTAATTTTAAAAAATCTGATCATATAAACAGAGTGTCCACTTGACAAATGATACTTTTTTTAAAAGACCTATGCCTTTCCATTTAGAAGCCTCTGAATAGTGGTAACTAGTATATTCACACAAACTACTCAATTTATATTAGTAGGCTTCTCTTTTTTACATTATTCCACAGACTATAAGTTATTTAGGGCCAGGATCCATTCTGTTTTTTTGTCTGTATTTCTAGTACTTTGCATCTACACATAAAAATGTTTAATAAATGTTGAATTGAATCACGGTAGAGAAAAATGTATTATATAATGTATAAAAATCATACAAAAGGATTTAAAAAGGACATGGGAATAAAATAAATCAATCATGATACTCTAAGTATATTTAAGTTACATTCACATTTCTTGTTGGCATGAAATTTATTACAAGATGTGAATGGGAAAGCTTTATATAGTAATAAAACAATGTTTGCTAATAAGCCTGACCATCTACAACTAGGAGTATTAGTTTAGTCCAAAGAATTAGAAGTCATAGGTATATTTCTTTTTATTGTAAATATCAAATTGGAAGAAGACATTTTAAAAAGACACAGTTTAAGGTGGTCAGGGCTACCAAGCTAGAAATGTACTGCCCATGAAAATTTGTATGATTCCAGCTACTGCTGGAAATAGAAAATTCCCTTCTCCTATCTAAGAAATGACTAGTTATTGATTAAGTAACCCATCAGAAATTTAGTTTATGAACATCACTTATTGTCACTGATGTAGAATTCGACAAATTGTGAACATTTAGTTTCAAATCCTATTCATTGCCTGCTCATATAATTATGGAACAAAGGCAGGTCTATAAGCAAAAGTGACACTACTGGCCCTTAATAATATCATTTTGGAGGAAAAGTATAAAAATGAGAATGGCCAAAATATCTTCCCTCCCCTCCTATAAGCACCTCTCCCAAAACCCTCATCCATGTAATTTCGAAGTGGCAGTTCAGTCTTTTGTTTCAAAAAATTTGAAATTTTCCTTAGTTACCAACACTTTTACATTCGAGTTTTCCTAGTAAAAGCATATAGAAACTTTGAACCAGACCTCATATTTTTTCAAGCATGCCCTCTGCTAATCAGGAGAGCCTTTGTCAACTGCTTTACCTGAGGGATGATAATGTTTTGCTGTTTCAAACTTGGGAGGGAAGCAAAGCATGGTGCAGGTCAGCATAGGGGAGCTGACAGTAGGGTGTGAGTGAAGGGTCTTGGAATTACCAGAGATGCAATGTAATTCCTATTGTCTGTCCTTCTCAGCTCTGAACATGAAAAAACTAAATATCAGGCAGCCCTCCTTCATACTTTTAAGTAAGGAGAAAAAACATCAAAGCCCTTAAAACAATTGGATAACTGTTACTTACATTTGATTTTGAAGGCTGATAACCAAATTATAAGTATGCAAAAAAATGAGAGTTTTTACTAAAAAGATGCAGGCCAATCAGTGGCATGATTTAGTTAGGTAAGCCTTGGAATAGGCCCAACATCTGTATCATCATATTACAGCTAAAGAAAATCAGGAACTTTCAATGAAATCATAAAAAAAACGTAAGCCTGTATATCACTGTCCAAAAGTGTGATTTACATTTAGGACACTGAGTAATATAAATAAATATATTCTGTGACCAGTCCTACAGAAACCATCAGGATAAAAGGTGAGAAAGTAAATTTTAATAACGGGAAGAAATAAACAATTGCCTATAATTCAATTTTATTTTTGACTTTAAAGTTGAACTCCAAAGTAAAACTGACAGGAAAAAATTTACAAAACTGACATGCTATAGGCCCTAGATAAATGATTTATAAAAGCTCTAATAAAAATGTAAAAGACATCTATTCTTGTTGATGAAATAGCAGCAGAACCACATAAACACAAAGAATGCCATGCAAAAGCACAAGAAACATTTATTATTTAAAATTACCAGGAGATTCAAGGTCATTTTCTAAGTTAGTAAGTTCATCACCACCTCCCAAAACAAAGCCTTCAGGAGTCTCCTCGTTAGTATCTATCTCAATATTATCATCCTCATCTGTAGGAAGATGTATCAGTAAAGTTAGGAGAATATTATTATTTTGTCCTATTCATACAAAACACCAGTGTAGAGTCAGTGTTTTAATAAGAGTTTATCAAATTCAGGATTGACACAGATCATTAAGTGATGAAATCAGTCAGACACATTTTTTCACTACTGTATTAAAATTTATATTTTGAATTCATATGTCAAATCTGAATTGCCACATCAAAATGTGCATATTACATAAAGTTTTTTTTACAACTTGCCACATTTTAAATGCGTCTCTAAATCATTATACCTCTTGGAGATAGTTCACTTAATGTATTTATAACTGCTACTATTACTAACATTTGCAAACTGGTAACAAAAATTGCCAACTATATACCTTAATTTTACAATTGTATCAATCTTAGATCTAAGAATAAATAAAGAAGAAATACTTTAATAAAATTACAACCATGATTTATTTATTTAAACAACAATGTGAATATTAGGTGACTTGATTAACTGCTTATTGGAGACAATGTGACTATCATAAAAGGATATGTATTAGGGATAGATTAAGAGACTAAGGTGAGAACAGAATGGAGAAAACACTTACATATAAAGGAAAGTTCAGAAGCAACGAAGACAGGAGACTTTGCAAGACCTAGAGCTGGGAAAAATTAATATTATTTAAAGTAACATATACTACTGAAATGCGAAAACTTAGTTGGCTATATTTTTGACATTCAAATATATGGTATGCTAAAATAAATCACATTCTCTTTTATTTTTAACATTAGCAATTTAGCTATTTTCTTTTTTTTTCATTTGCTTTGAGAATGGTCAGTTGGCAAAAGTTTAGATTCATACATTTGGGTAAAGCATGGCAGAAATCTTATTTGTAAATCTGATGCCTTGCTTTTAAGCATTCTGCCAGCGGTCATTGCCTAAATAGGAGTTGCTAAAATGCAGAAAACTTGCATTAGCTCAGTCAATGCTTCAGTGTTCTATCAAGTAAAAGGCAATCATTCTTTCTTATTAAAGGGAATATTACAGAGAGTCCCAGACATCATAGAGTTTTAATGTTTCTATGACTTAATACCTCAACGTATTCTCTTAACTTTGATTCCCAATCTGCTTGCCATCGTCTAAGTAAATGGTTAGTATAATAGCAAAAGAATGTGAAAGGCACCTTTCTACGAAGAGTTTAGAAGGCCAAAGAAAAGAAGTAGAAAGCAAAGGTGAAGCCAGAGAAATCCCATAGGAAGGGTAAACATATGATTTCTGAGCAGATAACATATCTTAGTGCGTACCACCACAGGTATTTAAAGAAAATATTAATTGGTTGTGGCATTCGATAAAGAATGGCAAAAGTCAGAAGAAAGTTTAAGGTGGTAAAATTAATACTGTTAGAATAAGCTCAAGATCCTGATATAAGTAAGTTTAGAGGTAATGTAATTTAATGTTATCAAATCATAAATGAAAAGGAGTTGATGACAGATTGGTCTTCCACTGAAGGCTCCACTGATTTAAAACAAAATCCCTAAATACGTAAGTCATAGGCTTCAAACTATCTAAGTGTACCCAGAAGAAATAAGAATGAATTGGTTTCAATGTAGCCAGCAACGAAGATAGAGAAGATCAGAGATGAAAGAGGTTAAGAAGAGAGGATGTAAGAGATGGTTTTTAAAGCAGCAGGATTTGAAAAAGAGGGAGAAAGACTAAGAAAAGTTACAAAAGAAGATGGAATTAGAAGAAAGTTTTGATTTTTAAAAAGTAAAAGTAAATCTCCCCAAATTAGACTGAAGCTTAAACTTTAGATGATATTAGATATCAACTAGATAGCAATAAAGGGAGATTCAGATCAAATGTGTTTATGAATCACTCAATCCATTCATTTATTTTATTCCCAATATTCCCTTCTGAAATCACCCTGCATTTCCAAACAATGAGTATTTATTGAGTACCTGCCATAGGTTCAGAATTCTTCCTCAGTTTTTACTCTCTATGCCAGTGGCAGTTAAAACATAGTTTAAGGGCTCCAATACATCTTTCTACCACCAACCCGTCTCTTTTCTTCCTTTGACCATGCCTAGGTGAGGGTGCAGTCTGGAAATGTGGTCAGATATGGATGCTTCCAGGCTCTTGTGATGTGCAGAGGACTGCAGGCTTCCTCATCTTACCACCTTGAGCACCTTATGCCAGGCAGTATGCTTGTGAGATGTTCAAACAACTGTAGTGGTCAATGGCAGTTTCATTTTATTGGCTGGCTAGATGAGATCCCTATCTACACTGCTACTCCACAGTATGTTGAGAGGGCAACTCAATGTTTGTGTATGTACTGCTGACCCCAGATAAAAGGATTACTATTTGGGAGGGGGAAGAGTAAAAATTGATCCTTTATATAGCTCAGCTACTCTTAAGAATGGATTTCTCCTTTTTCCATTTAGTGCCTTCGGTTTCAGGATGAACCCTTGAATTCTTTTAAGCAGTTAATGTTGCAGCATTTCTAAACACCTGTGATAATCCTTTATGCATATAAACGGGACTCAGAGTTCCAGGCTATCAAAAAATACTAGACCATATGCTGAAAATCTCTCTTCTGGGTTGAACTACAGTGGGTAGAAAATTAGATGGGTGAACAAGAAACACGAGATAACCTGGAAGGTGCATTGCACAATACAGCTAGTTATGCAAGTTACGTGCTTTAATAAGAATAAGCTAATACACCATATTGTGTGCAACAATGTTAAGATTTAGGCATTAAGATGGCATAGAAATATAAATGAAATGGGGGTTCTCGATATAGTAATCAGTAGCGTAAGCTGAAGCCAGCCCTATAATACCTAATAACTACCAAAATACTCTAATGCAGAACTGAAGAATCCCAATAAGATGATAATAGTATTATTGATAGTATAACACCCAGATAGAGTAGAAAGTACTGATTTGGAGTCAGGAAGAAATCCATCTCAGACATTAATTAGCTCTGTAACTGTTGTAAAGTCACATAACCTTTCTGATCCTCAGTTTTTTTCATTTGTAAAGTTGGGATAATGATAACACTTACCTTACTGAGTCGATGTGAGGAGACTTGATAATACTTTGGGCTTTGCAAACTTTAAAATTCTATATAAATGAGAGCTATTATTATTAATAAAGTAAATGCTTTTTATATTTGATTTGTGATTTCTGCTTAAGGAGCTCCTGCTTGGTAGGAACTTTCTCTTTTAAGGCAGATCAGCACCTTTTAGCCTTGGAGAATTGCCTGGGTCACTGAGGGATGCTACATGTCTAGGGTCACATACCCAAGTTGTACCAGAGATAGCACTCAAGACCAAGCCTTTCCAGTTCAGAGGCCGGCTTTCTATTCACTATACTACGTTGCCTCTCATAGTATAAGTATACTACAATAATCAAAAGGATCTGATTCTTAGAAATGAAAATGCATTCAGATCTCTACTCCAGACTCTAATTTCTTTTACAATTTAGAAAATCCCTCAATCATACAGTAACTTTCCATTTTGGGTAGAGCCACCATTACCTATAAACTCAATCCAAGTTTTAGTTATTGTGCATGACTCAAATAAAAGATGAAAAATACTAATTTTAATGTAAAATACATCATTAAAACATTTTAATAGTAAATAGAGCTTATGCTGGGGTCAGAATATTCTTTGACAAAATTCATACAGACAAGTAGTATATTCTTTCAGAATTAGCTATATTCAAACTATTAAGTATTAAAGTTATTCATACTTTATTTTACTTAAAAATACTAATTTGCATGTAAAATATATAACTATCAAGCGGTAAAGAAAGTGTATTTATTCATTTTAAATTAAATTCATTGTAACAGTCATACACATAATTGAAATCCAGTTTTAAAAAGTCCAGTTTCAAAACCTGATCAGAAAGATTATGTGACTTTCCAAGGGTCACAGAGCTAGTAAGTATCTGAGGTGGGGTTCTAAACCAGGCCTTTCTAACTCCAAGTCCAATAATTCCTCCATTGTTGCATCTTAAAATCTCCTAGAAAATAAATTATTTTTTAGTCTGGCTCAAAACAAAATAATGGACTCTTGGCGAAATTGTCTATATTATAGGTACTGTCTTTGCCGGAGTCCCACAAAAGCAGACTGTAGGGGTCTTGAAACCTTTGACAAAGGCACATATATGGAAGAGCTTGACATGTGTTATTGAGGCTACAGCACTCAGAGGACTCCTTACATTTTTCCATGATGTTTGTCCATTAAAGTGGAGATGATTCATATGTCCTTCTGCTTTTACTGCCCAGTCCCCAGGACTCTGGGAGAGCTGGTTCACCTCTTTGGGCCTCAGTCTGCTTATCTGTGAAATGAGTGAGTTGGACTAGATGCCCTCAAAGGTCCCTCCTAGCTGTAACCTGAGCCTCTAAAATAGTCAATTCATTCTGGGCTTCAGTTTCTTTAGCTCTATAAAATGATGAGGTTGGACTAATTGAATTCCAAGATCTTTTTCTAGATCTGAAATTCTAAAAGATCAACTGACAATGAGATTTTGTCCTTGTCGAGGAGACAAATAGTTGTTGTAATCACAGAGGCATGCCTAATGGAAAATCAGTCCAAGAGCCACTCATAGTTGCTGATATGTATAACTATACATGGTCTAAACAACATATAACCAGTTAGAAGGAAGCAACCACAAAAGTTTTTTGTTTAATTTGTAACAGCAAGCAAGAATCTTCTTTGCAAAGTTTTTTTTTTTAAAATCAGTGGTCTAAACGGACTTCTAGTTTGTGTTTCTGATAAACCACTATTATTCTGCTATATCACTGTAGACGCAGTTCATGGTTATTGCTGAGGAACAGGGAAAAAAGGTAAGGGGAGAAGACATTTCTAATTACATGATTCAGCATGGGGAGGGGGGAGTTGTTTTGCTTTTCACAAAGTTGGCTCCCTCACCTAATCCTGAGGAAGCCAAATTCCTCCTAACGCAAAAGTTCTTAATCACGAACTTATTTAAAAAAAATTTTAACTGTATTTCAACACAATTGGTTTCTTTTGTAATGCTAGATCTTATTTCATGCATTTAAAAACATAATTCTGAGAAGGGAATCATGATACGAAAAAGGTTAAGAACTACTGCCCCAAAGGTTCAAAGCTCATGTTCGGTGTCTCCCATTCCCTTATGTGGCCTGATCACAGGTAGATTTAGAGGGGAAGACAATTTAACTAAATGAATTTATGTCATAATTTTAGATAGATAAGTCTAATACCCAGTCTGGGTATTACCATTTTGAAAGAACTTAAGTGAATTTCAGGTTGATGGAATTTCAGGCAGTGTAACTAAGAGAGGAAAAAGAACTGCTTTTTGTAGTCTTCCAGCCCACTCCCTTTTCCTAAGTTTCTCCAAACAAGGCTCTTCCTAGTCTGAACTGCCCCTCCCAAAGAAAGAGAGGGCTCAGTTAATGACAGAAAATGATGCTGTTCCACTCAAAGTCATGCTTGGCCACAGGACAGCATCTGCTCTGTCCCAATGTTCAACATCTGCTCGAGAAGTAGGTCCTAGGTACTCGGATCCCCCCAGGTTAACTGATCTAGGATCTTCAAAGAGGGTTCTGAACAACTTCCTGTTTCATCTATTCTCTCTTCCTCATAACCGATGCTGGGAATATTCTCCTGGTTCTCAGCTCCCATAGCTCTAATGCTGATCACCAGCCTGGCCCTTTGTACTTCTATGGGGGATTATTATTCACTGGGGGGATTGGTCCTAGGTCTTTGCTTTCTTTGTCTAGGGAAAGGCACAGATCTTTCCATTAGGTCTTGGAACAAACCATCTTCAGCTCCTTATCCAGACTTACATGGTGGGCTAAACCAGGTTAGACTTTTGAGAGCCAGAATGAGACTAGAGGAGTTGGCCTGTCTGTATAGCCAGCATCTCTCCATTATATATTCAATATTCATAGTTTATTGCTAAGTATAAATACATAAGCATACTTTTTTTTTTGGTTAAAGTAGCATACTTATCTAATCACAACCTTAAAAAATTATAGTACTGTTTGTTACTGCATTCTCACCACTGCTACTATGCCATACTGCTTTTTGGAATTTTGAAGGAAGGCTATGTTGGCAGCTCAAGGAGGGAATATGTGAGAAGTATAGAAGTTTTCTAAAAGGTGAGAATTGAGCCCCCTGAAGGATATTAATAAACAGGCCTAAGGCATAACATCAGAACATATATTTTACATACAGAATGAATTATATTAAATGAAATTCCTTTATCAAATACAAATGAAAGGAAAACTTTCTGGCTTTGGAGAAATAAAACCATGTTTGTGACACTGCAAAGAGTCCTAGTAAACTTGCTATGAAATGCAGAAATAGTGAAGGTACAGCAGTAAGAAACCTAGAATGATAAAAGAGTTCTTCAAAGATCTTACTTATTCAGGAGAATTCAAGAAACTAGGTTTATAACCTTTATGAAGAAGTAACATGAAGGTTATAACTCACCAAGATCTAAAAATCTGAAGGCAATAAGGTGACAGATAAAAGAATATTTGCAGAAGGAGCTTTCAGATTTAATGAAAGGAGAGGTTGGACACCATATAAGCATTTAGTTGAAATTTCTCAGCAACAGAAGCATTTGATATATGGAATCAACTAGGAATAGCATCAACAGGAGCAAATAGTGTAAACTCTTTTCAAAGAATTATTCTTTGTGCCCTACAGCTTGAGCTCACTTTGAAGAAATATTTTACCCAGGTTTCAACCTCTAACTCCTCATTCTAGCCCATACTTGTCCTACTCTTCAGGGTGATCGCAGCATTCTGAGATTAGCTTAAAATAAGAAGTATTTTGGCATTATTTACTAGATAAATAGGGGATATATTGATAGAAAAATACAACCCTTCCAAGCAGTCTCTCCCTCTTGGATCAAAAAGATAAGAAATTCCAAATCAAACATAGGCTGAAATTAACACTTTCAGATAATGTTCTCTTTAATAATTAGTATTAATAATAATATACACTGGATTTAATAATGATTGTGTGGCTAGATGAAAGCTAGTCCTTATTCTGATAATAAGCTTAAGATAATTTTTGTAGAGTATGAAAATGGCAGCCAGAGAACAAGGAGACTAAATGAGATTCAGATTTTGAGTTGTACTCTATATTGCTTTAGCAAATATTATTAGGAAGAAGATAACTTGTAGTGATATTTTGAATTTAGGGTTGAAATAGTATAACAGAAACTATATACAAGTGATATGTATCAAAGAATTGGGTCCAATAACTACTGCTCCCATGTAGCAGGCTATAATACAAAAATTTAAATGGCAAAAGATGACTTTAAGTCAGCCTTCATAAAAATATTCTACAAGTGAAAAAAAAGCTTTAATTTCAAAGTTTACCAGAAAAGGTCATTTGTGCTCCTCTATGTTTGAAGTTTTGTTTGGGTTTCATGCAAAATAATCATGTTATAATCAAATGTGGTTATCACTCTGGCCAAAACCATAAATCACAGCTCATAAATTTTTCAAACTATGAATATCCTTACCAATGTATATTGTGCTTCTAGGCTTCTGAGAATTAAAAGAGTAAAGTGGAGTTTGAAAAACAAAAATCATTAATCTGATTTTCTGGTTTTTCTGATAGAAATGTCCACTTTTTACCCTGATATACCAGCTATAACATTTTGAGGTATGAATAAAAGTAGTGGTCCAAAAGGTCCAACACTGATTTTTGGGTTGTTACTGGAATATGATACAAGCTTCTTTAACTCACCTCCAGATGCCTTTGACCTTTCTTTCAACTTTTCTGCAGCTATTTCACTATAGCTGGGAAGTTCTGACATCTTCACTCCAGATCGAGCTTCTGCTATTAGCTGACGAGCTCGCTCTCTCAGCTGCCGACGTCGCTCTTCATCTTGCTGCTAAGATATATTGAACAGTTGCCAACTCAGTAATTGACAGAAATGCAATTTCATTCTCAATCTGATCATCATGATAGTAACTGGTTTACAGCATGGTGCTTGGCCCACATTATAAATAGGATGCTCCATATCAGTTAGGTGTCACACAATTTTTAAAGGCATCCCAGAATCAGATTTTTTTTAACCATTAAAAATTGCTGCATTAAAATGTTCATTTAAAAATATTTTGAGCTAGTTTTTTTTAAAAGTGACTCTCTGGTAAGATATATCACTTAGAAAATGATTAGGAATTATATATAAGAAGATTTATTGCCATGTTAAATCAGTGTTCTCATAAATTGAATCACAGGTGTAGAAAAGATCCATGATGTAGAAATAGAATTAATATTTTTGTACTTTAAGGATAGAATTTAACCTGTCAGCTGTTAATAAAAGCATAAGAGTCTGCAATGTTGTAATACAATATTACCAAATAAATGGACAGCTTTTGTGAGGCAAAATGGAAAATGTCAACTGCAGCACAGGGTAGTAAAAATTCAGTTTATCAGTTGTATAAAAATCCTTTTAAAAGTAAAGTAATATTTAAGTTACAACAAATTTAAGGTTTGTTAGTTGAGAATATAGGATCTATCAAGATTCTTGTTTTGAAAATAAAAATCATTGATTCATTTAATAAATATTTATTTTTTACAAGATAGAGAGATGTAGGAAGTGCAAAAATGAGTAAGGCATGGGCCCCTACCTTCAGTCAACAGAAATCAGCAATTATTTATTAAACAACTACTCCATGCCAGGCTCCATGCTAGGATCTCATTTCATTTCTCACTGTAACCTTGTGAAGCTATAATTATAGTTTACAGATGAGGAAACTAAGGCAGAGACTGATTAAGTGATTGAGAGGGACTCTATCAAAGGGTGGTCAGCACAAAGGAAGAGAGACAGGAGATGGAGTGTCATGAGTTAAGAAGAGAATGATGGTTTGGCTGGATTGTGGAATGTAAGGGAGTAAACTTATAATCTAAGATGGGAGATAAAATAATAACACAAGTAACAGGAATCTAAAGGAGAACTGCTAAATACCAGAGGGAAGACATAAATAAATTCCTGCATTAATGTAGAAGAGGAAAAATTAGATAGTATTATAATTTGGCCTTGAAAAATGCATAGGATTTCAACAGGAAAAGAATGAGAGAATGTGGAAAGAAACCAGGTATGGAACAACAAGTACAAAAAACGTGGATGCAGTAAATTTTGGGGGAATGTGAACTAATCAATGTACAGAGAAGTATAGAGGGTCAATAGAAGGCAAGGCTGCAAATATCTGGGACCACATTTGGCAGATATAAATACTGGGTTAAAGCATTTGACCTTTATTCAGTTGCCAATGGAGAAATGATGAAGACTTTTTTGAGCAGAAAAGTGACATGATTAGTGCTCCGTTTTAGGAACATTAATCTGGCAGCCGTATGTAAGATTCAAGGGAGGAAACTAGAGGCAAGGAGGATCAGTTAGGAGATGACTGCAATAGTCTAGGTGAAAGGTAATGAGTATCTGCATGATGTAGCAGCAGTGGGGAGAGAAGGGAGGGGATGGGCAGAAGCAGTATCGTAGCAGTGGAATTGGTATAATCTGGTGATTGGTGTGGGGAGTGAGCAAGGAGGCAGAGATGCCTGAATTTCAGAAGTCACTTGGGTGACTAGGAAAACTGATGCCAATAAGATATATACAGAAATTGGAAGGAAAGATTGGATTGATGGTATGGAGTGGGTGCTTTACATTTACATTCTCTGAGTTAACGAATGAGATATGTTGAGTCCAGCGCATAAACAGCCACTGCAGTTGGGGCAGGGGAGGGTCAGGGCTACAGATTCAGACTGGGGAGTCTTTTATATAGATATGACAGTTGAAGTTTCAGTGGATGAGATCACTAAGGGAAAGAGGACAGAGAAAGAATAATCTAAGTGTCGAATAGTGGAAAACGCTTGTACTTGGGGAGGGGGAGGTGAGGGACATCAAGAAGAATGTAAGAGAGAGAGAGACAGAGAGAGAGAGAGATCTGATGTGGTGTCACAGAAGCCAAGAAATGGAAATATTTCAAGGAGATGGCCAAGTGTCAAATACTGCAGGAGGATAAGTATTGTTATTATTCTTGTTGTTATTGCTAGTGATAACAATGTAAGGTAAGGGGTAGAGTTCTTTACCCCAACCACAGTTAACAGGATGTCCTTCCCCTTGATATCTTTATCAGGTTATACCTGAAGGGAATTTCATGTAGATTCCACAAAGGGAGAAAAGGCATCCCAGTGCCAGGAGTTAGGGATACAACTTTGCTACACATGTGCCATTAAATTTGAACTTATTCAATACAGGGACACTATGTATGCAGGGGACAATGAACTCCCAGTTTGCAGGAAATCAGTACGAAATGTTCTTGCTATATGGCTTGAAAAAAAAAACAAACCTTTTCCTAAAAGCTAACAGAGGCTACTGGCTTATAATCTGTGGGAACCACACTGGTCAAGACTCATGATTGACAGTACTAGAAACCTCTGCGCTCTCAAGAACAAGCCCAAGAACTTTGAGGGCAGCCGCATGTAGGACTTCAGCCAGTAACTGGGAGTGGTCTTGAAGGCATGCTGCCAGAGCAAGAACTGACACTCGTATGGTACATTAAGTCTGTAGAGCACCTTACATACATGACCTCATTTGACTGTTATAATAACCTTGTGAAGCAGGCACTAGAGGTATTATTATCCTCATTTTATAGATAAGGAAACCCAGGCTCTGACCGGTTAAGTGGCTTGCCCACGGTCTCACAGATAAAAGTACTGGAGGTGAGATTCATACTCAGGTATCTATGAATTCCAAGTCCAACATTCTATCAACTCTGAGATACTTCTAGCAGTTGGATGTGGTTGGTAGAAGGCCACTGGTGACTTTTAAGAAAAAAAGATTCAGTAAGAATCTTAGAGGCAAAAGGAATACTGTAAGGAGTTGAAGAGTATGATTGGTGATGAGGAAGACAATCAACAATCAACAAGCAGGTTTATTAAGTACCTACTATGCTCCAGACACTGTGTTAAATGTTAGTGACAGAGAGACAAAAAAAATAGTCTCTGCCAACAAGGAATTTATGTTTAGCCAGGGGACAGAATAAATACACACACACACACACGCACATATCCATACATGCATACATACATATATATATATGTATATATGTATATAATGAGAATATGTACAAAGTAATTTTGGAGGGGAGTCAGTAGCAGTTGTGGGTCTCAAGAATCTTCTTCTTCTGAGGCCACTGAATTTATTAAGAAGAGGAGTAACATGGTCAAAACTGTGCTTTAGGAATATTATTTGAGCAGCTACGTGGAGTAAAGATTGCAGAGGGGAGACACTTGAGGCAGAAGAACAATTAGGAGGATATTGCAATGGTCCAGATGAGGGTGGCTAAGTGACTAGAGTACAAGGGAAGAGATAACAGATACTGTGGAGTTAGAACGGATAAGACTTGGCGACTGACCGAATATGTGGTATGAGGGAGAATGATGATTCAAAGATGACTTCAAGGATGTGGACCTGGGTCACTGGAAGAATGGTGGTGTCCTCCACAGTAATAGGGAGCTTCGGAAGAGGGGTGGGTCTGAATGATAATATAAGTAGTACTGGGAAAACAACAATGACAACCCAGTGGGAATGAACAGCCAGAGTGCTACTGGTAGGAGTGTGATTTATCAGCAAACTAAAGGAAAAAAAGAATAAAGGGATTCTGGTTTTTCTGTACTGGACCCGTTGTTCTGCTGTAAGTGGGGGGAGGGGAGACAAATATATACCTTTCACACATTGCCCATAAAAAGAATGAAGAGGGCCCTTATCTCAATTATCACTCATAATGAAAAGTTGGGTCCTCAGAGACTGATGGTATTGCTTCCTTTTCTTTTGAGGTTCAACCCTGAGGGTTGAGGTGTCTTTTTTTAAAACCAGAGATGAATTCTTAGGAGTTTTATTACATCATATGCAGGCCAGTCTGTTTAATGTACAATAACTGCTCCTACCAAAATATTTGTACCAAAATAATGTATAACAAAAACTCTCCCCAAAACCAACTCAGATGAAATTAGGTATTTGCTGAATGCAACTCACTTCTTCAGATGAAGGCTATCATTGGATTTTATTACTATTTTTCATTTTAGGAATGAACGAGGTAATTACCAGAGCTGTAAGTCGCACTAATTCAAATCATACAGGTATATCAGGTGAGGGTGGTAACTGGCGCTGAAACAGATACAGAACAAGAGCTCCACATTTCACTTCTGTTACAGCGGGTATGAGAACTGCAGGGAGTTGTCCATAACACAGAGCTCTTCACAACTGGGTGATGCACTGGATGTGCTGGCTGCTCACGCCTCTCTTTCCTGGGACTGTGCTTCAGTCTGGAAGCTGCCAAGGCAGTCTTGATTACGGCTTCAGCAAGTATGGAGCAGTGCAGTTTAACAGGAGGGAGGTACAATTGCTTGAAAATATTTTGATGGTAAAAAGCTGTCTTCAATGATTTCTCCTTTAATTCATTCAATAGCTAATAAATTTAAAGCAATAGCAGACCCACAGCCAAACAAACATTTTAAATCTGGTGTCCACAATCTTCTTTTCTTCCTCTAGGAACTATAATTTTATAATGTCACCACCAATTGGTTGCCCCCACCCATCTGGTGCCAATAGTTTTTGCCAAGGTTCTCTACGTTTCTGGGATTCTCCTAACAGTCAACTACTTTCTTGCGGTATACCTGGGCTGGGGCAGAGTTTTCGGTATAAGAACAGGATTGGGGTGACCTGTTTCCTCAACTTGGCCGATGTCACCGTCATTGCTGCTACCATGTTATATCATAAGGAGGCTATCTTTCTTTCTTTTTCTTTTTTTTTTGGGGGGGGAATGCAAGACAATTGAGGTTAAGTGACTTGCTCAGCTAGTAAGTGTGTCAAGTGTCTGAGGTTGGATTTGAACTCAAGTCCTCCTGACTCCTGAGCCGGTGCTCTATTCACTGTGCCATCTGGCTTCCCCCGGGATATCTTTCTAATGCCCTATTCCAGTGTGTTCTCCCTAACAGCAATTCACTAGTTAATATTTAATATCATCCTCTATCACTGACTGATCCAGCGAATAATGTCTTCATATCATTCAACCAATTAACTTAAATAAGCTTTTACAAAGGGATATTTACTAAAAGATATAGCAAGAACCAAAGCAAAAGAAGTATCTCCTACTCCCCTCTCCCCCAATATTCAGGCTTACTTTCCCCTCTATCATCTCAATCACTGGGGTGAATAGACTCAAATCTAAAGTGGCTGCAACCTTTTCAAGCTCTTGTCAAGGGAACTCTGTCAGTCAGTCAATAAACATTTATTAAACACCTACCATTGGCCATACTTTGTGCTAAGTGCTGCTGGGGAAACAAAGAAAGGGGAAAAAAAACCAACAACAGTCCACCTTCTCAAGGAGCTCACAGTCTAGTGAGAGAGACAACATGTAGGATAAATTGGAGATAATCAAGAGAGGGAAGGCACAAGCATTAAAGGGGGCAGGGAAAAGGCTTCTTACTAGAAGATGGGCTTTGAGCAGGGACTTCAGGAAAGCTAGGAGGTGGAGATGAAGAGGAAAAGAATTCCAAACATGGGGGACAACCAGTGAAAAGGACCAGAGTTGGGAAATGGGAGTGCAAGAAGGCCAGTGGCACTGGATTCCAGAGTATATAAAGGGGATTAAAGTGTAAGAAGACTGGAAAGGGAGGGGTGGCAGATTAGGAAGGGATTTTATATTCGATACTGGAGGTGAGAGGGAGGTAACTGGATAAGGGGGTGACTTGGTCAGAAATGCCCTTTATTATCATTTTAACAGTGAGTGAAGGATGGACTAATTTGGGAAGAGATTTGAAGACCAACCAGCCAGGCATTTCAACATTCTAGAAGTGAGGATATGAGGGTCTGCACCAGGCCGGTGGCAGTGCCAGAGGAAAGAAGGAGGGGTATGGGAAAGACGTCATGTGGGTAAAGTTGACCGGACTTTCTCTCCTCCCCAATCTCCAGACTAATTTGTGCTTACGTTAGGATTAGCACATTCACTTTGGCCTAACTAGTCGGGGCTGGTTTTAGTTGCAATTTGAAGAGAACATAAAAAGCTCCCCATTTTCCCTATCCCAGACACTGTGATTTTTTTTTTAAAGTACTACTTCTGTTTCTTTGACCCTTTGAAGTGTCACATGGCATTGTACCAAAGGAAAGAAGATAAAAACAGGAGGTGGCCCTTTCGGAGACAAAGGCTTGCCTGGTGGAAGGAGAGACAGCCTGGAGGAGCTACGTGTTTGACCCGCCAGCAATGGACCACCTCATGAGCCAAGGGCCGAGCCATGCCCGGAAGCCAGAGATTGACTCCTTCAGTGGCTGAGCTACATCTGGCAGTGAACTGGTGGGGGGAATGCTTTGTACTAACTGCTTTAAGTTTGAACCCATTCCCCTCCCCCCTCTCCCCAGGGACAGAGGTGATAGAGTGTGTGTGTGGGGGGGGCAGGGGGGGGTGTTGTTTGTTTTGCTTTGGTCCTTGCTATTTCTTTTCAGTAAGTGTGCTTTGTAAAAGTTAATTTATATTAATTGACTAAGGGATATGGGGTACTATCAATAAGCCAATCAATGTCAGGCGGTATATACTAAATATAACTAGTGAGTTTCTATTAGGAAAAAAAAACACCACCATGAAGGTTCAAGCTGAGAATCAAGACGAGCTGTCCCTCAGAACCCTGAGGAGGGATGGAGCTGTAGCTTCACCCTCTGGGGAGCAGGTTTTCCAGTGCAAAGGGGCTTTGGAATAAAGAACTTCCAACGTTTATGTGGGTTAGAAGTGAAACTGGGAGAAGTGGGAAGGTATTCCTAGTGCCGCAAACTGGCACAACCATGGACCAGGATGCACCTTGGTTAAAAGAGACATTTTCATCTCTTTTATGATTATTTTTTCTGTATGTTCTTTCAATTAAATCCTTTTTTGTCCCTCTTTGTGTTTGGGGCTATCAGCAGGGTAAATCAACAGGGAACTGGCCGGTGATAAATATATGCACAGATGACTGCTCTAAGTCAGATATTTTCTCCTAGGACAACCTTCCTGTTTTCTAAGGGCATGCTCATAACGTTTAATGCATCTTAGAAGTTGAAGGAGGCACTAGGAGATCATTTCAATCAAACCTCATCACTTTATAGATAAGGAATAAAAGATCATAGGATCATAGATTTAGAGTTGGAAGGAACCTTCAAAACCATTTAATCCAACCCACTCATTTTATAAATGAACAAACTTAAGTCCGGAAGATTAAGAGACTTGCTTACATAGGTAGTTGCAGTGGCACCAGGTCCACAGAGGTTAAATGACTTGCCCAAGGTCATACAAATAGTGGCAGGGTGGGGACTAGAATCTAGGTCTCCTAAGATCCTCTTAGCTACTCTACCACAAGGCCTTCCTTTTATCACTCAGGTGAAAGGAAGGGAGGAAAGAAACCAGAGCACAGTTAAAGTAGGAGCCAGAAGAGCAGTAAAGATAGGGGTTGCAAGAGGATGCAGCACAAAAAGTAAAAAAATGAAAACTCACATCTTATACTCAGTCTTTTTAATATGGGGAAAACAGGAGAAATAGAAATTCAGGTTTTAAACAAGAGCATCAATTATACAATAAAGTGAAGAAATACTAAATGTACACATCTCAAACCTAAGAAAGCTGAAAACACTAATAATGAACACTAATAGTTTACCCCAAGCACCAAGTTTTAAGTTAATTTCCTTATATAGGCATAAAAGTTATGTAGAGTTATAGTAGAGCTAGAATTCAATTAATTAAACTAAGATGTAGTAATCTTAACAGAATTTGAATGAAATAAATGAGTATCTTTTTGAAATTGAAATGGGAACCTATTCTTATAAGGGATATGTAAATACCATTCCAAGCTTCTCCCTGTCCCCCCCCCCCCCCCCCCCCCCCCCAAAAGAGGAACACTTTCGTTCTGCAAAGGTTTCTACAGAGTGCTACTTAGCTTGGGCAATCATTAATAAAACCAACACTAAATCCTAATTAGCTACATTTTATCCATTTCCATGTAAATTGTTTGTTTGTACCTATTTACTCATCATTGTTCTTCATACAATAGAAAAAATGCAAATGAACGAATCAGAAAGCAGCCCTAATGGGACTTTCTGTTTATAACCATTAGCCCAGAGGTGTGCTGTAATTCAATTCTCTAGCAGCAAGATTTAGCCTCATTAACAGCCTGCATGGGCAGGTTACAACTCATAAAACCCTACAGTAAACAAAGTACGTGGACACAACACAAAATCTTGAGCCTGACTGACAGAATTCTAGTTCCCTATCAGATTGCCTTGGTTTGCTTTTCTCCTAATGTCCTAACACTACAGAGACAATTTTGCTTGGGCCAAGAGCTCTCCAGTGGGATAGCATATCTGCAGTGTTTGTTTTTTCACTCTTTACCTTCCCTCAAGATTACCTTCCCTCAAGACAGAGCAACCAACTGAGAAAAAAAAAAGTATTTGTTAAAAGCATAATTTGGAAATGCTTACTATTATTATCCTAATTAAATATACAATTTAGTAAATTGTATCTGACAATTTTCTTAACTTTCACAGTTCACAACTAAAATGACTTCAGTTGAATATTTCCTACACACATAACTCAAGAAATCTGGGGTTTTGCAGTAATGTAAAATGTTTTAAAATTGGATTGTACTAAATTCAATGACTATTCAAAGTAACAATCAAGTTGATATTCTTTAAATATTCAAATGTCCTTGAATAAGTACTTGAGAGAGAAAGAAGACCAAAGGAACTGTGTTAATTTTACTTTGTACAGCACCCAGATGATCAGTAAAAATACATTTAATGTATGTATATATCTGATGATACTTCAATTCCATCAAAGAACATTAACTATATATCTCATATCTATTTTGACATCCCCAGGAAAAAAATAGAGCAAGCTCAATATTATTCTCCCACAAAAAAGCAGCAACTCGGATTTGTATGTCATTTGTTTACTAGTATCTAAATAGGAAAAAAAGCTCTTGTGTATGTGTGCTTGTGTAATCAAGGACAAACAGTTTTAGAAAACTAGGGAAAATAAACACATTACAAATGAAAAGGAAATAATAATTTTAGAATCACAGGTCAGAAACATTAACTCACTTTCTTATCTTGTCCAGGGGACTAGAAAATCAGCTTTTCTTTTTGTTTTGAGACCGAGGAAAGTATTTTTTTAAAAGTTAATTTTTAATAGACTTATCTAGGATATCTACTTAGCCTACAACAAACACCTATTACTTCTGAATGGATAATAATTATTGCTAAGTTAATAAGTATTTTGATTCTTCAGATTATTGAGAATATTAGCCTCATAAAATGTGTCTTTTCTATTTACTAATATTCAGAACTAGTCTAAACTACAGAACAAGTTGACATAAGCAGCCAGATTTCTAGAAAGGCTACCCCTCCCAGCCTGCTCCCAATTTAATTTTGCTACTGGAAGAATTGTAATCACTGGTGGTCAAATAACTTTTCCAAAGGAGCACTATGATTTATTAAAATCCAGATTATTCATTTTTATATTTGCACACAGAGGAATCCTGTAATGGGAATTCCTCTTTGTGCTGTTGTCACCAGAACAATGAGGGAAGTTAAATGGCAAAAAGAAACTAAATTGTTTATATTGACATTATGGATGGTTGAAAAACTCAGGTCCAGGAACTTAAATTACAGTCTCAGGAAAACTGTTGGATATGTTATACACTTTTAGACTTTGTTTTTCCCATGATCTTAGCAAGGAGTAAAGTCCTTCCATGGTATAATACCAGACCTATTTCAAGACAAGGGACATACAACATCGCACACGAATCCTAGAACTGATGAGCTAATGACAGTGAAAAATAGTAGTTTCTCCTATATTTATCGTATTTGTGAATGTGCAAAAATTTAAAGTTTTTGCTTGCTCTTTTGAAATGTTCAAAAATCTGCTGTAGATGTATAAGCAAAACTTCACCATTATAGGACAAACTCCTCAAGAATGAGTAATGTAATTCCTTGTTTCCTTCCCATAAAAATGTATTGGTATGCAATTTTTATATTTCACAGTTCACCGACATCTCGGCAAGCTTTCTTCCACTGCTTCAATGGTGCTACTTTTAATTTTATCCTCCTTAGTCGTAGTAATTAAAGTGATCAGCAGTGGCATCCCAGCGGCTTTGACACAGCTACAACCCCCTAACAGACTTCTGCTTTTAAGGAGAAGGGGAAGAAAAAGAACTAGAGTTTCATTTCACAGGAACAAGAAAATCAAGCTCCTCCAATCCTCAACTTTATCCAATTGTTCTTTCAGCAGTCTTTGGATCTTAAGAAACAACTAAAAATGGCTGCCATAGGGGGTCCTTTTTGTACTTGCCGAAAATGTCAATGACTGACGTTACTTTAGTCCAGAACGATGCTATGGATTTGTGAAGGTGAATTAGAACATGAGAAATTGTCATTGTAGCTACAGAGAACACTACCTACCCAAGGGTGTCCTTTCAATAGTATTTGATGTTTGCTGCAGACTTAGTTTAAAATACATAAAACAGAGGCGGAGTCTCTTTGAGAACTGTATACATGCACCTGTGTACATGGAATTATTTTAGCAAAAACACTGCTCTTCTTTTATATAATTTCAAATAATATGAGCATATAGTTTTGTTGAGTTTCATACATGAATAAAGAACCCAAATAAATTCTAATCCATCTTAAAACAAAAAGAGACTATGACTACTTAACACTGCTAACAGTTCACATGATTCTTCTCTCCAATTGCTCATGAAATGCCTCGATTACATAGTAGGAGCAAAGAAAAAGAACTTGACGGCCACCCTTTCATCATCAGACAGGAAGCAAGGCTCTGTTATTAGCCATTAGCCAGAAAGGAAAAAAAAAAAGAAAATTCTGTGCTTGTCCAGAGGCAAGGATTACCAAAATGTACCTATTCACATGCTACAGAACACAGAATTAAAATAAAAAAAAATGAAATTACAAGATCTTTAAAGGTTTGGGCAGACTAGATTTTTACTGCCAGCTTGATCAGCTCTTGTTTAAGTAAATAGG
>CM053625.1:261008293-261021741 GCA_028646595.1 Phalanger gymnotis
TGGTTTCATGCCAAGGGGCCGTAGCAAGGTGGCGCAATGCTTTCTGACACAGAAGACAACTTCTAAAAACTCAAAAGGGAAAATTAACGGGATGTGGTTTACATTGCCAAAGACTGTTCATTAATTACCAATTTAATCACTGCTGGAGGCATGACATTACAAAAATCTGGCTGAAAGTTCTAATAGATTATGAAGACCACCTAAGAAGAGTGACCAAGAAATGTACAAAACAATTAATACTGTTTCACTACTATCAAAGACACTTAGATTATTTTACATCAAGTGAAGCAAAAGAATTAGTTGCTTCACAGTGCCACCACTAGGAACTGTAAATACAACAGCACACAATTAGTAATGCACATGTGACTTTTGGTTCAAGGCATATATCCTTGGGAAAGCCAGAACATGATAAGGAGAACAAAAGAAACATTTAAAGATGAAATGAATAAAGATTTTTAACTCTACCCTGCTACATGCTGAGCAATAACAGAAGAGGCAATGCAAAATACAGCTCTCTTAGTAACAGTGATATCAGCTAAAGATGAACAACACGGCACTGAACACAGCGAATGTTCGTGGCTAATGATAGCAGTATGAAAAGGAGTGTTCTTGATGCTAGGGCATGTAGGCCTAACTCTTCCATTCAAGGCAAGTCCATGTAAATTAAAACTTTTTAGGCTGAGAGTTTGTGGCCATGTAATAGAAAAAAAATCTGACTTCTTAAAGTATAGCTTTGTTTTTATTTCACTTGGATATGTGTCAATAAATTAATGACATACATCTTCTAAAAAGTCTGGTGGTCATTTTTAGGCAATTGTATTTCTAAGCAACTCAAATTTAGACACAATAAACTACTATTCAAAAGAAAATGAATAAAAGTCAATGATTTGTGCTGAAGTATTTATAACTGAAATGTAAGCATAAGACATTCCTACTCCACAAAATACAGCTATAAAAAAGATTAGCTATACATTTTAAATGTCTTACTGGTCTGAAACGGATTATGTACATTAAATCTTCTTACTATTGTGTTGGAGTAGGCTATGGAATAAGAAATATATTTTTATCTCAGTGTCCTGGGAATTTTGAATACACAAAGAAAATGTTAGCACCCTCCCCAACCAAAAAAAGATAAGTTTCTTATTCTATAAGCTATTAAAAGGTTTTAGAACTATTGACTGAATGCTGAGTTTCCTGTTTCCTGTTCTTATATTTTATGTGAAATTAACAACTTGTAGTTTCATATAAATGAAAAAGATATGATAAACTTTAAATTTTATTTTTTAGATAAATACTAGCTTCAATTTTTTAAAAAACAAAATAAGTATTGACTGATATTATGTTAACTCTTTTATACGTGAAGTGCCAGTAGTACAATCTGATATTCTTCAAATATAGAGTGGCCAACTCCAGCTATTAAAAATTCTGTTTATCTTTGTGATGACATACTAAAAACATGTATAAATGAAAGCTATTGAATAAATTACTAAGAATCAGAGATTACCACAATAATGTTCGATCTTTTTACCAATTATAAAGTAACTGGTTATTTCATAATCTCTAGAAGATCTAGTAATCTTATCTAAATCTGACACAATTATCAGCATGGCAGGCTAGTATTTTTTTGAATCAATATTTTCCAATTAACATTAAAAGAGCAAGGTTGTGGTGTACAAAGTCCTACCCTTCTATTGTAACAACAAAACAGTTAAAAGATTTTAACTAGTTTTCTTAAGTCTTAGTCTTATTAAGAGAAATAATGTAGATTCTACTGTGGAGCATTTCTAAAGGGGAGTAGAAATTATACTACCTTCTTGACCACTGGTACTAAAAACTTTTTATACTAAGGTTATCAAAAATTTGGTTCTCAAATTTCTCTGCAGTTAATCAGCGAATGGCCATAACCCATGTCAACATAACCACACCCTTTCTTTATACTTATTCAAAGTCCATTTTTCCCTTAGAGTTTTCAAAGATGCCTAAAATTCATTACAGACATTCATGGAAACATTTTCATCAGTATTGCTGCTAACTTACCAGCTAATAAGGGTAAACACTGCTATTTGTATAATTTAAGTAAGTAGTCTGAATTGAAGGGTATTCAGTCTAGTTCCATATTTTAATATATCATTTTAATTATTCCTCTGGATAGCAACTTTATCACTATACTTTTTCAAATCAAGATAATCATCTAAACTTGACTGTTCAAAGGATTAAAAGGTATCAGTTATGATTGAAGAACTATCACTATGACAGAAACTTCAAGTCTGCAGTATTATCGGCTTTGAAAGTTTATAATATTGTTTATTCTTCGTAACTTTCCAAACGTGTGACTACTGGCTGTCCTGAAGGCATCATTTTTCACGGCAGACAATTCATGAATGTAAAGTAAATGTATATTTATAAAATCACTAATGCCTAAATGGTTAGACTAGTTAGATAATGAGTTTGTTCTGCCTCTCCTGGAAGACTGTACATTTATAAAATATGTATTGTTATTAATGATAAGTAATATCTGTATTAGTGACAACACCTGATTTCAAAACTCTTGGTGTGGAATTTGATGCAGATAGGAAACTCACTGATTAATTCATAGTCTCAGGAACCTGAGTCTTCCTGTTTGCAAAGCCAGATGGCGTGTGTGTGTGTGTGTGTGTGTGTGTATGTACACATACACATATTTTAAATACAAAATTTTAGGCTGGCATATATTGTCTATCACAGTTTTCTTTCCCTGTACCCTCCAAATACAGTTCTCCTGATAGAAATACAGAAAAACCCTAATACAGCATAAAACTGCTGAATTTTCAACTTTTGGGTTTTAATTTAGCTTTAAGTACATGAGGGGAATAGAAAAACATCCTACACCATCAAGTCTTCACATTAGAAAAATGCAAAAATTTGAAAATACTACAGAATGCAAAAATAATAAAAAACCTAGATGCTATTAAAAATAATTTCTAGAAATATCCAAAGTATGAAAGTATTATGAATCAAGTGATCTTTCATAAGACATGAAAACTAAAATGTCAAGCTTGCATTTGAAAGTTTTTTATGGATTATATAATAAAAAGCATTTATAAAGTGCTTACTGTGTGCCAAATATTGTGTGAAACACTGTGAATACAAATAGAAAAGCAGGACAGTGCCTGCTCATATTCTAATGGGGGAAGGCATATAATCTATTAAGTAAATGAATGGACAAAGATGTATAGAGCCATAATTCTGAAAGAGCTAAGTCAATCAAATTTGTCTTCCTGACTTCAAAACATTTCAAACAAATGATGATGCATTGTTTTAAAGGTGTCAGAAAAAATAGTCTTTTTATGGTTAAGAGATTTCACCATCAAGGAATTCTTCCTTAAATCAATCCAAATTTGTCATCAGTGAATCAATAAGCATTTATTAAGTGAAGCGTCAGGTAGAAGAGCAAAAGAGCAATGTCATAAAAACCCAAGAAGTGAGTACCCAGGAGGAGAGAGCAGTGCCAGTTGCTATAGAGAAGTTAAGAAGAAAGAGGACTGACAAAAGACAATTAGATATTATAATTAAGAGATCATTGGCAGCTTTGGAGAAAGCAATTTACTCTGAGTGAAGGGCTAGGCTCAGAAAGAAAAAGAATGAGAAATAAGTGGGGGGTGGGGTGAAGAGAGGAAGTGGAGACAATATACGTGGATAATTTTTTTTTCTAGGAATTTTGCTATGAAAAGGAGGAGGGATAGTTTGAGGGGATGGCAGGGTCAAATGAAGCAAAGAAGGGAACTAGATGAAGAGTGGAGATGGGATAGGAACAGGGTATAAGTAGTGGGGTTGGCATTTGTGAGAAGTGTTATCTCTTCATCTGAATTTAGAGTAAAGGGAGGAGAGACAAGGGAATGATGCCAAAGAGTTTTGAGAGAATAGGAATTACAGGGTGAACGGCCTCTCTCTTTTCACGGTGAAGTTCATTTTCTCTTGTTTGATCCTCAGTGGATAGCAAAAACAAAGTCATTATTACCTGTGTAAAAAAAGATATGTGTTTCTTTTTAAAATAAATATCTATTAATGTCATTATTTTATATCCCCTACATTTCCTACTGTATCCTTCCCTAACCACTGCCAGGGAACCATCCTTTACAATAAGAAATTACTACTAAATAGGAAAAAAAAATTCAACAGAGCTAACATAGAAAAAGTCTGACATTACATGCAGAATTCCACACTCGTGGTCCCCAACTCTGCAAAGTGGGATAAAGTGTCTTTTCTTATCTCTTCTTTGGGAACAAGTTGTACATTATAATTTTGTAGCATTCATTTTCAATTTTTCATTGTTGTTCTTTCTCCTGACACTGTTTTGGTCATTCTTTATACTGTTTTCCTGTATCTAGTTACTTCATTTTGCATTAATTTAAGTCTTTCCATGTTTCTACGTATTCATCATATTCTTGTTTCTTATCTTACAGTAATATTTCATTACATTAATATATCACACATTTTGTTAAGCCATTCCCCAATCAATGGATATCTACTTTGTCTCTAATTTTTTGCTAACAGAAAAAGTGCTGCAATAAATATTTGGGACATATGGGGCTTTTCTTTTTGTCATTTATTTCCTTGATATGTAGATCAGAAGTCGAATCTCTGGATCAAAGGGTACTGATGTTTAGTCACTTTCTTCACAGAATTCCAGACTGCTTTCTAGAATGGTTGAATTAATTCACAGGTCCACCAAAAATGCATTAGTGTGTTATTTTTCCAAAGTCCTTCCCACATTAGCTATACTCATCTTTCATCATCTTTAAAACCATGAAGTTGTTTTGTTTTGCATTCCTTTTATTATTAATGATCTGTGACATTCTTTCATGCTTTTGATAACATGCAACTCTTTTGAGGAATGCTTCTTCATATCTTTTGACTTCTTATCTGCTGAGGAATGGGTTTGTCTTGTATATTTGCTAGGGACCTATTTGGGGGCAGGTAGGCGGCACAGTGGATAGAGTGCTGAATCTGGAGTCAGGAAGACTCATCTTCACGAGTTCAAATCTGACCTCAGACACTTACTAGCTGTGTGATCCTGGGCAAGTCACTTTACCCTGTTTGCCTCAGTTTCCTCATCTGTAAAATGAGCTGGAGAAGGAAATGGCAAGCATCCCAGTATTTCTGCCAAGAAAACCCCAAATGGAGTCATAAAGATCCAGATATGACTGGAACAAATGAACAGTAACAAAACATATCTTGGTTATCAGACCTTTATCAGAGATAGCTCCACTCAACTATTTCCTTTTTTGCACTAATACTTTTTTCATGCAACAACTTTTAAGTTTCATATAACTAACCTTAACACTTCTATCCTTTGTTCGGATTTTACAAATACTTCTCCTACCCATAGATATAAGAGGTGTATGATCTACTATTCTTAAAAAAATTTTATGGTATGATATTTAATATTCAAATTTTCTGTCCATTTTGAACCCATGGTGGAAATAGAATTTGGAACAAGATGTTGGTCTAAACTTAATTTCGGTCAGATTGTTTTCTAGCTTTCCCAATAGTTCTTGGCAAATAGGAAAGTCTTTCCTAGGTAATTTATGTTTGCATTTATCAAACAGTGGGTTAATGATTTCTGATTCTTCCTTGTTTAGTTTGTTTCATTGATTTATTTTTCCATTTTTTAAAATAAGGAACAAATGGCTTTGATGTTTACTGCTTTTTAGTATAGTTTGAGGTCTGAAAGTCCTGTTCCTCCATTCTTCCTTTTTCATTCTTCTCTGACATTCCAGATCATTTTTCATCCAAATGAATTTTATTATATTGCCAACCTAAATAAGTCATCTATCCTTTTGGTAGTTTGATGTGTAAAGAACTAAATCTGTCAATTGACTTTGGAAGTATTGTCATTTTTAATATAGTAGTGTGACCTAGTCATGAGCACTGAAGCCCTCCAGTTATTGAAGGTAGTCTTTATTTCTCTAAAAGAGCATGTTTTTAAAACTATATAAGCATGGAGTGTGATTTGGCAGTTTCACAGTTATTTTGTGCATTTTTTTTTTTAGTTATTTTGAAGGGGACTTCTCTTTCTTTACTGCTTCCTGGGGTTTATTATTACTATAGTAATGTTGTTGATTTTTTGGGGGGTTTATTCTGTAGTCTTTCACTGAAGCTACGGTTTTAATTAGTTTCTTTTTTGATTCCCTAGGATTTCCTAAGTAAATCATCTCTCTGACCATCCTCATAGCGTTAAATTCCTTCTTTTGTCTTACTGTTACTTCTAGTGTTTCTACAACAATGTTAAATAGCAATGGAGAAAGAGATGTACTTGCTTTACTTCTGTATTTATTGAGAAAACTTCTAGTCTATCCATTGTAGATAAGCTAATATTTTGATTTAAATACTTAAAAAATTATTTTAAAGAGATATTTCTATGCCTATGTTTTACAGGGTTTTTAGGATAGACAAGTATTGTATTTTATCAAAAACTTTTCTGTGTCTGCATCTTTTGATATAATTCATATCAGATGGATACTTTTGTATTTGGTACAATTGTATAACCATTCTTGTATGTCATCCCTAGGATACAAGTTGAACATACCTAACTTGATCACAGGGAATTTTTTTTTATTAATTGCCATAATATTTTTGCCAGGGTATACTGATATTAATGACAGTTATATGCTATTTCTGTGTTTTACCATTCAACTAGTTAAGGTATTAGGGGTGTTATCTCATAAAATGAGCTCAACAGAGTTTTTCTCAATATTTGAGAATAATTTGTGATTAGAGGATTTTTTTTTTAAAGACAGAACTATTCTGTAAACCTAGCTGGATCGGTTTATTTATTTTTTGAATAGCTAATTCAATTTCCTTTTCTGAGACTGGATTATTAAAAATACCAATTTGGTATTCTGTTAATTGGGCATGACACACATACACAGATACACACACACTCTCTCTCTCACACACACACATATATGTATATATGTATATACACACATACACACACATTTTATATACTTTCTGATAATCCTTACATCTTCTGACTTCTCAGTTTTATTGGTCTAAACAGAATATAACTGAGTTCTGACAACTGTTTTTTATTTCTTCTAAGTTTATTGTTATTTTATCTTGTTCATTTTTAATTTTGTTGATGTGATTTTTCTTCTTTTTATGCAGGTTAGATAAAGGCTTTACCAACTTCGTTTATCATTTCAAAAATCAGCTTTTAATACTGCTTATCAGTTCTATAATTTTTCTGATTTTCAATTTAACTATATCACTTCTAATTTTCAAGATTTCCTCTTTTTTGACTTTATTTTTACTGGTAATTTTTAAATCACTTGCTTAGTTCATTAATCCTCTCCATTTCTACTTGGTTAATGTATGCTTTTATAGATATAATTTTCCCTCTGAGGAATGCTTCTGGGTTCCAGAAATGTGGGAATGTTGTCTCATTATTATGATTATCTTATACAGTTACTATTTCAATTATTTGTTCTTTGACCAACTTGTTTGATATTTCATTATTAAGTCTCAAGGTTTATAGCTTTTGCTTCTCCCCTTAATACTTTTATTATGCTATAATATGTAAAGGAAATGTTTAGTATGAAGTTTAAAAAAATTTACTTCCAATTTTTTATGCCCTTACACATGGTCTCTTTTTATTAACTATTATATGGTACTGAGAAATACACATATTCTTTACTGGTCCCATTTAAAAGCCAACATAACTCTTGCAATTCTTAATCTCTAAGAATTTATCCAGTGCTATATTTTCCCTTTTATTTGCCTTTTTTGTTAGATTTGTCCAACTACCAGAGGAACTTAAAGTATCCTAGTGTTGTGTTACTACCAATGTTATTTTTAAAATTCAGTTAATTTTTCTTTTATGAATTTGTTATTCCATTTGGATCATATGTTTAATACTGATGTTGGTTCACTGTCTATGTTAAGAATAACATAATTTCCTTGTTTATCTTCATTGGGACTGTGAATGTTTCTTTTTGTTTAATCTGATAGCATAGTTGTTAAGTCCTGCTTTTTTGGACTCATCTGATGGACGGTAAATTTTGTTTCACTATTCATTTTGATTTTATGGGTAACTTTGGTTATATGTTTCTTGTAAGAGATTGTGGGGTTTTGTTTGCTTATCTATGCTGCACTCTCATTTAAGTGTCTTGTTTAGTTTAGTTACATTAAAAGTCACGAATTAGGTTAGTGTTTGCCTTTCTTTGTGTCTCTACTATTACTTTAAACTATTTTAAATCTTCTTCCTCTATTAATTCGATATTTTGTTCCTATGGTTTGTTTTGCTTAAACTACCTGGATGTAAAGCTATTTCCATAGGCTCCACCCTCCCCCTTCGTCAACTGTTTCATTAGTTCTGGGGTTTTATTTAAATAACAGTTTTCTTTTTATTATTTTTTTCTTCTCTATTCTTCTCTTTTTTTCCTCTCTAAATTAGTTCCAATTCTCCTTCCTCTCCTTCCTTCTAACTTTACTTGCTAGTTTTTTCTATATCTTTTTTTGACAGAGAATTTCTTTGCTTTTATTCTTTGCTTTATTCTCTTTTATCAAATTTCTTCCCTTCTTGTCTATCTGAAATTTTCTTCTCTGATTCATAGTTGATATCCTTATCTCATCCTGTTTAAAATGTGAGTTTCTCATGGATTTAAGCTTCTGAAATATGGAGTTTGAACTTCTAATGAATTTTTATATTACTGTCTATATAATCTTGCCATATTGTCTTTTTTTTTCTATTGTGCCTCACTCTTAGAAGTGTCAAACAGTGAAGTAATTTGAACAGAAGCAGTGTTCAATGGCAGACACTACATTTGTTCCAAATTTTTTAGTCTAGTTCTATATTCTTTCTCCCCCACATGATCATGATTCTTCCCATTGGCCATGCCCTCTCATATCTGGGTCACTGTCCCTCCCATCCTTATAGGTAGCAGCTCACATATGCCTTCTCTTGGGAGAGGGTGACATCTATGGAGGCACAACACTTTCACAGGAAGTAGTCTTCCAATGAATTGATTCCTCTGGACTGAATCCATCATGAACTTTCTATCTCCCAACTCAGGCACACATCTCTTATAGAAATGTTCTTCTTATCCTGATTGGATAAGGGTAAAGCATCAATTCCCCTCTCAATAGAGATCATGTCCTCTTTTAACATTTTTGTTTTTTGCTTTTTATCTGCTAGATTTTCCACTATCTTATTTTTTTTAAATTCTAAATTCATTAATCTTTCTATCATTTCTTAGGAGAAACTCTTAGTTTTTCCTAATTTGCAAAATGAATCTATTATTTCATTGAAAGTTCTAGCTTCTGACATCTATTCATTTCTAATTTCTTCACTTATGAATTTAATTACTCTTTTGAATCAATCTGTAATTTCTTATTGTTCCATTCACTCTTGGGATTCTATAGGATCCTTCACTTCACAGTTCAATTTCCTTTGTCATGTAATATTTAAAAGTGTTTTGTAATCTCTCTGAGGGCTTATTATTCATCATTCCTTCTAGTTTTCAGAACATGTTGATTTCATCTGCTCATCTTCTAGGTTTGTACTGAGTTTTTTCCTCTTGAAATTTTTGGTATTTTAGTCTTTTTTCTTCATATTCTCTTGTAACTTTGTGTCTTCTCCCCTTTGTCAGTACTTCCCAAGGTACAGGCTGCAAAACTGTCTCAGGATTCTCTTGAATTTAAGTGTCTTCTGCCTTGTGTTCTTACCTTTAGTGGCATTAGAGGTAAGAGACAAGGTCAAGACTGATCCTAGCTGGAATGCCGTCCTCTCTTTTCAAGCTCAGTACAGCCATTCATACTGGCTTCCTGCTCTAGTTCCTCACTTGGATCTTTCCTTTTCCTTCTCTGGCTGGACAGAATTATTCACTGCCTCTTTATCAATAGTTGGAGGGGGGAATGGAGAGTGTTCCAGGCAGTGTCTGCAGCATTTGCAATATGTAACTTAGGGGCCACTCGAGACAGAAGGCATCCAACATTCCCACCACATTGCTTAGCAGGGTTGGCTTCTACTTCTTGTGGGGAGAGGATGGGGAGGCAAACAAGGATTAAAGTGTGTTGGCAAAATCTCTTCAACAGGAGAGGATCCCAATATGAGATCCAGTTTGTCCTGTGCATTCAAATATAATGATCTCCATCTAGCAACTAATTCTTGCTCTGAGCTTTTTGGTTTTATTATTTGGAAGATTAGAGGGAAGAAAGAATTTATGTAGTTTGCTATTTTACTGGTCACATGACCTACAAGTCTACCATCATATATCTGAAGCCAGTTATTAAATTATTCTTTAGTTTTTTTTTAGTCTTTATGCCTCAACAATGCTTATACTATTATAGGGGAGAAGGCAGACTAGACTTTGGTCATGGACTGGGGAGACAGAGCTGTATCTGTGAAGAAACAGTGAAGAGATGGTAAGAATGGAGATGAGAGTAGGATCCCTTTGAAGGAGTAGCTCCAATCATCTCAGGTTTATTAGTTGGGGGAACTGCTAGGATCCCTATGGTTCAAAATATAGAGGATAAGAAGGGAATACACAGGGCTTTACCCACTATACCATGGTCTCTGGGGAATGTGGGAGTCAGGCATCTCAAAGAATCACAGAATTTTAGAGGAGGAAAGGAAATTAGTAGTAAATAGTTCAATGCACACCCCAAACGGAATCTCTAATACATACTCAGCAGGAGATTACCTAAAATCTGCTAAGAGATGCTATTAATACAGGGGAACCCACTTCTTCTCAGTCAGAGTACTGCACTTGGGCACAGCTCTTACTGTTAGAGAGATTTTCCTGGCAGGAAGCTACAGTGCACAGTTGTGCAGCCACTTTCTATTGCCCCAGTTCTTCATTCTAGAGTCAGAACAAGTCTATTCTCCCTTCTACATGACAACACTTCAAATGCTTGAGGACAAACATCATGGTCCTCCTGAGTCTTCTTGAGACTAAGAAGGCCCAGTTCCCATATTCTTTCAACTGATCTTCAGAGGGCTTTAGCAGAGGACCCTTTGCTTCCCTGGCTGCCCTTGACTGTGGAGTCCAGAACTAAACATAACCCTCTAGATGTAGTCTGGTCAGGGCATGTTAGAATATGACTATCACCTCCTTACCACTGGAAGCTATGCCTCTCTCTATGGCACATCAGTATATTGCCCGCCACATAATTCTGCTGAATCATATGGAACTTTCAATAATCTAAAATTCCAAAATCTTTTTCAGATAAATTGCTGTATAATCATACCTATTCTATGTTATTCTTGGTGAAGCTGCTTTTCTGAACCCATTAAAAAAAGACTCATTACATCTTCACAACTTGGCTGTTAGTGATATTCCTAAAGCACAGGTCTGACCATGTCACTCACCTGCTTAAGAAGCTCCCTATTCCCTTTTGTATCAAACAAAAAAAAAACTGTTTGGTGTTTGAAGTCCATCACAATCTGAGGCCAACTACCCTTCAAGATGTTACACATTACTCTCTTTTATGCATTTTATAGTCTAGCCAAACCGGCACTGTTTCCTGTACCTCACATACAACATCTCACCTCCCTTCTTCATCCCTTTGCACAGGGAGCTACCCATGCCTAGAATACATTCTCTCCTCACCTCCACATCCTGGAATCCCTAATTTCCTTCAAAGTTTAATGAAGATACTAACCCTCAGCTTTTAGTGCCTTCCCTCCCTAAAATTACCCTAAACTTACTTCGTGTGTTCCAGTAGTCTTCTCTGATAGAACGTAAGATTCATGAAGGTAGGGACTTTTAATGTTTAGCTTGGTATTTCCAGAACCTTGCCAGTGCCTTGAACATAATGGGTACTTAAATGCTTTTAACTGATTGATCCTTACAGCTATAAAGGTCTTAGGCTATACCAGTGAGAACTGTAAAGAAGGATTACAGATGGGAATAATATTGAGGGGGTAGAACTCATAAGATTTGGTGGCTAAATGGATATATAGAAAGTACAGAAAGAAATCCAAGATATCTTTGAGGTTATGAACATGAGAATGTGATATAATGTACACAGAATGAAAAGAAGAAAACTGATTACATTTTAGAAAATGGTATAAACTAAACAGAGCAGTGCTTGTCAGTTTTAATGTAACATAAATTTGGTTATGGTTGAAAGTAAGAGTTTCTGCTTCTTGGCATTTTACTTCTTATCTTTGTGTGATCAAATAATTCACTTATTATCTATTACAAAACAAAACCTATTTTTAAAGCTTTTTATGTTAGCATCTTTTTTTTTTTGCTTTCTAAGAAAGCAATGAAAGTAACTGATAAAACAATGAAATAAAAAGAGATATTTAAGTATCTGTGGCAGTGATGTCAATTTCTACACCTGGCTCCATGCTGAAAGAACTGATTTATTTAACAATCTAAAAAGTATCTCATAAATCAACAAGATGTTTATGTCTTTGTGATTTGATCAAATCCCAAGTTCCTGAGAGTCAGGAATAGTAACATGATTCAGCTGGTGAAAAATTAGGTAGATTTAAACATAATGAGGTTAAGATACTAGTTAGGCTATCCAGTAGAAGTGTCTAGTAAGTAACTGATCTACAGGTCTGGACCTTCTAACAAAGAGGTCTGAGTTTGAAGTCTAGATTAGTAACTTGATTCAAAGTGGTAGCTGAGGACATGCAAATGGGGGAGGTTACATAGAGAAGAAAGTAAGAAGAAACAATTTTGGGGAACACCTAAATGAAGGGACAAAAAGTATAAGGCAGCTAATAAAGTAGAGAAGGAGGGATTAAAGAGATGGGAGAATGGGTAGAATATGTTATCATATAAATTAAGAGATAAGAAGGTATTATGAACAAGGAGCAGTCCGTAGTATTAAATGCTACAGTGTTAAGGTGAATGGAAACTTAGATCAGCTGAGAAAAAGGCCACTAGACTGCGCAATTAGGAAGTCACTAGAAATCTTTGAAAAATAAATTCAGAAGAGAACCATGATAGTACATTTCCACAGTATGTATGTATGTGTATTTTAATAGCTATGGAAATGTACACACAGACACACACACAGTCTAACTGAAATCTCTTCAGAACCAATTTTTATGGATCTGCAGACCCTCAGAACTGGACAAGACCTCAAAGGTCATCTAGCCTACAGCTAACCAAAAATCCCCATGGCATTGTCAACAAGGGGTTACCTTGCATTAGTTCGAAGTTTTCAAATGAGGGGTAACACAGTATATGTTCTCCTCTACTTTTTTTTAAATTTATTTTTAATATGTTTAGTTTTCAGCATTGATTTTCACATGCGTTTGAATTACAGATTTTCTCCCCATTTCCACCCCCCCACTCCAAGATGGCGTACACTCTGGTTGCCCTGTTCTCCAGTCTGCCCTCCCCTCCGTCCCCCCATTCCCTTCCCATCCCCCTATCCCTTCCTTTCTTGTAGGGCAAGATAAATCTCTATGCCCCATTGCCTGTGCATCTTATTTTCTAGTT
>CM053625.1:261022241-261037369 GCA_028646595.1 Phalanger gymnotis
CACAACATGAGTGTTGTGGAAGGGTTATACATAATGATACGCATGTGGCCCATGTTGAATTGCTTGACTTCTTAGGGAGGGAGGGTGGGTGGGAAGGGAAGTGGCAAGAGAATTTGGAACTCAAAGTTTTAAAAAATAGATGTTCAAAAACAAAAACAGAAAAGTTTTTGCATGCAACTAGAATATAAGATACACAGGCAATGGGGCATAGAAATTTATCTTGCCCTACAAGAAAGAAAGAGAAAAGGGGATGGGAAGGGAGTGGGGTGACAGAAGGGAGGGTTGACTGGGGAACAGGACAACCAGAATACATGCCATTTTGGAGTCGGGGGAGGGTAGAAATGGGGAGAAAATTTGTAATTCAAACTCCTGTGAAAATCAGTGCTGAAAACTAAATATATTAAATAATAATAATTAAAAAAAAGACTTAAAACAGGCCACTAAGAAGGGTACAGCCAAAGTGTTAAGAACTGTGTTACTGAGCTCCCCTCCACAAATGTCCTCTGAACAGATCCAGAAATTCTGCCAGGCTGAATCCTGTTGAGGAAATTTGGAAAAAGTCACAATGGGTCATTTCACCAGTCTAGCTTAGCACAAGAAGATATACAGACGCTGGAGAGAAGGATCAGGTGAAGAGCATATCCTGTGCTCCAGCATGCTGTGCACCAAGGCAAGAGGAGGTTGAAGACACAGACTGAGATTCCACCAGACCCATACCAGGGCACTGACATGGAGACAGGTGTCTACTGGCAGCTTTTTCAACCATTAGCTAGTTCTGGGTCAGAGACTTAATGTGCACAGTGGGGTAGCATCCTGGGGTGAGAAACCCCTCAACAGTGTACTGAGAAAGGAGAAAGTTCAGCTCTGAAGCACACAGGAGCAGTTTGGAGGCTACAGTTCTGCCATTATGGAGCAAAAGCACTTTCCAGATGACTGACAGGGGCAGAATCCAGCATCATTCTACTCTTGTCAGCGCAGGAATGGGACCTTTGCTCTGGATCAGACCAGTTTGAGAGCACTGAAAACTTGCAGGTTTCCAGTCTGTTCCTGAGTTACTGGAATAAGAATGCTCAATAGCCCAAGAAAACAGCAACAGGAACAGCCCAGGCCTTCTCTCCAGAAGTGCTGTAGGGTTCATCTCCAACATTAAGCCTGAAGACAGTAGCCTGGAAGAACACGTACACACAGGAAAAGAACTTGATCACAAAGCGCTATTATGGAAGTTCCAGATACAACTCCCAGAAGAAGAGAATGACTTTAAAACATCTACAAGAAAAGCCTCAGAGAAAAATACAGCTTGGGCCCAAACTTGGTTAGAATTTCTGTAAAAGATAAAGAATTAAGAAAAAAGTAAAAAAAAAATTTTATAAATGAAATGATAGTGTTTGTAGGAAAAACTGGAAAAGAACTCAGTGATGTGGGAGAAAGAAAATTAACAGTTCAACGCTGGAGGTACAAAACCTTACCTAAGCAAAAAACTCTCTGAAAATGAGAATAGACCAAACAGAAGTTAATGATTCCATGATGCATCAAAAAAAAATTAAACAAAATCAAAACACCGAAAACAAATGATCTGGAAAAGAGGAGAAAAATTTAAGAATCATTGGACTATGTGAATACGATGACCAAAAAAAAAAAGACCCTATACATCTTAGTTCAAGAAATCTTAAAATAAATTTGTGTAGATCACTTAAAATATGAGGGCAAAGTGGAAACACAAAGGTCACCTCCTGAAAGAAACCCCAGAATCAAAACTCTCAGGAATATTACCAACAAAGTCCAGACTTTCCAAGTCAAATAATGCTGCAAGCAGCCAGAAAGAAAAAATTAAAGTAGTGAGGAGCTACACATAACTTACGCAGGATCACACATAACTTAGAAGTCACCATTATAAAGGAGCAGGGGCCTTAAGTACAATATTCCAGACGGCAAAGGAAATAGGCTTACAGCCAAGGATAACTTACCCAAAAAAACTGAGTATAATGCGTATGGGGGAAAGAGGACTTTTAAGTATTTCTGATGAAAAGAACAGAGCTGAATAGAAAATCTGACATTCAAACACAAAACTTGAGAGAAGAATAAAAAAGTAAAGATGAGAAATTATAGGAGATTAAGCAAGGTTAAACTGTTTACAATTTTACATGAGAAGAGGAAACATGTAATCCTTCAGAACTTTATCAGCACCAGGGGTCTTAAAGGGAGTCTAATTATTAATTTTTCATTATGGAGCTTACAGTCTAGTGGGAGGGAATAAGACACAAACGCATAAAGCTATAACATAAAATATTACATGACAAGTTCATTAGATGCCAAAGTACAAAAAGTATTGATAAAATGCCTTTCATTCTTAGCTAAAGATGAATTTTTTAGTAATAGTCACAAATCAAAATCAGGTTTTTTTTTTAAAAAAAAGAAAAATTTCAAAATGAAAACTACACCTGGGCCTAAAATAAATGCTTCTGAATATCTCCTCCTCTACCCCCAAACCTTAGAAGTTTAAAGAATGACTTAGAGGATGTCATGTTTTATTTGGGCTAGAGACTAAAGTGAAAATAGATTCTACTTAGCCTTTTGAGTCTCTATTTTACATCAGTGAAATTCATAAAAATGAATGGTCTTGTGAAGAAAAAGTCTTGAGAAGACCGAGGTTTACATTCTGGATTTTCGTACTTAATGTCTGGGTAAGTCATTTAGCCATCTGGAGCCTCAGTTTCCCCATTCATAAAAATTATGCAAAATATCAAAGGACTGTATAACAGAAAAAGGAGGTGGGCTGGTCATATATTACAAGGAATGACTATGACATCCCTTATGTATGCCGCTAGTTCCCATGCAATGTCAAGAGATCCAAAGGATGGTCCTCTTGTGGAGTGTTTATGGAAAGCATAGAGAAGAGCTGTAATAATATTAATAATATGATGATGACGGAGATGAGGATGATAGCATTTTTTATAGCACTTTAAGGTCTGCAAAGTGCTTTACATATTATCTCATCTGAGCCTTGCAATAACCTATGAGAAAGGTTGTATTATTATCCCTATTACATAGATAAAGAAACTGAGGCAAAAGAGGTTAATTAACTTGCTCAGGGTCATACAGGTAGTAAGTGTCTGAGGCTGAATTTAAACACAGGTCTTTCTTCTTTATACAAAACGAGAAGCATGGATGAATTGCAACTGTTGGAGGGATTGATGAGATCCCAGATTAGTTGAACTAATGAAGTCTATTTCACAGAGTTAGTGTGAGGAAAAATGCCTTGCAAACCTTGAAGCAATATCTAAGTGTGAGTTATCATTATCATTAGCTGTAGTACTACAATTTGAAAAATAGGCAGCTGGGATCAGGAAAAACCAACATACAAACTAATTTCCTTCTCCAGAGAGGATGGTCATCTAGAGAATAGATTATTTAAACATAAATGAAATTCATACTCCAGAGATACATTTTTTCCTCCTATTTAATGCCATTATGTAGGAAAAACAGGTATAAAAATTACAATCATCTATAAAATACTTGTTGAGGGCCTACTATGATCCTATGTGATATGCTGTAAGAAGACAATTAACTTAGGGGGAAGAGGCATAATTAAATAACAATTAATTTAAATGATTCCATCCCTTGAAGCTTACATCACTCAGCTGCTTATTGCGCACTGGGGTGGAGGCACTGCTCATCTGCTTATTCCCAGCCTTTAAAGCTGCATCTCTTCTTGCTTGTTCCAACAGAACTCTTGCTCTTTCCTTAAGTTCCTCCTGTCTTGATAATATTCGCTGCTTAAAAGTAAATAGGCTGAATTAGTGGCAAAGACACATGTATGTAATCTATACATGCAAACTAATTAATGTTCAGGTAATTTACTTAAATAAAAAGGGCCAGAATTAAGACAACTTCATAAGATTGTGTGAAGTAAGAGCATGCTCAATATATACTATGGCATTTATAAGCACATTTTAACATAATTAATATTATTTTTAGCACTTAAATCTTGTTTAGTCATAACTAAACTTTATGGAAATATTCTCAAAAGAGTATATAGTGTCTATAAGTCTATTGTTTCTCCTATTCATGTTTTCTAACAGTAGCATGTCCTAACAATGAAAAACATTTAAATATAATTTTTAGTCCCTAGAGTTTTACAGAATGACCACTATCTCTTTTACATTTATACTTTATGTAGAACATATATTTTTCAGTAATATCTGTGAATGGTGACCAAAGACTTCCTTTACTTAGCAACCATTTCATTTTTAGTATAGTAAAAATCAACATCACTGGGAGTTTAAAAAGGATTGAAACACTTTAAGTGTATTCATTCTGGTAAAATTTGTTTAAATTCTTCACACTTAACAATAAGTCTAAATCACATGTTTTGAGTCAATGAAAAGCAATCATATTTTGGAAGTCTGGCTTTCCCTACCCTTTATCTTCCCTGAAATGAAACAAACCCTATCAGAATTACAACTTTTCTTCTGGTTAAGCTACTGAAAAAGATGAAATGTTCATTCTGTACTATGTATTTTGAAGAACTTTGGGAACAAATTGCCAAAAAAAATGTTATTCAACAATAGCTCTAAATCAGGGATTCTTAACCTTTTTTTTCTCATGGATCCCTCTTGCAGTTTAGGGAAGTTCATGAAACCCTTCACAGAATAACATTTTTGGTTTTTTTTTTTTGGGTGGGGGGGCAGGGCAATTGGGGTTAAGTGACTTGCCCAAGGTACAACAAGTACATGCGTCAAGTGTCTGAGGCCGAATTTGAACTCAGGTCCTCCTGACTCTAGGGCCGGTGTTCTACTCACTGCGCCACCTAGCACCCCCAGGATAACATTTCTAAATGCATCAAATGAAATACACAAGATTGAAAAGGAAATAAAATGTTATTTTTAACATTCTTTTAAAAATTTATTTAGTATTTTCTTTTCCTGCAGTTACTTTTTTTAAACATTCTTTTTTACTTAGTTACAGTATGATAGTTTTAAAAGATTTTTAAAAGTTCACAGACCCCAGGTTACGAATCCCAGGTCTAAACAACAGCATACATGCCAATTTAAGTAGGGTAGGTTTTTGTTCCTTCTATAAATTCCTTTTTTTCCTTCCCAACACATCTAACAGCTATATGACAGTTTGTGGTTATGGCTAATCTCATATCCACTACACATATTTTTTCTTTCACTGTGTAGTGCAAGTTTTAGGTACAAGTATCATAGAAAGCAAAGGGGAAGGTTATACAAGCAAGTATAAGTACGGTTTTTATTTAGTTTATTAGAATAATTGCCTAAAAAGGGATGGCAGTCTTTGACTTTCTTTTTTATCTTTCTATTTTACCACTCTGAATTTTCAAATCTTCCTATTTCACTGTCTATATTTTCTCCTTTGTGACATGATAGTTAATATCTTAACTTTAACTTTTCTTAAATAAAACTGCATCACATATTTAAAATTATTCAAAAATCCATGGCCTAAGAGAGAAGAATTTGAGAAACAGCAGTTAGCCATGATAACAGTTTATATCTATATGCATAATTAAAATGACTACATATTGATTTGTTGTAGATTTTTTTAACCATGTTATCAAATTTTTTAATAAGCAGATCAAAGTACAATGTAGAATAATGGAAGGAACTTCAAAAGAAAAAAAGAAACTAAGTTCTAACCCCACCTCTTCCTTCAACTGTGTGAACTTCAGCATGTCATGATTGCTCTGTGTCCTAGTTTCTTCACTTGTGAAATATTGAAGTTGGCTCAGATTCTTCCTGGGGTCTATCTAAAGGTAACTTCTGACAAGACATTTATGTTCTCTGGACCTTGATATGGGCCTCATTGATTACATGGTCATGTTGTAAATGGTTGTTTTTTTCCTAAATAGTGGTTGTGTATTTATAGTGACATATTTGTACAAAGTAGGGTAAACCTAAATCATTTTTGATTGAGTTCTTTAGACTATAGATCATAAACCCATGATGTTTATTAGGCAGCCATATTATAGCTTTCTAGATAATGAATCCTCTTTATCATTCCAAAGACTGAAATAACTAGAAATTTACATCGTCAATTCCTAGCCAATACATTAACACATCCTGAGCTAAATGAGATGCAGACTATGAGTTGTCTTAATCACCAGAGTGAGTAGGGTTGGAAAAGATCTTTTATTTACAGATAGGGAAAGTGATGCTTAAGTCAAGATACTTGCCAAAGGTTCTACAACTAGTGGTAAATTCAGAAAAGAACTCAGGTTTACTAACTTCTAGTCCACTGCTTTGTTCAAATACTCCATTGCTAGCTGTCACCAAGCACTCTAGATGACTATAATGTTGCAGCCTGCCTTAAGACTCTATTTTCATAGTCAACGTTAGATAAAGTTGTGGGAAGATAGCAACACCGACAGTGTTGGTGGAGCTAGGAATCTGTCTAACTGTTTAGCAAAACAATTTGGATTTACATAAGAATGTCATGAAGTACTTCATATCATTTGACCCATTACTGGACATATAAGGAAAGGCCTTATGTATAGTAAAATATTGATAGTAGCACTTTATTGGGAGAGTAGCTAAAATTGTGGTATATGAATGTAATAGAATATTGCTGTGCCACAAGAAATGGAAACGAGGAATTCTGAGAAACATAAGAAGTGATACACCATGAAGAAAGTAGACCAAGATATAGTATAAAATGACTACAATAATATAAATGAAAAAATAAAGGCACTGAAACTCAGATTAATGGGCAATCTTGGTTGTGGGAGAGGGCAAAATATACCTCCCTTTTTAGAGAGGTATAAAAAGATGGGTGACTATGAGACTTGAATGTTGCATATGTTGTTAGATGTGGTCACTGTGTCTGTTTTTACTTAACTGTCTTTATTTGTTCAAAGAGAGGGTTCAATGGTGATGGTGGGGGTATATAATGGGAAATGACTGTGGTGCAATAACAAAAAGGCATCAACAAAAAAAACTGTGTATGACTATCAGTTGAACAGTACTTAAACATGTTCATTAATGATTTTGCAATAAATCAATGAACAAATATAACTGAGTTACTACTTTGTGTAAGGTACTATGTTGGCACTCTCAGCTTCTAAAACTGTATTATGTTGCTGTGGCTGTTGATTTGTCAGGAAATGGTTTAGTTCAAAGTCAAATATACTGAAAGCTGTTAATGGGCTGGTCAGTGATTGCCAAGTAATCAGCAAGACTGTCTATACATAAGACAGGGCAAACTCTGAAAAAAATGTTATGATTTGTTTTAACTATGAATAAAACACAGGGGCGGGAAATACCTGAGCAAAACAAATGAAAAATAAAGGGAAAATGCTATAAAGAGAAAAATCAGAGTTTTAGTTGGTAATGAAAAAAAGAAAGAAAAGAAAAAACATGTTCAAGACAGCCTTTTTATTAGAAGGAAAATAAAAATATTCTCAGGCTATTCTTATGCATTTATAGGATACAAAATACTCTTGCTTTCTATAGCCAACTAACTAGTAGCATTTAAAGGTTCAACAACTTAGCCCTTTACTCTAGAGAGGTTTCTCCAATAACACTGTAAAATATTATTACTAACTTTAGCTGGAGAGAACAGGATATGTCCTAAGAGGAGTTTCTGCCTATGTTTCTGGTTTTCACATATTAGCAGTTGTAGAAAACAGAAGAACATGATAAACATACATCACTTCAAAAATGCCCATTATGACAATCATAACATACTCCACCTATAACCATTTGTAATAACAAACCTTTATTAATCACCTATTGTGTGGAAGGCAGTGGGTTTATGAAGAAAAAATGAAAAACAGTCCCTGCCTACAATAATGTAGTACAAATATGCTGTGTGAAGACAAGGGTCATAACTGACTAGTAACTAAAGATGCACGTTTAGTCAATTGTCTTACCTGAGCTGTTTTTGCAGAATGGTCTGAATGATTTAAAACTATTTTATCTGTATCAGAATCAGACTCTGTGTGTCTCAGAGTAGCACGTTTTTTCTTCGCAAGGTCTACATCCCTGTTGTAGGAGTATCCAAGTTTAGAAGTGGGAGATAAACTTGATTTTTTTACAGGAGACTCAGGTTCCACTCTCTTGTTCTCTGAGGAGTCAGAAGATACCAATTTTTCTTCTTCCAGATTACTACCAATAACTTCTAGAGAATGATGCCTTTGCCTGTCAAGTTCCTCACAAGCAAAGGGTGGAGATGAATCTTTTTTTTTATCACTGATATATGTTAAGTCACTCAATTCTAAAGTGTCGACTTTTAGCAATTTCTTCTTGCTCAACAAAATCTGTGCTTGTGTAGAATCTGTATGGGTACATAATCCAGCCTCTTCATATCCTGAAGTCCTTCCCGAGCTTGGTTGGTGTTTTTGTGGCTCTGTGTCACTTTTAGTCCTTCGACAGTAAGGAGAAACTGTGCTGGGACTTAGATGATCATCAGGGGTCTGATGCTCACTCTCAGACTCTCCAACACCACTATCGTTTACAAATACAGAATCATCCTGAGATATGAAGTCTACTGCTCCACTGCTAGGTTGTTGGAATTCAGGGTCCCGGTTCAAATCATTAAGTTCTGCATAGAACTTTTCCTGATCAATAGAACTGTTTGTATCAGTTTCATAGTTTCCCACTTTATATGTGCTTTTACTGCTATTCTCCTCTATTTGAACAACATTTAATTCTTGACCACTGAAATGGGCCCTTATTTGATAAAGATAAGTCATAACAGTCAGTTTGTCAGGAATTGCTAACAAAACCATATCAGAAGGTTCCAATAGCCGGGAAATTCCTATGCTTGCAAATCCATCGTATGCCTTCAAAGTAAGCAAACGAAGTTATATTATAGAGTTCACTCAAATGTCAAATACTGCAATTCAAAATTTAGCTGGAACTAAAAAAATGAGAAACATTATAACTTGATTTTTAAAACTGCACAGTGTTGTTAAAAATATTCTTAAAATGCAAATGATCTTTTCCCATCTTTCCCAAGTATCAAATTTACTTTTTCTTCTAGGAATAGGTCTACTTTCCATGTAGGAAAGAATATAAAATTTACTTAGGTAGCCTTTATTTTAAGATACTTTTCATGGTATTTATGGTAATGTTGGATGTGAAACTAGAATTAAAAAAAATGCAAAAAATGTAATAAAAGCATATGGCCACTTTGATTGGGGACATCCTGAATGAATAAAATATAGAATGATACAGAAAACGATCAAATAAAAATGAGTTAGAACATAAAGGTATCTAAGGATGGGCTTTTAAGATAAGAAACTAAGAAATAAAGACACCACACTAATCTATCTCGGGCTTTATCATGCCTGATCGACTTCTCTTCTACTGGCCGTGTAATTGCAGTGATTTGTGCTGATGAAAAAACAGAAGCAGATAACCAAAAAGAACTACACCTCGACCACCTGATATAAAGCACGAACAATGATTTTTAAACTTGCAAACATTTTCTTAAACACCCAATTAACTACAACTTTACAATGGAGAAGAATGTAATTTTCCTTCATCAGCACTAGTCGAGAATGTGTGGCTGCATTGTATTATTTTTGCTAGCCCTTAAATGACTGCAGTGCATCAGGTTTTTCTAGTTTTGAAGAATCAAAGCTGTTTCTCAATTTACAAATAATTATTACTATCCTGAACTAACCCTTGAAAACACTATTGTGTTGCCAGAAGCCCTGTAGCGAATGGCTATGGGTTTAGATACACTTTTAGTGAGGACAACAAAAAATTTTCTAGTTCTACATGTCATAATTTTGGTTGTAAAAATATTCTCATCATATTCTGGTTTTAAAAATCAACTCAAAATTTTTCTTCAAAACAATAAGTTAGAAATTGATTTAACACCAGGAAGAAAATAGTCTTTTGCACTTACATGTTAAAATACACTTCTACCTTTGGACTTAATCCTTTCCTCCTACTCCTCCTGCAGTTTTATAAATTTTTAGGGGGAGAAAGGAAGAATGAAATGGAAAACAAATTGTGATATTAAAACATCTCCAATTTTCACAGCACTATCTTTCATAATATACATAGATGACTAAAGATATTTAGTTAAGGTGTATGGCTCAGCTGGACTGCAAGTATAGACTTGTTTGTTATTCTACTTGTTTTAGGAAAATTAAAGAATTTTTCTTCCTCCAGTGTCCTGACAACATGATTGACAGCCATCAACTGCAGGCCATCAGCAAAAGCACCACAGGCAGTATTCTAAACATTTCCCAATTATCTAACACACTGACATATTGGTCAGGATCAGATGTCACAGGTAAATAACTTTTTTACTTCTTCCAGATCTGGGAAAATGATTAGCTTCTTTGTGAGGAAACTTCTTAAGTTTTAATTCGGGTAACAGTTCATTTTAAAATGTAATTATGAACACTAATTGTAGTGCAAACTGTTTAAAAACAAATCATACTTTTAACAAGTAAGGTCAAAACATTTATTTAAAGGTGTATTTTCAGAGGTTAATGTTTGCTGTTATAGTCAATCATCCACTCTCTTTTGTAATGGCTTGGGTGCAGAGGAAAAAGGAGTTCTCACAAAGAAAATTGTCTTATTCCTTGCTAGATGTTAGTTTAATTGGTTAGGAGGAGTCACTGTCAAATGTGTACGCATCCACATGGAACTTATACACAGGCATTGCTGCACCCTCTCCTGCATTCATTCCCATCTAGGGCACATGGGGTTATCAGGCAGAACTGTGTGAAGCCAGGAAACAAACCTGAAGGAAGCAACTGAGCTACTTAAATGTAGCTGTCAGGCAAGGGCTTAAGATGATGAAAGAAAACAAAATTAAAAAACAGTAATAGTTACTTATTGAATGATAAGTATTTTTGACTAGAAATGAAGAGTATGAAATGAAATTCACCCTAGAACTGCATTTTTCAGCCAGAGCTAATCTAACTGAGAGAATGTTTTTAATAGAACAATATGTGTAGTGTGAATGTAAATCGGAAGTATTATCAACATTAATGGCTTCAAAATTTGAAAAAGAAATACAAAATGGTGGGTTGTCTCAATGACTTAAGAGCTGGCAGGATTATTCATATATTTATAAAAAATGATACAGGAAACATATAATTATATGCTTTCAAAATTTCAAACTGAAAGTTAAAAAAATCCACCTTATAAAATGACAATATGTACATTTTTTACAATTATTTAGCTTTGCAGGTTCCATGAAAGCCAGAAAAAGGCTTGTTATTTACTCAACAAAACAATGCAAAAAAGGCTTGTACATATAACCCAAAGATCAAATTTGGCTGAAATTATAAAAAAAGAAAGCTTTTTAACTTTGGTGTGTGTTGCTTTTGAAAACTTAAATAATTTACACATAACCAATTTTACAGAATACCAACTAATAAAAAGCATATTACAATGATTTCCCATTATTAATTGTGTAGAAAATGAGTTATTTGTCAATATACCCTGTGAGGGAATCAGGGATTTTCAAGGAAAAATGAAATTTTTAATTGCTACATAAGCTTTTCTTGGGGGGAGAGGGAGAGAAACATAACAGGGAAAAAATATTTAGGCTTAAACTTATTTTAGCTAGATGAATCTGTGTCAGGATTCTCTTTATATTACTTGGGTTTTAAATTGCCTGATTCAAAAGAGAATTAAAAGCCTTGGTTTGGGCCCACACTGGTTTTCATTAATTATGTTTCTAGTGGGAATCAAAGTTCTTAATCTTTAAAATTTTAAGCACTTGTGGCATTAACATCAACACATTTATCCTAAGCAACCTAGTAGTCCGGTAAAGTCATCAGAAGTATAAACATGCAATTTTTGGTACAATTCTAAAAAATAGTCAAAAATAAATTAGACTGGAAGAGGAAAAAGAGTCATGAAAAGCTCCACCAGCCATTTTTCCCCTTCTTTTCAGCTATTAATATAGGCCATACAAAAAAAATAACTCTAAAGCTAACCTGGAACTTCTTGTGAATGTTAAAGAACATCACAAAGCAGAGTCAATACTATGTCCGATTTGAACCGCGGGAGGCTGAATAGCTTCTGCAAACTACAGTTATGGCCTTATGAGACTGCCTCACTCTCCCAAAATTAATAAAAACCTGCAGTGAAGTCAAAATTGAAGATATATCTTTTTTTTCCCTTTCCTTTCCTATTAGGTCTTACCTTTTTGTTGTTCTCTTTAATATCTTGAGGATTCAAGGACTTGTAGTCACTGAGGGAGAAAATGGCACAGTGGGTATGTATAGTATTTGATAAATGAGGTAGTTTTAAAACACATCAGATCTAAACATCTGACATACAATGATATCCTATAGTAACTAGCAATTTCATAGCAATTTGATCAACAAAACTAATATTGCAGAAAATAAATAAACCAAATAAATAAACAGTAAATGCACGTTTCATTGCCTTAAGCTTTCCATCTTAAAAAAAAAGTTAGTGCAGGACACTAGAGACCAGCCTTGCAACCAAATTCACCATGAGGTAATCCCTTGTTGTCAACGTATAAGCTACGGGCTTATTTGTCTCATCTCATTTCAAAACTAACACAATTTTCATAATCATCTTGAAGTCCGTTCTTTTATAAGATTAAGAAAAAGAAATATATCATTTTTAAAGTAGAGAAAAGATTGTTTTTAGGAGAAGTAAAAAAGGGATTTCAAGGTTTGGCATAAATCTGTTTCCTCAAAATACACGAAATGCTCAAAGTAATTTATAGTTAAGCATTTCAAGACATGTCAAGTAGTGGCTTCAATATTGTTATTTTCTTATTTCTAGCACATGTAAAGGATTTGACTGGAAAGTAAAATGTGTTTACTTACATCAGATCTGGTCTAAAGTGGTGTAATATTGCACAAAAAGATAAGCCATTTCTCCAGGATGTAGTAAAATTGGTGATTTTCACTCCCCTATAGTTTTTTGTAACTTCTTTGCACCATACAAGCAGTGACTGACTAGCATTTGGCTTTCTCCCCAAAATAGGACTTGGTATGGGGCTTGGCTAGAAGAAAAGGTAAAGAGGAAAACATTAAAAGAATTTAATGGAAGATGAAAATTAACAATAATTGACCTAACTAGATGATCTGCATCCTTTGATGTGAGTTTCAGTCCTTCAGAGCTGTCAATTTATGGCTGTAAACTGCAAGAGAGGCACACAATCTCAAGTTATTATCTCCACATTTGGCCCTAGGCATTTGCCTTTAGAGTATGTAGATCTACAGAATTCTAAACTTATATATGAGAACAGGCCAAGAACTTTAATGATAGAAACACTGTGTTCAAGTACTTAAACACTTAAAGTATTTCTACTGCATAGTTCTCTGCTCCTTCCACACCCTTAGAAAGATTTCCAACGTGCATTCATGAAAAAATGTTCCTACTAATTCTTTTCTGAGTAGATCAAAAATACAGCCAATCAAAGTTTACTACATAGCCTAAGTCATGAGCTACTACTACAGTGGAGAGGTCAAAGTTTAATCAATGAAATATTTCAATATACTGATCTTATATACATTCTAAATGAACATTGTCACTATTATAATCATATTCAAACAATAATGAGGGCAATAATTTTAGATTTATTAGCAACAGTGAACTGTTATTAGCTACAGCACATAATTATTTTTTCCAGTCTACCAGTTTCTTCAGATTATCTATGAGAAAACAAATTTCACTTAAGTGGAAAATGAATATTCAAATAAAAATAAATGAATATTTGATTTACACAGTAACTAGTTAAATATATACTGAGAATATCTTTTTCTTTATAATATTTACTGACAAATTAATTAACTTATATTAATAACATACTTACCAATAAAAATAAACCTGGACTATATAATAAAGATGCTTCTTTTACATTTTTAATCTTAAATGAGCCATTTTTGAGTGCAACAAAAATGTACTGCTTCACACCCAAAAAAAGGATTCTTCCAATTTAAAATGTCATGGATAAGTTATTTTAAGGGTAGAAATTCAAGGCTGAACAAAACCACTAAAGTTTTCAGTATTTTAAATCTTGCTCTTAATTCAGAAGAAAATCAGCATAAATGTGGGCTATGGCAAAATTCAGATTTACAACAGAGACTCTCCAAAATAAGGTGAAAAAAAGACAAAGTCACTTATCCTAATGTCATTCATTACTTGGTTTGGGAAGCAAATCACTCTTGCCATGCAGCCTGGCTAAGAAAGACCAATGATGCCCCCACTTGACAAAAGCATGTCAGTGCTAAACAATTAAAGCTGTCAAATTCACATAACTATGATTTATGTATTCACTGCTTGTGGGAGAAGACAACTAAGAAATACCAAGGAGGTAATTTCTCATTTTTATTGACTGTCAGACTAACAAACTGTTATATAAACAACCATGAATCTTGCTGTTCCTAAAACGATATCTTCATTAACAGCAGGCAGACACTATTAAACAAATCATAATGAATAGGCTCCAATATTGTGTAGTAACTTTAATATTGAGCAGTAGAATGAAAAAGTATTTCCAATATCACTAATTCGCCTCAGAAAAAATAATGATCCTTTATGAGACCAACCTAGTAAACACAGAAGTATCATTATGTAAGTATCTTTTAAATAAACTTCCAAATGCTTTGCTAACAACTTCTACTTCCTTCTCATCTCTCCACAGGTATTTTATGTATTAGAAAAATAGAACAAAGATACTAAGAGTGCCTAAGGAATAACATTCCAACTACTATTTATTTATTTATTTATTATTTAATATATTTAGTTTTCAGCATTGATTTTTACGAGAGTTTGAATTACAAATTTTCTTCCCATTTCTATCCTCCCGCCCACTCCAAGATGACATATATTCTAGTTGCCTTGTTCCCCAGTCAGCCCTCCCCTTTGTCACCCCACTACCCTCCCATCCCCTTTTCCCTTCCTTTCTTGTAGGGCAAGATAAATTTCTATGCCCCATTGCCTGTGTATCTTATTTGCTAGTTGCATGCAGAAACTTTTTGTTTGTTGTTTTTGAACATCTGTTTTTAGAACTTTGAGTTCCAAATTCTCTCCCCTCTTCCCTTCCCACCCACCCTCCCTCCCTCCCTAAGAAGTCAAGCAATTCAACATGGGCCACATGCGTAACATTATGTATAACCCTTCCACAATACTCATGTGAAAGACTAACTATATTTT
>CM053625.1:261037869-261066855 GCA_028646595.1 Phalanger gymnotis
ATAAGGAGCAAAATATAGTTAGTCTTTCACGACATGAGTATTGTGGAAGAGTTTTACATAATGATACATGTGTGGCCTATGTTGAATTGTTTGCCTTCTTAGGGAGGGTGGGTGGGGAGGGAAGAGGGGAGAAAATTTGGACTTCAAAGTTTTAAAAACAGATGTTCAAAAAAAAGTTTTTGTATGCAAGTAGGAAATAAGATACACAGGCAATGGGGCACAGAAATTTATCTTGCCCTATAAGAAAGGAAGGGAAAAGGGGATGGGAGGGGAGTGGGGTGACAGAAGGGAGGGCTGACTGGGGAACAGGGCAAGCAGAATATATGCCTTCTTGGAGTGGGCGGGAGGGTAGAAATGGGGAGAAAATTTGTAACTCAAACTCTTGTGAAAATCAATGCTGAAAACTAAATATATTAAATAAATTAAACAAATAAATTTAAAAAAGTGATATTAATCAGTCAAATAGGTTATGTACAAATTGCATCATTAGACTGGTTTTTTCCTCTTTGTGTACCCCTACCTCTTAGCAGTGCTGTGACTGGCATATAGTACGTGATTGATAAACATTTGTTGACTATTGACATAACATACAAAAGAAAAATGATGAATTCACAGACTACAGAAAATAGGATAAGGACTCACTACTTGACAAAAACTGTTAGGAAAACTGTAAAGCAGTCTAACAAAGATTGGATATAGACCAATATTTCGTACTATATACCAAGATAAGCTTCAATAAATATATGATAGAGATAGAAAAGGCCACACCCTAAACCAATTAGACAAGTAAGGAAGAAATTAACTTTAGGATCGATGGATACAGGAAGAGTCAATCCAAGCAAAGAATGGAGAGAACAGAAAATAAAACGGAAATTTTTCATTTATAAAATTGAAAAGTTTTTGCACAAAGCCAATGTAATTAAAATTAGAAAGGAAAATTAACTGAGAAAAAAATCTTCCCAACAATTCTGTGTGATAAAGGTCATATTTGTATGTACACATATATATGGATATGAAAATTCATATATACATATACATCCATAACTCTGTAAAAGAAAATGGTAATGATGAAAAATGAACATACATTTGAAAGAGCACTCACATATGTATGAATAAATACGCATTATATGGAAATAATTCAAACGTGTAAGAGCCATTACCCAACTGAAAAATTATCAAAGATATGAAAAAAGTATCTTTAATTTTTTTCAAATGAAGAAGTTTTTTTCTCTCCCTCTCAACCCCACCATAATTAAAAAAAACAAAACAACAAAATAAAACAAAACCCTTACGACAAACAGTTAAGCAAAACAAATTCCCTCTGTGACAATGTCCAAAAATGTATTTCTCATTCTGCACTAAAGCAAGTAGAGAGTCTCTCTACTTGCAGCCTACTGTGATATATTAAGGACCTCTTCAGACCAGGGAACTGGCTGTGGGAGAGAGGAGTCAGCAGTAGAAATGCTTAGAGCACCACAAACTCCTCCAACCTGGGAATGGTGGTCACTTGGTAGATAACTAAGAGGTTAACTCCAAAGTCTAAAACTACTGTAACCAAAGAGGCTCAAGGATCTCCCAGGGCCATCGTGCGAAGAAATGGATTTTTTTGAGAGGACCAAGAACAACAAGTAGGTCATTCGTTCTTTAGTTATCATTCTTGTGCAAAGGACATTGTGGTGGGATCTTTATTTTTTCCCCTCTTCTGGTCACTGCTGGCTTTTCTATATTTCAGAGTGGCTTATTTGAATTATTGAGAATGATAAGGGTGAGTTGCTCCTAGGTTCTTTTTAATCCTACCACTTTCCATGGATCTTCTTGTGAGTAGTTATGAATTATTCCTAGGAAGTTCTGCAGTGTTCCAAGGCTTCATGAAATCAGCACAATATCATTCATAAACAGGAGCATCCTCATCCACAGAAATCTTTGTGAAACTTGGATTTCTTCCACAAGTACACATCTCCCTTGTGTAATGTTTATGATGAAAGGCTCATCGAACAAAGTTGTTTGTTGTATTTTTTGAGGAACCTTAAATGATTTTGATGTCTGGAAGAAGGAGGGCCCTTGTTGTAAAGAAGACGTTTAGGGAGTATTTTGGTCTATTAAATCATATTTTTTAAACAATCATTAAGCAAGAAGCACAGTGGGATCATGTATTCTTTACATTTTTCTGTCAAATGTATGATGACAAAAATTAAGGCTACAATAGAATATCTCTCACAAAACCCTGCTTCTTTCTCTGTTAAAGCCCTCATTAAGGACACATTTGATGCCTATAACATATGATTCACACAAAAATTTTATATAGTTTTACATAAATTTCATATAAATTTATGTCAGAAGTTGCTCCTTTACTCAATTATCTTTTTTCTTTTTCTGTTCTGTGTTATTGATATCTTTTGTTTTTATATAATATTCATTTACAAATATATTACTTACTGCTTCTCCTGCCTATTGAGTCTTCCTTTTAAACAAATATTTAAAAAGGAAAAAAAATAACTCAGTAACACTAACCAAAATAGTGACTATGTCTATGAGCAAATGCACATCTATACCCAGAATACCCCACCTATGCAAACAAGGTATTTACTCAGCTCTTCTCTGAGGCCTACCTTGGTCATAATAAACACACAGAGTTCAGCTTCATTTTAACACTCCTTCCATTTTATAACGCTGTGGTCATAAGGTATAGTATTTTCATGGATCTTCTTAACTCACCTTGCATCAACTGAGTAAGTTTTCCCATGGTTCCTTGAATCTTTTAAATTCATAAATTTTTAGGGAATGGTAAAAATAGTCCATTACATTCACATCACAATTTGTTTAGATATCTCAATGAACATCACCTTTGTTTTCAGTTCTCTGAATACAAGTTTCTGCTGAGTTGAAGATGGCTAGAGAATAAGGCTGTGGTGAAGAGACGGTTAGTAGTATGAAATCCTGGGCCACAGCAAGATGAAGCAAGGGATCATCTATCAGAGCTGGGGGATACAAGGAAGGAGTCCAGATTTCTGATGAGGGGATAGAGATGGCCAGAGAAGAAAGCAATAGCCAGCTAAGAAGTGGCATGGAAGGACGGAAACCTGGCAAGCTAAAGTAAAAGCTCACATATCAGAGCTGGGGGAGCTAGGGTCAGAGTCCAAGGTTTTGGTGAGGAAAAGATGGAGATGGTGGTCTGAGTAGAGAAAGAATGATGATTCAGGTTCTAATCCTTTCTTGCATGGTAGAACCTTCTGAGTTTGCAGTTTGTTGTCACTGACATGTAGAACCCCAAATGACTTTCAGGTCATTATGAAGTAGGACTTTAACGGAACAGATCAGATAAACAAGAATGAAAAAGAATTAAACTCAATATCCTAGTATTTGGCTCCTTTAAAAATATAAAACACTTAGGGAAGGAATCCCTATCAACAAGAACTGATGGGAAAAATGGAAAGTATTTTGGCAAAATATAAATTTAGTCTAGAATTTTACATTAGTAATACAATAAATAAACTCCAAATGGCTGTGTAGCCTAAATGTAAAAAGTTAGATCATAAAAGAATTAGAGGAATAATGGATGGAGGTAACTTTCACAACAATCACCAGCTTGAAAAGAATACTTAATGAAACAAAGGATAGAAATCACTAAAGGCAAAACAATTTTGATATCAAACTGAAAAGCTTTTGTATGAATTGATAAGATCAATCGACAAGCATCTATTAAGAAGCTACTACATGCCAGGCACTCAGGCACCATGCTGAGCAGTAGATGTACAAGGACTAAAGTGAAACAAGTTCCTGCTCTCGAGAAACATATTTTAACGCAAGAGACAACATGTACATACAGAGGTATATAGAAAACAGATACAAGGTAACTTTGAATGGAAAGGCGCAAAATCCATGAACAAAATCAATGCAACCAGCATAATAAGGAATGGATGAGAAAAAATTTTATGTAGTTCTGCTAAAATGTCTAATCACTAAGATATTCATGCAGCATATACCTTTCTAAGGAGGTCAGACAGAAAGTTCCCAACAAGCTAAAGTATAGTGAGCATGGATTTGCATCAAGTAGAGGGAGGTTCCAGAGAAGTTCCTGTTTTGTACCAAACACCTCTCCCTCCCAATCCTCTCCCCCAAATAAAAATACAATTATGAATTATGTCACACCATTACAGAGAAGTCTCTCATGTTAATGGATCTGTAAAGGGGCATATGGTGACTTTTAGAATCAGAACAAAAAAGGAACAAGAAACTCCAAAGTATTATGATAATAAAAATAAACAGAAGCTATGCTATCCTTAGGACTCAAGTAAACAAAAAATCCCTCAAAGCCATAGATAGGAAAGTTTAGACTACAGGGAAAGAAAAAATAACCTAAAAAACCAATACAATAATAAAACATATTTTCAGAGAGAATATTTTTCAACTACCAGATTTTTTTTTCCACATAAACTCTCCTTACTCCTTGCCTTGGGGTACCCAAACTGTTTTCTTATCAATCTGTCCCCATAGGTCAGCCACTCTTTTGACAGAAAGAATTTATGTATCCCTGGGCTGTGGGTGTTAATCCTAGCTTCCTAAAGAAGGCTGCCAGCTTTCATACATTTTCATTTCATTCCCTTTCTTTTGTCTGATGAATAATCCTGTCAGACAAGGCAGTTTTGGGGCCCTCAGGCAACACTGCCTTTAGGCTACATATTATGACCCAGGAGAATCCTTTGGTTTTAGATCTTGCCCCTGAGGATAAAAAGAATAAGCTTGTGTTGGAAACAAAGCTCAAGAGTACTAATTCAGAACAATACATGTTATATTCTCATTTCTTTTTATGAAAGACTGCTTCCATAGGAAGTAGGTGGAAATCAAGTTGCTGATGGTGTGGGAACCCAAATTATGTTTAAGAGATACTAAACTAAATTAAAGGAAGATCTATTTTATAGTTATCATGTTGTAGAAATAAGGGAATGTTACTTCAAGGATACAGGTGAGTCCAATACAGTAAATGTTGGTGAATTGTAAGTCTGAGTAATACCATTCTTAGTCAATTTAGAACCTTCCTTCTTTTTTTACTGGCCCCACTTTAAAAAAAACAACACCAAGATGAAGCTTCTAGAGGGATTTAGGATCATTAAGATTAAAAAAAAAAAGTCAATCCATAACTTTCTAAAAGGTATGTTAACTCAGAGCCCTCTATTTACTATGCTTCAAATTAAAGGACCCTCAAATAATTAGTAAAATGAGCTAAGTAAAACACAAAGAAAGCCTTAAATACTTTACGTAATACAACATATTTCAAACAACTGTTGGATAAACAAACCAGAGAGCTGAGGCAAATATAGAACAAAGTGACATAGAACAAAACAGAATGAGAAGACTGACATAGGCCACTGACTTTGATTGCATGTAAAAAGAATTTCTGCACTTCTCAGCAGATCTCCAATTTCAGTGACAACAGCATTCCCTTCAATACACGTCTGTCTGTTCTGTGCAATCCTTGTCACCTCCTACCATCAATGAATCAACAGGGGATACGCTCATCACTCTATGGATCTACTACCAAATCTCCTGAAATGACAAATAACAAAGGACCATGTAGACTATCCACTTGTTATCCTTTGCTCTTGCTACATGACTCTTTAAAACCTGAGTTTAAATCCTATCTCTTCTATTTTTGTCTTGTATGGCCTCGGCCAATCATTTTACTTCTCTGGGCCCAATTTCCTCAGCTATAAAATGAGGAAGTTAGACTAGAGAAGTTCTAGGATCTCTTTCAGCTCTAGATTTAGGATACTGTGCTCAAAACTTTAAAATACAGAGAAAGAATTTATATTTCTAGACCTAACCTCTCTCCTAAACTCTAATTCTGTATTACTAATTCCCCACTTTACCTTTCTATCTGAATGTTCTACAGGATTCTTACACTTAATGGAACTAAGATTTCTTCACAAACCCATCCCTTCTCCAGATTTCTCTAGTTCGGATCGTCTTTCAAGACAACAGTTTTATAAACCAGTCATCTTTGAGTCTTCTCATTCCCTACATCTCCCCAATATTCTTTTAGTCAACTAGTATTGTTACTCTGCCTTGAAAACATCTCTCACACTAGTCTTTTTCTCTCCATTTAACACTCTTATCTAGCCTAGTTTAGCTCTCCTCACCTTTTGCCGAGACTACTGGCTCTCTCTTCTCCAATCTGTTATCCAGATAGCTACAAAAGGATATTCTTAAATCACACAACTGACCATACCACTCCCCTACCAATTCTTCAATGGCTTCCTATTGCTTCTAAGATAAAATACAATATTACGAATCTGGCATTTAAAGCTCTCCACAATGTAGCTCTTACCTAACTTTCCAATTATTTCATATTATTCCCATATGTATTCTCTCCATTTTACTGTTCTCCAAATACTATGTTCAATCTCCCATTTCTACGCCATTGTACACAGGCTATCTACCTTTTAATCCCTCCCTTTCATCAAAGCACAGCTCAGGTACCCCTACACAAGGCAGCTCCTAATCCTCCAAACTGTTCATACTCTCTATCTGTTGAAGTAGCTTTGCATTACTTTGTATTTACTTGTCTGTATACTGTTGTATCCCTCAACAGAATTTAAGCTCCATGACTACTTCTTGTCTTTCTATTTCTATTACCCAATCCAGTAGTCTTATACCTAGTAGGCATTTAATAAAAATGATGAATTTAATTAAACTGATAGAAGAGATGACAGCAATTTGACATTTATATAATGCTTTAACATTTGTAAAGACCTTTAATACATCACGTTATTTAATATTTCTAATAACAGTCTTGTGAAATAGATACTATAGGTATTATAATCATCATTTTATAAGTGAGGAAAGTGAGGTGTACAGTGGTTAAATGAATTGTTTGGAGTCATATAGCAAGTAAGGCCATATACATATATAGATACAGATATAGATATAGATATAAAATAAATTCAGCAATAGCACTTATAGTATTTTAAGGTTTGCGAAACATATTACACATTATCTCACTTGAGAGCAAACTTTGAGGTTAGATCTGAGCCCAAGTCTTCCTGACTCTAAGACCTAGACTCTGTCCACCATGCCAAATGCCTCTCAGATTAGGACACAGAGCCAAAAAAAGAAAAAAAGATTAATTTTTAAAAAAATCAAAGTGTATATAGTTTGGAATTTAAGGTTTTGTTTTAAATAATTAAATATTATGTTGCTATTAAATTTTAATAGTCATGAATGTACTAATTATAAAATAAAATCATATCTAGGCTGATACTGGTATATTAAATTTTTTTGAGAGAATCAAAGACAGCATATGTACATTCTCAATTGTCTATGAAAGTCTTCAAATTCACAACCCCTCCTCACCCCCACCACACACAAAAGGAGATACTAAGTGAAAATATTTTATATATAAATTCTAAAATGTGGTTTTTGGGTATAAGAGTGAGACTATATATTTTCACATATTCCACATAATATGTGTTTAAATTTACTCAATTATGCATATTTCACAAAATATTGCTCAAACCAACGTTATTTTGCTATAAAATTTATTACAGTGTAACTAAACTTGGTTGTAACATCAAGATGATCAGTCATTTAAAATGTTTTTTTTAATAGAATTGATGCTTTTATAGAATTAATTGCTTGTAACTTCACCTAACATTGTTTTTGTGAAACAAATTAACAACAGGTGGAGTATACCTGTAGACAGAATTGTAACTAAATTCAAAGAAAATTATTTTATCCATAATGCTAAACAGCAACTACAGAATTTAGAAATGCTGTTTACAAAAAGTAAAGATTTGCTAAATACTTAAATTAGAGAGCTGTTTTTATGAAATATTATTTAATGTGTGAAAGAGAGGACTTTATAGGATTACTCTGAATAATTCGAATTTTTTACTTAAATACAACTCTGCAGAAATACATTTCTGTGAAAAGCATACTGACAGAAAACAAATATAGAAAGGAATTTATTAAAATATACAATTAACGAACATTAACCTGGGAGCTCCAATTGTGGGCACATCATATTTTTAGATATTTTAAGCAAAAATAAACACTGTTTAAGTTGTATGACCCTGATGTTGGCCTTTGCTAGAAAAAAGATGAACTCTAATAATGCATTCTAGTATTAAACGTATGGTAAATTATTTAGTATATTAGAATGGTGATTTGTTTTTTTTCTCAACATTAATGTGCTTAATTACCTTAATCAGTTCTCTAATTTGGGTCAGTGAACAATTTAATAAGCAGTTTACTCCTATCTCTTCCCTGACCCATTTGTTCCTTTTGCTCACTGAGTTACATAAATTATAACAGCAAATAAGGACCGTGAATCTAATATATTTCTAAAGACTATTTGTGAAGATTATGCATTTCAAACTGCCCTAAATGAATGCAATATTAGCTCATTCTATTTAATATTTTTGCTAGGTTCACAGAACCTTCTTTCACATTGTGAAAAACAAAGGAAAACATAAAAATAAATTTGAGAAACTGCATAACTGATTTCAATGAACATGTTGAAGGTTTCTATCATTGGTGTTATTAATGCTAATTTTAACATTAAGATAAAAAGACAATCAAGTGGTAATTATATATGTATATGTGCATATATATGTGTGTATATATATGTATATATATATATAGATAGATAGAGAGAGAGAGACAGAGAGAGAGAGGGGGAGAGAGAGAGGGAAGGAGAGAGAGAGAGAAAGAGAGAGAAATCTATAATTGAAGCAACAACATTCACATGTTAGATTTTGGAGTAATCTGTACATATTTTTCATATTTTTGTAATATCATGTATACTAAAAGAATAATAAAACTCAAATATTCCTCCCTATCATTTTACTCTAAGTTTAATTTCAAGGATGATGATTCATCTAACAGCTGTATGTTTAGCATAGAGATTAAAAATTACTATAGCTACACTCTTCAGTCTAAACTGGCAGCATTCCCTGATTTGAAAGGCTTGACACATTTTCTCTAGGAACTGTCATATCACCCAAATTAGCTTATTGTTAGGGGCTTTGCAATTATAGATGATAGAATATTAAACAAAGATGTGTCCTTTTTGTTTTTAGAACCTGTAATTGCTATTGTTTATTTTTGACTTCTAGTTCATTTCCTTGGGAGGAAAAACACAGAATTTTCAAGATTCGAATTGAATTCAGGGTGGTTATGCTTTAGCACTTAACAAGTAAAAGTTGGCAACAAAAAGTTGAAACATAAATGTAGGACAAATTCACTTAAACTGCAGTGTTCTTAGGGAAACAATTTTCTTCTGGGTGAAGTAGAAAAGTAGTTTATAGTTTTAAAACCTTACATTCACACTTACTATAGCACACTAGATAATTTGAAAGGTTTTTAAACATGCCCCACCAAAAGCCTCAATGAATTGATTTTGCCACCATATGGCTAATAAGTACACAACAGTTAGAAACTGTCAAAATATTTTACAGCTTAATTGTAATTACCAACCAAGTCTAGGCATGTACTTGAGTATGCATTAGCTAAATCTTGCAGGATGTGAAAACAGTAATGGGGTGGTTGCTTTTTGTGGTCTTTGAAGTTATGCATATAAAGGTACTGAATGAACACAGCTTTTTTTTTTGGCCTTGAATAAATTCTATAAAATATTTCACATAGGTAATCTTCAATTCTGACAATGATCAATAGTAGAAGAAGGATAAACTGGACCTAAAGGTCTTTTTGAATTTTTATGTTTCATGGGTGTACAAGGCCAAAAAATTCACCTAATAGTTATCTCTCTGTACTGAGCTAGGCTGTTGCTTGTACAGAAGACAGTGTTGCTCAGTCCATACTTAAAATCTTTCCAATGTATTAGAACCTGTGAAAGATTTTTCACTCCACTGGCATGGCTTTTGAGAATGCATGATCACTTCTATGCTATGATTAAACATTTAAGTAGAATTTTTCTGATGACACTCCCCAAAAAAATAATCCAATAGTTTCAACCAAATTGTTAATCCTAGAACAAAAAACTAAAACTCTTATGAGATCTTAGGAGATCATAGTCAAGTTCTCTACCTTTCTAATTGACTATACTGAAAATTCAAATGGAATTTTAAAAATTTAAGCACATTAAATGATTCTCAAAATATGTAGTAATTACTATATTGTTTTTCCTGACAGTCTACTATTAGGAAAATTAAAGCCTTTTTTTTGGAAGAGACAAAACATTTAGAACACAAAATAAATTCAGTGTTTTTATATACAGAATACCTGAGTAGAAGTTCTTCAACTATATTGTGATGAGAAGCTACTCAGCTCTTTAACTCAAGTCCAAAAATTTCCCTGGAGAGTGGAGTACAAGGGTGTTTGTAGTATCTGAACAGAACTAGTATAAAAGAGCAACTGTGGTGAGGGAGTACTTAAGTTGTATGTTTATTAAGAGTCCACAAAGTGGCTTCCATCCACACCTCACTCCTTACCAGAAATGTTCACGGACCACAGGGAAACAATGAGAAGCTGTGAACCCGTGACCAGCTACACTTAGGTTCAAGGTCTATCAGAAGATTGTAACTAGGGTTTCCTGTTCTGGAATAAAAGACCATAATGTCCATATTACAAACTGAGTTGAGTATTCCTTCCACCCATCCATGAAACTCAAGTGAAATTCATAATTTGGGTAGAGGTTAGTCTAGATGAACTCTGAGGTGCCTTTCAGTTCGAAGATTCTAGGATTTTTATGCAACTATTTTAACCTGTGTGTACAAGAAATGAAACAATAACAGCTGCAAAGTGAAAGGAGAATTAATTGTTTGCTACCTTACTCTCCTTATCCCCAATCAAATAAACATACAATTCTCTTTTTTGAACTCCCTAATCACACAGTGTTTCAAGAGGTGCCAGTCACTGGAGAAATGTCCATATTTTTTTTTATTATAAACTACCTGCAGGTAGGGATAACATATTTATGGGGGAAAATGTCCATAAAGCATTTCAACGCTTCGTATTTTAAATGCTGAATTTTCTTATTCAGTAATCAGTTCTTAAATACACATGAAAATACCACAAAAAGAAAAGTTAAAAAACCATAGTTCCATGACACCTTAAATAAATAAGTAGATTCTAATTGGATTTTATTTGCAGCACGGCACAAAATTGTTACCATGGCTAAAGAGAAATTATACTGAGTGGCTAAAGAGAGAAAAAAATGATCCAAAGTAAGGCATCAAGTCAAGATGGGTGATATACTGGTTAAGCTTGTGCTGTGTTGGCATTCCTGTAGGAACTATCATATCACCCAAATTAGCTGATTCTTAGGGGCTTTGCAATTCTAAAAAGGGAATGAGCTATCACTGAACAACTCTGGCTACAATGTCAGGTCAAGTTAATTAGTTTGGTCTTTCCACAGACTGAGATAATGGGTAGACAGACCTGGAAGCACTGATTGTTAAAACAGCCTTAATCTCTGGAAGGCAAAAACAGCAAGGGGCCTGTACTAACTCCATGTTCAATCATTAGAGGATTAATTTTAGAGGGTGGTGGAACCAAGAAACTGGTGATCCCCAAAGTTAATATGGGCTAATTCTAACTTTATCTTTGGGATTCAGTCAGTATCTTTTGGGGCATCTCCTACTTCTTTTTTTTCCAATTACATGTATAAACGATTTTTAGCATTAATTTTTTTTTAAGTTTTGAGTTCCAAACTCTCTTCCTCCTCCCCTCCCCTATCCCTCTGGCAAGCAATCTGATATAGATTATACATGTGCAGTCATGAAAAACATATTTCCATATTAGTAGTGTGGTGAAAGAAAACACAAACCAAAAAAAAAAACCCAGAAGAAATATTTTTAAAAGTATGCCTTGATTTGCATTTAGACTCCATCAGTTCCTCCTCTGGAGGCAGATAGCATTTTTCATCATAAAGTTCTTTGGAGTTGTCTTAGACCAATTGTATTGTTGAGAATAGCTAAGTCATTCATAGTGGATAAGCTGTATACACTGTTTTCCTGGTTCTGTTTACTTCACTTTGCATCAGTTCATGTAAGTCTTTCCAGGTTTTTCTGAGAGCATCCTGCTCTCTGAGAGCATTTCTTATAGCATAATAGTATTCCACCACAATCACATACCGCAATTTGTTTAGCCATTCCATAATTGATGGGCATCCCCTCAATTTCCAATTCTTGGCCACCACAAAAAGAGCTGCTACAAATATTTCTGTACATATTGGTCCTTTTTCTTTTCTTTTTTAAATCTCTTTGGGATACAGACCTGGTAGTGGTATTGCTGGGTCAAATGATATGTAAAGTTTTACAGCTCTTTGGATATAGTTTTAAATTGCTCTATAAATGGCTAGATCAGTGAGTTAATAACTCTACCAAAAATGTTTTTAGCGTCCTAATTTTCCCACATCTTCTCCAACATCTGTCATTTTCCTTTTCTGTCACATTAACCAATCTGATAGGTGTGAGGTGGTACCTCAAACTTGTTTTAATTTGCATTTTTCCAATTGACAGTGATTTAGAATATTTTTTAATATGACTATAGATAGCTTTATTTCTTCATCTAAAACCAACCTGTTCATGTCCTTTGACGATTTATTAATTGAAGAATGACTTTCAATTCTTATAAATTTGACTCAGTTCTCTATATATTTGAGAAATGTGGCCTTTATCAGAAAAAGTTGCTATAAAAACTTTTCACAATTACGATTACTGTGTATTTCTATTTCCTCCTTGTTTACTTTTTTCCTAAAACACATTTTATCTTCTTTCCATCTTGGGGTTAGTGCTGGTAGTAATATAGTAGAGCTGAAAGAATGGATCTGTGATCAAGTGGATTTGGGTTAGGCTCATAGTCTTGCCACTTACTTCCTGTGTAGTCTTCAGTAAATCACTTAATTTTCCTGGGTCTCAGTCTCATTTGCAAAATGATAAGAGTTGGACTAAGTGACCTCTCAGGCCTCTTCCAATTCTAAATCTCTAATTCCTTGATATTCTGGTTCTTCCCAGACAACAAAGTATCCTTAGCTATACTCTTTAGTACTGGGTGCTCCTTTTTACATGCTCCCTGAAAAAAGAGGACAGGAGGAGAAATAGACTGACTGTTGATTTCTCACACCCACTCTTTACACTATTCCTTTGCTGTTACCATGCAGCAATTTCTCCTCTGAGCTTCACTCTATTCACTTTTATCATTTGACCCAAATCTGTTTCAAAGTCATCTACTGACCTTCAGGTCATTTTACAGGTTGGCACACAAAGCTAACTCCTGGATCTCAATATCATGCATAACTGTTTGACCTCCACGATACAAAATGACAAAAATCCTCTCTATTCATAATCCTCTATCATTCTACTCCCTCCTTCATCCTGCCTCCCCCCTAAACCCAGTCATGAATCCAATGGCAATCCATGGCAACTAAACGATGCAATGGCTAGAGTGCTGGACCTGGAGTCAGAAAAACCTACATTCGCATCTAGCTTCATACATTTGGCCAGTTGTGTGACCCTGGACAAATCACTTTAACCTCTGACCGCCTCAACTTCCTCTTCGGTAAAATGAGCATAATAAGCACTTATCTCCCAAGGTCGTAATGAGAAGATGATATATTTGTAAAGAGCTTTGGAAATCTTAGAGTATCATATAAAGGCTAGCCATTACTGTTATTATAGACAACACAACAAGCATTTATTAAATTTCTGCTATGTGCTAGGTACTGAGGATAGAAAGACAAAATAAAAACTGGTTGTGGACCAGTCCTGCGTACCAACAGTATGGAGTAATTAACTGCCTTTAGGAATCAAGAGGCAAAACCTGAACCTAGGTCTTCCTGCTCCCAAAGATGGATCTGTGTCTACTATACCTCAAGAAGCAAAACTTGTCAAAACACAAAGTAGTAATTAATGAATTGATAACCATCCTTGCTGGTTTACCATTAGAGTCTAGCTATCAGCATCTTTGTAGCTCAATTTCTTGCTGACTATAAGAACTTCAAAGGAGAGTTATTTTTAAACCAAAAGATTGAGAGGCACTTTTTCTGAAGTGTAAGTTTAATCATATCAGGCCCCCGCTCTATGAGCTCCAGTGCCCCTCTAGGATCAAATATAAGTTCTTTTGTTAGACAGTCATTTAAAAATCTTTATAACCCAGTCCCTTCCTACCTTTCTGGTCTTCTTATACTTCAGTCTACTCCATTCACTCTATGTTCTAGCAGGGCTGGTCTATTTACTTTGAACAAGACACCTTTTGTCCCTTCTTCTTGCCTTTGTACTGCCTCTACCCCTAGAAAGTCTTACCTTATCACCTCCCCATCTTAGTTACACTTCCTTCAAGACTTAACTCAAGCCATCCTTACTCCAAGAACCCTTCCTGGTCACTCCAGCTGAGCTTATCCTCTTTAGCATTCCTTCTATCTACTCTGTATATATTGTGTATCTACCTACCTAGTTATTTACATGTTGTCTCCCATATTAGAATATAAGTTTCTTGAGAACCTGTTTTTGCGTTTCTTTGAATCACCAATGCTTAGAATAGTTTCTGGCACATATTAAGAGCTTAATAAATGCTTGTTGACTGTTAACTGACTTGGGAAAATTAATAAAGCTCTCAAATTCTTTTGCAGTGATGACATTCTTTGTGGTGATGCTGAAAAAGTTAAATGTAAGGTGGAGGATGTTTTATCACACTATCATAAAGTCTTGTTGGAAAAATTATACTTTCCCTTGAAAAATCAATACTTTTTTAATGTATTAGTATATAATTGCGATTATATCTAAAATTTTAAAATAAGCTTACTTTCATAATTTTTATTTCATTTTAAAGTATGAAGTCTCAATCAAACCTTTCTTCTTCATTCTTTACTGTGACATATAGACCCTTATTTTAAATTGATTTACTCCAAGTGGCCCTTTTCTATGACCAATTATTCTTGGGTAATGAGGATATATTCTCTATATATTCTGACGTGATCTGCGTGGAGATGATAATTGAATCAACGGAAGGTGATGAAACCAATAGGGAAAAATATGGAGAGAGAATAGAAATGGGACCAAGACAGAACCTTTGAGGGATGCCCACACTGAGTGGGAAAAAGCAGACTGATCTTTCAGCAAAAGAATCTGAGAAGAATAAATCTTTTCTCTACTGATAAATGGGGAAAGTATATAAGTAGGCTGTTTGCAAGAGAAGAAATCTAAGCTATCAATAACAATATGAAGCTGGACTTGGGGTTCAGAATGATGCACATCTTTTGGACATAGCCATTGCAGAGATTTGTTTTGCTTAACTATGTATACTTGTTATAAGGATTTGGTGCTTCCCCCCCACTCCCTTTGTAATGGGAGGGCTAGAGAGAGGAAACAGATTTTTGTTAATTTAAAAAGTTAAACAATATATTAAAAAAATTAAAGAAAACTGAGAAACAGAGACAGGTAGAAGGAAACCCAAAAGAGCAGTGTCACAGAAGCCAAGGGTGGAAATAGTATCCATCAATGAAATAATGGAAAGCACTTTGCAAATATTAAACTGCCATATAAATGTGAGCCAATTTTAATACTATTCTTATCTAGAAGGAGGAGGTCAACAGTGTTAAAAGATATAGAGATGTCAAATAAAATGAAGCCTGAGGAAAGACTACTGGGTTTAGCATTTTAATTAGTAGTCAAATTATTGGTAATCTTGGAGAACGCAGTATTAGACAAGTAGAATTGTCAGAAGCCACACTGTAATGGTTTGGGAATTGACTGGAAGGAAAGAAAATGGAAACAATGAATGTAGAAGACCCTCTCTTGGCACTTGGCTGTGCAAGAGAGGAAACAGAGGGCAATTATTTGAGGGCGTGACAGGGCCAAGGGAACACAACAGTGCTAAAAAAATAACAAGTCAAATAAAATGAAAATTGAGAAATTGGGTTTAGTAGTTAAATTATTGGTAATCTTGGAGAGAGCAGTTTTAGTCAAGTGGAATAGTGGGAAGCTACTTTACAAGGGGTGTGGAAATGATGAGGAGGTAAAGAAATGGAACTGATAAATGTTAGAAGTTGGGGTCTTCAAAAAAGCTTTTGGTATTTGTCTATGAAAGTAGGGAGGTAGAAGACCTTGAGGGGATGGCAGGACCTGACCAAGGGGTCTTGGTAGATTTCTAAATAATTGGGAAAGAGCCACTGGATAAAAAGAGATTGAAGACAACAGATGAAAAGAATGAGCAAGGGGGCAAATTCCTGAAGGAGAGGGAGGCATTCAAAGACCCAAGTGCAGTTGTTGTCTTTGTCAAGGAGAAGATCCACTTCATTACAGATAGGAATTCCCTTCAGGAAAAAATGGGTGGTTTGCAAAGTATTTTACATATGTTATCTCACTAGATCCTCTCAAGTGCCCAGAGAGATAGGTATTATTATTATGTCCACTTTACAAATGAGGAAAATAAGGCACAAATAAGTGATCTGATGAGAGTCATAAAGACAGGCTGATCACCTATAGTGTATATTGTAGAAAGAATTCTCTTCCAAGTGTAGGTTGAAATGAATAGCCACCAAGGTCTCTTTCATATATAGAATTCTGCCACTGTGAAGTTACTTTACTTGAAGTAAATTGAATTTAAGAGATAGTGTCTCAAATAGTTCTATTAGACATTCTTTGACCGCTTTTTTTTTCTGTTAGAAACAAAAAACACCTGCTCAGTTATTGTCAATCATTCTACAATTCCCTTTTTAAATCCCAGGGTCTTTTAAAACACATATATTTCTTTAGAATCATAGCCTCTGCATCAGGGTTCAGCACCCTTTCTCTCAACTAAACTCTGATGGGTTGCATTTGTAGCAAGTTTAAAAAGTTGCATTCAATTATTATCTTTTCCTTAGATGTACGTTCTTTATGGTTTTGTTATTCAGTCATTTCAGTTGTGTCCAACTCTTCATGACCTGATTTGAAGTTTTCTTGGCAAAGATACTAGAGTGGTTTGCCATTTCCTTCTCCACCTCATTTTACAGATGAGGAAACTGAGGTAAACGTGGTTAGGTGGCTTGCTCAGGGTCACACAGCTATTAAGTGTCTGAGGCAGGATCTGAATTCAAGTTTTCCTGACTCCAGGCCTGGGACTCTATCGACTGTTCTTTCCTACACAGTAATCTGAGGGAAATATTTTTCCCAACATGTTATAAATATGTCATTCAAATCATATGAAATACTCTATATGCATATGACACCAAGATATAATTTCTTTTTTCTTTTCAGGTCAATTTATTTTAAATGTTTGTCAAGGGATTTCCTTTACCTATATTTCTTCATATTTTTTATCCTGCATTCACAGATTAGTATTAGAAAACATAGCTAGTTATATCAAAAGAAAACTGAGTTGAACACTAAAGTAAATGGTAGAAATGAGCCTTCAGGGAAAGGATTAGCAAAATTCAAGTTTCTGTTTTTTATTCATACACATTTTCATATGTCATAATACACAAAATGAGAATAAAGTAATATTGTATGTTAAATGACACTGACATGTTAAAGTGTAACTAGGAGACAACTCCTAGAGTCAATTTCCTAAGTGTGGAGGGATAAAGATCAAGATAACTATAAGATTTTACTTTCATTGATATTAAAGGGAGATAAAGTGAGTACACATGTGAAGACATATATAAAGTGATTAAAAGTCTGGAATTGCTTCCTTTTCTAAGAATGTATTCTATCTACAATTGAAGGATTTCTTTTAGCTGCTTCACTAGTCTATAAGGAAGTTCTTTGTTAACTGTAAATCACTATAATAACGTGAGTTACCATTATTGGTAAATCATATAATTAACTTGTCAAAGTGGTTCTATGTTCTAACAACATAGAATCTAAAACTAAGCTCAATTTCTTCTTCAGCAAAATTTCCACCTCTTCCACCTTTTTCATTATCACAATTATCCTCCTGTTCTTTAGGGTTATCATGGCAGAATCATCTTTGACTTATTTCTCCTTTACCACCATATTTATTACCAATTCTTACTTGATTTTTTTGCTTTTTTTATCATTCATTTTTATACTCTAAGTCATATTTAGTACTTCACTATTTCACATATATACCACAGAAACATTTTTTAACCAGACTTAATTATTCTAGCCTCATTTCCTCTTGTGCCTCAGTATTCCAGATTTATCCTAAATAGAAAAATAAGTTTGCAAATATTATCTTGTTACCTCCATCTCAAAACCTTTACCTCCCAATTGTCACATAAATTAAATTAAAATAACTAACCACAGGTTTGATACCAATTTCTGCCCACTCCTTACCTGGTTATCTATCTTCCATCTCTTTTACTCTGATTCATTTTCTTTGAATCATCCAGGTTAATCTATTTACCTCCTACACATGGAGTTCATTCATACTTGCTTTAATAAAGGTGTCATCATGGAAGAAGGTCTCTTGGAGTATTTTGGAGACCTGTTTTAGGTCTTATGCTACCTAATATTTTTATCACTCACTTGGATAAAGGCAGATAACACATTCTTATCAAATATATACCTCACACAAAAGCCCAGGAGAAATAGCTAACACATTGAATGAAAGGATCCAAAAAGATCTGACAAGCTAGAATGTTAGGCTGAGTATAATGGAAATTAATGGGGTACTTAATAAATTTCACAAGTTAAAGATGGGGAGGCATTGCATTTTATCTGACTTCCCAATTTTGTTATTTATTTTAAAGAAATTGCATTATCATTTATATAAATATTTTGTTATTTAAATTATTTCATGGGTCTAAAACACCATTATATTTGGCCAATGTGTTAAGATTTACATATGGATATATAATTAGAACACACCAATATTTAGATATTTTGAATATTGCCTTTCTATTTATAAAATCTCAGACTTTAACATGGTTTTAAATAAATTGTTATCAGAAATAAGCTTAATTTTAATTCTCATTACTTCCCATATAAATTTATACTTATTCATAGCTAAGGTAGATCATTTGTCATTGATTTTATATGATTCTTTACCTACAGTATTATTTTTTTCAGTTCGCAGATATACTCACTACTACCAACCAAAATGGCACACTTGGGAGATGATCATTATTAGGAACCAGATTGTACTGAGACCCAATCTAGCTACTTCTTACAGGATATACATTTAGTTTAATTATTTAAATTTAATCAATCAAAAATAATTTATAAGTCTAATTTTCTTTTAAAACTAACAAAGCCCAATTTTATTTGGAATTAAGTTAGTCAAAATAAATGGTCCATGGATACCAGAATGGATTAGAAACCAGAATCCAACAATATGTTGTTTATAAAAGACACACTTGAAATAGAAAGCAGAATCTATTGTGCTTCAGATAAAGGAAAAAAGGGAGAGGTAGCAATCATGATCTCTTAAAAAGCAAAAGCAAAATACACCCAATTAAAAGAGATAATAAGGGAAACTACACTTTGCTAAAAGGTACCACAGACAATGAAGTAATATCAGTACTAAAGGTATATATACCAAATGGCATAGCATCCAAATTCTTTAAAGAAAATTAAATGAATTATAAGAGGAAATAGACAGTAAAACTATACTAGGAGGGGACCTCAATTTATTCCTCTCAAACCTAGATAAGTCTAATGATAACATAAATAAGAAAAAAGTTAGAGATGAGTAGAAATTTAGAAGTTAGAAATGATAGACACTTGGGGAAAACTAAATGGGAATAGAAAGGAGTATACCTTTTTCTTAGCTGTACATGGCACTTCAGAAAAATTGATCATTGATTAAGGCATAAAAACCTCACAAACAAAGGAAAAAGAGCAGAAATATTAAATACATCTTTTCAGACCACAACGCAATAAAAATTACTTACAATAAAGGGCCTTGGAAGCATAGATCAAAAATCAATTGGAAAATAGTCTAATCCTAGAAAATGAGTAGTTGAAGGATAAATCACAGAAACAATAATTTCACTGAAGATGATGACAACAATGAGATGACACACCAGCATTTGTGGGATGCAGCTGACGCAGTAGATGGGGAGAAATTTATACCTCTAAATATTTATGAGGGAGAGGGAGAAGGTGACTGGGGGGAAAGAGAGAGGGAGAGAGAGAGCCAGTGCACACACAGATCAATGAACTAGGAATGCAAAGGAAAAAAACAGAAAAAGAACAAATGAAAAACTCCCAATTAAGCAACAAAATAGAAATCCTAAAAAATCAAAGAAAATCAAATTCTGAAAATAAAAGAAAATCAACGGTCTTTTAAAAAAAGAAAGTTAAAAAACCCACTGAACTAATACATAAAACTAGGAGCTGGTTTTATGGGGAAAAATAGATAAATCACTGGTTAATTTGATTACAAAAAAGAAAGGAGAAAATCAAATTACAAATTATCAAAAAAGAAAAGGCTGAATGCACCACCAATGAAGATGAAATTAAAGCAATTATTAGGAGCTATTTTATCCAATTTATATGCCAATAAAACAGATAATCTAAATGAAATGGATGAATACTTACAAAAATATATATTGCCCACATTAACAGAAGAGAAAACAGCATACTTAAATAACCCTATCTTAGAAAAAGAAATTGAACAAGCCATAAATGAGATCTTTAAGAAAAAATTCTCAGTACCAGGTGGATCCACAAATGAATTCTAACAAATATTTAAAGAACAATTAATTCTAAATCCTAAGTAAACTACCAGAAAGAATAGGTAAAGAAGCAGTCCTACCAAATTCCTTCTCTAAAAAAAAATATGGTTTTGGTATATAAACCTGTAAGAGCAAAGACAGGAGAAAAGAATTATAGTCCAATTTCCGTAATGAATACTGATGTAAAAAATTAAAAAAAATACTAGTAAAGAGATTACAGCAATATATCACGAAGATTGTACTTTGACCATGTTGGATTTATACCAGGAAAGCAGGGCTGGTTCAATATATTAGGAAAATTATAAGCATAATTGGGCATATCAATAAGAAAAACAAAAAATACGAATATCTCAATAGATGCAGAAGCTTTTGACAAAATATAATACCCATTGCCACTAAAAACACTAGAGAGTATAAGATTAAATGGAGCTTTTCTTAAAATGATAAATAGTATCTATCTAGAAACAAAAGCAAGTATTATCTGTAATGGGGTAAAGAAGAAGGCTTTCCAATAAAATCACAGGTGAAGCAAGGATGTCCACTATCACAATTATTGTTCAATATTGGACTTGAGATGTTAGCTATAGCAAGACAAGAAAAAGAAATCAAAGGAATAAGAATAGGCAATGAGGAAACAAAACTAGCACTTTTTGCAGATGACATGATAGTATATTTAGAGAACCTGAGAATATAAACTAAAAAACTAGTTGAAACAATTATCGGAGTTGGAGGGTATAACATTTTTTTACACAAATAAAGACAGATCTAAATGACTAGAGAAATGTTAATTGTTCATGGTTTGGTTAAGACAATATAATAAAAATTACAATTCTGCCTAACTTAATTTACATATTCAGTGGTATACCAAACTACTAAAGAATTATTTTATAAGGCTAGAAAAAATAATCACAAAACTCATCTGGAGGAACAAAAGGTCAAGAATATCACAGCTAGGTGGTGTACTGGATAGAGGACAAAGCCTGGAGATAGGAAGACTCAAGTTTAAATCTGTCCTCAGATATGTATCAGCTGTGTGACCCTGGGCAAGTCATTTAACTCTATCTGCCTCAATTTCCTCATCTGTAAAATGAGCTAGAGAAAGAAAAGGCAAAGCAATCCATTATATTTGTCAAGAAAATTCAATGTGGAGTCACAAAGAGTTGGACACAACTGAAAGGACTGAACAACAGTCTAGGGAGTGAATGAAAAAAATTTGAAGGAAGAAGGCAACCTAGCAGTGTCAGATTTTAAACTATATTATTGCTCCTCATAGCTGAAAATTCCTGCCTTAATTGTATTTGACTTTATTCATGCACAGATTATCCTGATTTCAACAAATGGGGAACAAGGGTAAGTGCATAATGCTGAACCTGAGTAAAAGAAATGCATTTGTGGCACCTGGGCTAGGGTGCTGCCACTCTCATCCAAGTACCTGATTTATTATGTAGGGTTCAAGTTCTTAAAGCACTTCTGTATGAAGTAACATATTTTTCTGAGTATCACAATAATAACAATTCTTTCATGGTTTTGATTCTTGGTCATGACTGGCAGTGCTGTTTTTGAAACAAAATTTTGACTTTTCAAGTTGCTGAAACCATACCTGCCTTCAACTACAAGCATTAATTAACTTAGAGTAATATTTAGGCCTTTTGTTTTCACAGGCCTTTAGCTTCCGACAAATGCATCATTATTTCTTTCCTAGAACACCACATATAGTTGTTTCATTTCTCTAAATAATTCTGATATGGTCTTAACCAAGTTTCATAGGTTCTACTCTTGCTTCCCACTCCTCTCTAATTTCAACAAGTAAAAAAAAAATCAGTATCCTAGCTCCCAAAAATTTCCATAGAATTTCTGAAGTTAAAAGGGATTTTAGAGAACATCCAATCCAATCATCATTTTATATGTAGGAAACTAACTCCTAAAGCAGAGACTCAAGTGACTTGCCAAAGGGCATACACTGTTCTAACCTCTGAACTAATGCTAGAATCCAAGTCTCTTCAACACATTATGTTGATACTGATGGCCCTCTGATATGATCTAAGTATATGTTATGGTACTGATCTTTTTTATTCTAAGTATAGATCCCACTTATAATTTATTTCTGTGCATAAAAATATGACCAAGCTTGGGAGATAATAATAGGAAAGATTAAAGTAATAACTAAAATAAACCTAAGAGAGATTTATGAGGTGAGGATAATTATTTTTAATATGCTCATAACTCATCATGACTAAAATAATGAAAAAGTTACATCTTTCGTTTCCAAGTTAAAAAGATGGCTGCCAACTAAAGTGAACCAAACCCAGCCTGTAGGCAATCAAGAGAAATACTATATTCCTAAACTATGATCAACACAGCAATTTTCTCTACAAAATATTCTGCATTTAGTCTCCTCAAACTTTTCAATATAAAACAAATTGAACAAGATAAAAAAATGGAAAACAAGAAAAATCATACAAGTGCCTATAAACTTATAATACAAATAAAAATAACAACTTAAGATACTCAGTTATTGTCATGTAACTGTTGCAGAACTTAGTATAAGAAGGCCTATTTTTCCTAGGTCTCTGGGATCCTCTTCTCCTAGTGTAGCCACAGCACTCAAGGAGATTCCTAGAAATCTTAAAAGACATGTTCTAGTGTGTTCTTTTGGCTAGATGCCAGAGGAGATGGCTGGACTTGGTTTGAGGTCATGAAGAGGGATCTGAGGAGAGAATGAGAAGTGAGGGCAAAACAGAAAACTGACAGACTAGAGGGGAAGGCTTTGGGGTCTGCTGCTCTGATACCAAAGTGCCTTGACCACCACCTCCTGAAGCTTCTCAGCTTTTAAGAGTTGGCTTGCCATTGTTGGGGCCACGTCAGGGATAGAGATTCCATTACCAAAAGCCAGCCCAATGGAGAATCTGAGATGACTTGATGAAATAAAATTGTTTTGGGTTAAAAATAAAGAATTGAGCATAAGAGGCTTTAACATATTTTTTGATAGATGCAATAACAAAAGATATGATCAACGGCAATGTTAGTAAAATTATTTTATGATTTTTTTCTAACTGTTCTTTGATAGATTTTACTATCTTTTCTCCCCACTCTATAGGTGCCTAAAGTCCACTGTCTTGACTGAGAAGCCCTTCACCAATACTATCATTTTATGAGGGCACACCCCTCCGCTACGTTCACTATGCTACCAGTTTGACTTATTCTCCAGATTTCCTACCAGGAGCCTTGACCACAAGATGTATACCTCCCTCTTTGGAGCTCCCTTTTACATTTGTTTTCTCTCATTCAAATGTAAGCCCCTTGAATATAGGTACTGTTTTGTTTACTTGCATTTATATCTCTAACACTTATTAAATTCTACCTATCTACCAATGTATCTATTTGTCTATCATCTGTCTACTACTGACATCTATCATGGATCTATCTATATCATCTTCCTGTCTCAAAGAATGAAGTATTAAACTTTAAAGAGAAATAACACAGCCTTTTACAGATAATAGAATTAAAAATAAATGACAAAAACCTCCCATCTAAATATGATCCAAATGCACTTTACTTTCTTTATAAAAGATGTGTTATGAAAAGTTATATGACAATTCATTTTTATTTTTTCCCTTAGCTTGGTCTTTTTTGACTGAAGGTGGGCAGATGACATGAAGTTTTTTTGTTCACTAATCTCTTGGTGAAGATCTATCTGTTCTCCAATATTTCAAGGTCTGAAATTTCAGACAATTCTTCTATAACTACTTAGTAGAGTCTTCAAAAATAGTTGTTTAGTGGCTGAAAAATTCATGACCTTGTAGTCAGCCTGCTGATGAGGATAACAGAACTTAGGCTGGTCAATGGACAAAGAAGACAAATGCAGTGCTATCACTCAGCCTATTAGAATTTGAGCTCTGCTGGCAAACCCTGCAGGATTCCAGGGTCATTTCCACATTGGATGATGAATTGAAATGGATTCAGCAGAGGGAATGATCCATAAAATTCTTAAATGTACTAGGGAAGCTCCCTACAGCAAGCTTCCCCAAGAATTTTTTTTTTGAAACAGAACTCATTTGTATTGTAAATAATCCCCACTAATTTATCTCTTTATTAAGTCTGAATTTTCCTAAAGTTTAGTACCTAAAATACAGGAATCCCAGCTAACAATAACTGTAGGATCTTGGGGAAATCATTTCAATTGTGTGTTTGCCTCATCACCTATAAAATAGGAGTAATGGCACCTGCTACATGTTTGTTATAAGGATCAAGTGAAATAATACATGTTAAAGAACTCTGAAAAGCATTAGTAAGTGAGTGATTGCTATTATTAGTTACATAAAAGGCCCCTACCAATGCATAGTTATTTGTACTGTTGAAAAATTAACAGTTCATATCACAAGTAAAAAAATTCAAATAAATCAGGCTTGTGAGTCAGGAGACCTGGGTTCAGGTCTCACTTCTACCACTGTGAATTAATGTCTCTGAATTTCTTCTGTAGAAAATGAGGAAGCTGAACCAGATGAATTCTGTGGTTCCTTCAACTCTAACTCACTTTTGACTCAGCTAACAAAAGCTACATTTTGCCAATGGTTTCCAAGCTTTTTCAGAGACTGTTTCACTTTTCTCTTGGCATGGTCTACAGATCTATTCTTTTATGCTTCCATCTAGTTCCAAACCAGTAAAGGTAGTAAGGAACATGTCATGCTTTCCTTGCTCAGCCAGACCCAAGTCCTGGGGAGGCTTTCTCTCACATTCAGTCTCTCTCTCACACTCTATCTAAGTGAATAAACGGGAAGAGTCAATCAATAGAATCTAAGGTTATTTAATACCATTTAGCGAACAGATCATGAGGAGATACTATCAACCTACAGAATACGTCTTTTATTTTCCCTATTACAATGGACTCTGTGTCTCATCCAAGTATTCTCCTGCCACATTATCAGAGCTATATTTCACTTTTTGGATGGGGGTCTGATTTCCCTGATTGGGCACTGGCATTCTCCCTTTCACAATTATATTAAGGTATGAATTCTGGAGTCAGACAGACTCATCTTCCTCAGTTCAAATCTGGCCTCAAACACTTACTAGCTGTGTGGTCCTGGGCAAGTCACTCAACTATATTTTCCTCAGTTTTCTCATCCATAAAATGACCTTGAGAAGGCCTGGCAAACCACTCCGGTATTTTTGCCAAAAAAAACAAACAAACAAACAAACAAACAAACTCCAAATGCAGTCATGAAGAGTCAGACATGACTGAAATGAAGGAAATGAATGCATTCTTAAGACTCTAAATATTTCCCTTTTCTCTACCTCTTGTTTCCTAGTGAAACAATTCTCATATGCTAGAAAACCAAAATTTAAAAAAAAAAAGCATTTTAGCATTGGGAAGCTCCCAGAATACATGGATGCAGTGCTTCCTTTTCTATGAACTTCATTATAATCTTATTCCCCATTGTGGTCTTTTTATCCTGTTCCCAATTTAATATTCTACCTATCCTCAAGATTGTTCTCTCTGTATCGCAAGCAAAACCCATAAATTTTTTTTTGCCCCTCCTCAAGTGAGTATCTTGCTTTTTCCTTGGCTTTAACATGTATACACTGTTTATATGGTCCATGATTAGATGCTAAGAAAAACTAAAAGTACATTTTAGAACTTAAATTATCATAAACTAGAAACCACATAATCTGCTTTATAGAAACCCAAAAAGGTAGCATGGCCTGTCATATAGCCACTTGGTCCCAGAGCCAGTACTAAAGCCAGGTCTTCAGACATGCAATCCTGTCCTCTTTCATTATGTGCTGCTGCCTCTTTGTACTGGCAAAATCCACAGTTAGGTAATCAGTTTGGGTCTATCCTCTACAATTTCAGCCGGAAACAGAATTTTTCTTTACTCCACATCCAAGCTAGTGACAAGAGGTGCTATGTGCATCACTTCACTGCTGCAGCATTTCATGCAAGAAATAATGCTAGCTCTCTGCTACCTAAGGTAACTCCTGTGCTTAACAGTTTTTAGTTTCCATTTGTACAGCTTTTTAGAATCCTTTAACAAAAGTCTTATATGAATATAAATATATGACTTAGGATTAATAAGCCCAGGTTCCCAAGGGTTAGAGTCCCAGGTGTGAGGAACCTGCAGCCTCGAGGCCATATGTGGACCCTTCACAGAACAAATACCCTTAATAAAAGAGAATTTGTTCTGTAAAATTTGGACTCAGTCAAAAGACTGCACCCAAGGACCTAGAAGGTTACATGTGGCCGCAAAGCCTAAGTTCCCCACCCCTGGGTTAGACTATACACATGGTAATGAAATTATTTATCACTGGACTCAAAGGACTTTACATTTTGAAAGAGACAAGATATAACCCACTAAATTTTTTCCCAAGTTATTGGAAAACACTTTTTAAAGTTACTCTTGCCTTTTCTCTATCTTTTTAAGATTAGGAAAAGTTTAAGGCAGATGCTATTTTTGACCCTTTCTACAACTACCTGAGGTCTGATATCAAACAATGATAAAAAAAAAGTTTATTAAAATAATATTTTTAAATGAATATTCATTCTCTTTGTGCTTGTCCTTTAACAATGGTTATAGAAATTCTACTCCCTGCCCCTGGAAATCATGGGAGAAGGAAAAGTGTGCTTGAATTAACAATCTCAATTTTTATACAAGAAAACCTCATCATTTAGACCCCAGTAATTTGCAGTAATTTGGTTCGGCAATACCATGGACATAATACAGTGACTCTTATTTAATATAAAGCTTAAAAGAATCTTTCCCTCTCTGAGGGGAAGGAGAATAAAATTTAGAAATGTTCCATTGGAACCAGATTTATTCTGAATAGACTCAATTCAAAATTTACTTGTTATAGTAAAATAATGCATTTATTTTCATAAATTCTAAATTTATAATAAGTCAGAGTGTAGGTTGAACTTAAATTTCCTAAGCAAATTAGTATGAATAAAATTATAGGAAACATACTTAAGCTACTTATAATAATGTAATAAGGACTGCACAATAATCCTATGCAGTCATGACAAACTAGTTAGTTGTACCCAACTAAAGATGTTCCGGAGAAGGACTTCTACTCAAAATTGTTAGAAATTAATTTTAATTATTTCATATACCTGAAAATGATAAAACAATATTTCTATAAAACTATCATAATTCCTATTATTCACTACTTAAGAATAGATTTCTCCCAACTAAATCTGAATTAGTGAGGTTTTGCGATATATTTTACATGTGGATGGTCCTTTATGAAAGGGAAAACTCCTAAAAGGTTTTAAAATAAAGTTGTAGGCAATTCGAAAGAAGCATGTAAATAAATGTATTTCTTTCCTTTTTAAACTGCATAAGTACTAATAATTCTCAAGAATTCATAGATCACGAGGCAAGTTTAGAGAATCAGTGATCCTTTGGATTTCACGAGGATTTCAGGATGAGAATGGAGACTGTGAGATTTTTAACATGTATATGTAAATATATTTAACTTAGGTGTTGTGTTTGCAAATTTGAATATGCATTCATAAGATAATGTATTAAAATTCTACCATAAATACATTTCCAGTTTATTCACATTACATAAATAAAATGTTATCAATGACTAATTATTATTTCTTAATAATAATGATAAATAAATAATAAATAAAAAATCCTCTCATAAGCATTTGAATCATAACTGTTATATTTCCAATTGGAAAACAACTAGTAACAAAACAACTAGTAGACTGATAATTTTTATGGAATTTATAACTTATGAAATTAATTTATACTTTATACATTTAATACATTAGGAGTTGTTTTTAATGACCCTTTACAAAAAGTCTCTTGATTAAACTTCAAGACAGAAAGTAATGCTCTACCTACAATAGGATTTGTAAACAAAATGCCAACACACCCTTAATGATATTAAAGCCATTGTATATTTATTAATCCGTAGATTACAACTCTTAATCCAAGTTTTTAAAATAGTTTAAATGCCATATAGTCATTTGGTAAGAGATAAAATGGTTATGTTAACTAATTAATAGACAAAAGTGACCTGATTCCTTTGCTTAACTGTTTTTTTTTTTAATATGTTTAGTTTTCAGCATTGATTTTCACAGGAGCTTGAATTACAAATTTTCTCCCCATTTCCACCCCCCCCCCACTCCAAGATGGCGTACACTCTGGCTTCCCTGTTCCCCAGTCAACCCTCCCCTCCGTCATCCCACTCCCCTCCCATCCCCCTTTCCCTTCCTTTCTTGTAGGGCAAGATAAATCTCTACACCCCATTGCCTGTGCAACTTATTTTCTAGTTGCATGGAAAAAAAAACAAAAACTTTTTTACTTTTGAACATCTATTTTTTAAAACCTTGAGTTCCAAATTCTCTCCCCTCTTCCCTTCTCATCCACCCTCCCTAAGAAGTCAAGCAATTCAACATG
>CM053625.1:261067355-261083539 GCA_028646595.1 Phalanger gymnotis
GATGCACAGGCAATGGGGCATAGAGGTTTATCTTGCCCTACAAGAAAGGAAGGGAAAGGGAGATGGGAGGGGAATGGGGCGACGCAGGGGAGGGAAGACTGAGGACCAGGGCAACCAGAGTATACGCCATCTTGGAGGGGGGGTGGAAAGGGGAGAAAATTTGTAATTCAAACGCCTGTGAAAATCAATGCTGAAAACCAAACATGTTAAAAATAAATAAAAATAAAAATAAAAAATAAAAAGAACTACACTATGAGGATACCGAGAAAGGGTCAAGTAGGTGTCTTCCTTCTCCAATTCACACAAATAGCCAAAGTGACCATCTTGAAACACAGGTCTTACTTGTCATTCCTTTATTCAGTAAGCTCTAGTGGCTCCCTATTATTATTGGATCAGATACAAATTCTTCTATTTGGTATTTAAAGACTTTCACAAACTCATTCCAACCTACTTTTCCAAACATATATCAGTTCTCTTCCTGAATTCCACCCTATGGCCACATACAACATTCTATCTTTCTCTCTATGCCTTACAGAGGCTGTACCTCATACCTGAAATAAACTCTCTCCTCACATCTGCTTCTTAGAATATATAGTTTCCTTCAAAGCTTAGTTCAAGCACCACTTCCTTTAAGAAGCCTCTTCTGAATTTCCTACCTGAAATTTTCTTGTATTTACTTTATATATATTTTGCATAAACTTATACAGATTCACATTGTTTCCCTCGATAGAATGCAAGATGCTTGATGGCAGGGACTGCTTGATTTCTATGTATTCCTAATGCCACTTAATGCTTACTAATTGATTGGCTGTTAGAATATTAGTTTTCCTTTTATAAATTATTTTAATACAAAACAAATACATAGTAAGAAAAGAAAAAGAAACATCGTTTACTTAAATATTGAAACTTAAATACAAAATAAGAAAAGAAAAAAAAGGATTGCCATGTGCACAGCAGATCGTAAGAGAGGAATCAAATCTAAGATTTATCAGTAAGAATGGAGGCTCTTGTAAATTTCCATTTCAAGAAAGCCTATATAATAAATACTACACATTGTATTCAAAGCAGTCCATCTTTACTTCCTTGTAGGTTTTCTTTTGTTCTCTGCTGTGTACTTTTTATTTTGTTCTTTTTTTCTCCCTTCTGTTCCCTTAGAAGGTACAACTGAGGGATACAAACACACATACATATATATGAAGATATATACATGCATATACACATACATAAGTATGTAAGTATACATATACATATACTTAAGATATCTATAATCATACCCATATACAGATATATACATTCATATGCATCAATGTAAGACCATAGTATACTTATTTGTCCTCTATTTCTCTGACAGTGGATAACCTTTTCTTTCTTATGTGCAAGTCTTTCCATATTTTTCTAAGTCTACCAACTCGTCATTTCCTACACCACAGTTATTCCTACACTCTCTAGTTATTTTAAACAGTCTAAAAGAATAATGATTAATATGGCTGACATATAATGTAGTTTCTCTATTTTTCTCTTATGATTAAATCTATTTTAGCTTTATCTTTCTCTGAGATCATGGTTACTACCATGCTTTTCTTCCCTAATAAATTCTACTCCTGATCTTTATTTTATGTTTGTATCTCTTATTTCCTATCTTTCCTAACTCCTCTGCTTCTACCAGGCCATTATTTCTACATTACCTTGCCTTCCTATTAATTAACCTATCCCCCTCAAAGGATCCCTCCCTTATCCTTCTATTCCTGTTAATCTAAACATCCTTATATTAAATCCCTTCTTATCCTATTCCCTCACCCTCCCCTATAAAAATCCTTCCCTTATCCTCTCCCCACTGCCTTAGCCTTTTATTTCTTTCTGAATTTAAAAGACTTTTATACCCTTCTAAGTCCCTCTTTAACCCATTTCCAATGAGAGTGAGCAGGGTTCCAGAACTACCAGCCCTCTTCCCCCATCTAATTCCTCTCTGTCACTTCTTCCTCTCGCACCTCATTTGTATAAAATAATCATCTTTTTATCTGCTCCTAAACGATTTTAATTTTTAAAATCATATACTCAGGTTTACCCCAATCTTTCTTAAGAACTATTCAATTACTAATAACAATCTTAGACATATCTTTCACATTTCATCATATAAAAGGTAAGTCCTCATTGAGTCCCTTGTAATTAGTCTTTGATAGGTACCTTATCTTTCTCTTGAATCTTATATGTCAAATCTTCTATTAAATTCATGTTGTTTTTTTTTTAACAAAATGCTGAAAGTCTGACAATTCATTAAATATCCATTTTTTTCCATTTAAGATTATGGTTAGCTTTGCTGCATGTGATATTTTCAGCTGCAACTCCAGTTCTTTTGTTCTTCAATATACAGTGTTCTAAGACCTGCAATCTTTTCATGTCGCTGCTGCTGCTAGGTCCTGGGTGATTTCTAACTGTGGCACTGCCATATTTAAATTGTTTTTCCTTATTGCTCATAATATTTTATCCCTGAGATGGGGGTTTGGGGATTTGACTATGATCTTCTTATGGGTTTCCCTTGTAGAATCTTAGGTGGTGATCAGTTCATTTTTTCTACTTCTACTTTCTCCTCTTGTTCTAAAGCTTCAAGGCAATTTTCTTTAATGATTTCTTGTATTACTGTATCAAGATTTCTTTTTTGATCATAGCTTTCAGGTAGTCTGGTTGTTCTTATGTTTTGGAAAATTAGTTTTGACAAGAGAAACGAATGTCTACTATAGAACCAACAACATACAACAAATGTTAGCATAAAGGCGGACAGGATAGGATGGAGGGAAATATAAGTAGTCTTTCACAACATGATTATTGTGGAAGTGTTTTTCATACTGATACTGTGTGGTCTATGTTGAATCGCTTGCCTTCTTAGGGAGGGTGGATGGAGAGAAAGAGGGGAGAGAATTTGGAACTCAAAGTTCTAAAAGTGGATGCTCAAAAAAAAAAGTTGTTTTTATATGCCACTGGGAAATACACAGGCAATGGGGTATAGAAATTTATCTTGCCCTACAAGAAAGTAAGGGGAAAGAGGATTGGGGGAGGGGGGTGACAGAAGGGAGGGCTGACTGGGGAACGGAGCAATCAGAATATATGCCATCTTGGAGTGGGGAGGAGGGTAAAAATGGGGAGAAAATTTGTAACTCAAAATCTTGTGGAAATCAATGCTGAAAACTAAAAATATTAAATAATAAAATATGAAGGAAAAATATTAAGTAATGTGACTGTTTAATATGCTTCATTCAAGGAGAATAGCTTCCCCACCTTTTGGCAACCTTGGTCCTCACTGAATACTAACATACTGCAAGAGGATAGGGGGGAAGGCAGAATCTTTCATAGTCTCATCAAGGCAATATCTAGTAAGATGAATATATCTCTTAAAATAAAAATCTTTTTTTTTCAAAGAGAAAAGATGGAGTGTCAGAAAGCACATACAAGTCATAGAGCAATGTTATTTCTGAGGAGGTTACGTGTCCTTGTTTTTGTGTGTTTATTCAGAGACTATTAGGAAGGGAGACAAACAGAGGTATGAGTTGGGTAGACACATTAAAAAAAACCCACAATTATGAAGACTAATGAAATCTTATAAATGATAATACTGAAAGATAAACTGAAAAACTTTCATTTCAGATATCAAACAAGAAGCAGGAATACTGGCCTCTTAATTTGGTATACCTATTTTGCAGATGAACTCAGGATCTGTGTTCTGGTCCTGGCCCTGACACTTACTACCTGTGGGACCTTGGGTAAGTTACTGAATTTATCTGGGCCTCAGTTTCCTTACCTAAAAAATAAGAGAACTAACTCAGCTGAATACTAAGGTCTCTTCGCAGCTCTAGATCTATGACCCTGTGTCTAATTTTTGATAATAAAATAAAATGAAAATGAACAATACCAGAAGGACCCTTATGTCTGTCACAGTAATTTTCTAGAGTAATATAATTTTATGTACATAAAATACATTGGCAGAGTTCTTTTAAACATTCAGAGTATTTTTACATATATTCTTTCTAGATACTCATAATATTGTTACTGGCAACAGTATTAGAAGGGTAACATACTATACTAATAACCTATACTATCATTTTCAAGGAGAAAGTATCAACAAGACTTTGAGTGCCCTCTATGACCTCTAAACCCTTCTAATTCTCAAAAACTATGACTCCATACGTTAGCTTATAAAATACTATTAGAGTTATATAACCAGCTACATGAGCCAGGCATCATGGGAAATATCCAAGAAATAAAAGACAGTTTTCCTGCCCTCAACGAACTTAAACCTTAGTTAAGGAAACAAGACCTGCAAAGCAAAAATAGTTTAAAACACAACACAGCAATATAAGTAGTGTTAAACAGTCATAAATACAGTAAGTACCAAAGGAGATCAAAGTAAAAGGAAATCAATGGGCGACAGACTAGTGGGGAAAGAATTTATGGAGGAAGTTGAGAAAAGAAATGGTATGCCATTTCTCCAGGTTTCTTGTACAATTCCCTAGCTAAAAGAAGTACCAGAAGATGCTTTTATAATTAGCTCTCACAAAAAGTCCTTGATTTTTCTCAAGGAAATAGGTTGCAAAATACTGTTTCTTTAAATGTGATTGTCCTATTCACACACACATACACACATCCCTTCTCTCTACACATGTATATTTTTATAGACAGATATACATAGATATCTATATCCTCTATCTATACATAGAGATATAGATATTATAGATATAGATACAGATGTACATGTAGATATAATCATTTAGTTATTAGGCTTTAAAAAAAAACCCAGTTCTAATTGTTTGGTGTCTTATGAGAAGTTTTTTAATTGAAGCTTGAGGGGCCAGTTACACATAAGCTTGCAATAAATGAGAATAAACTAAGTAAGGCTGACACATATCTATTTTTGTCACCTTTTTTTGTCATGTCTTAGGGCAGAATGGTAACCATAGGGAATTATATTATTACATAAAAATTCATCCATACATTGCCACAAAAAGTAATGAATTGGTAGTTTCAAACAAGTTTTCATATTTTTTTACCTGTCCTCAGACTTTATCTCAAATTATTGCAAAGCTATAAGAGTATATCAGCAATATGCCGTCAGAAGCTAAAGTTTCTTCTTTGGAAAGGCTGTGATAAAAAAAAAAATCGTCTACTGAGTCAAATGGTTTTCTGAGAAAATAGAATAAAAGTTCCATGATCTACACCATTCCATGCCCCCAACCCTGGTCAAAAAGAAAAACAAACAAACAAAAAACCTTTGTGCTATGATATGACAAGGCCAACCTGTAATTTTTGCAGCCTTTTCCTCTTGGTTCACTCTGTTCTCTTCGTCATCTTCATTGTCCTCTTCAAAGTCATCTAAATTGCCAATGTCAGCCTGCTTCATACTCATCAAACTGGCCAAACTTTGCATGTCTTCGTCCCTAAACCAATCATTCAAAACACAATTCATGTCATCAAATAGTAATGGTATTAATATTTTGTTTTTATAAAACAAACACCTTTCACTGCTCTTGTCCATGAAATACAGGGTTAATTAATCACTGTTAAGGAGGACAGTAAAATGCCATGACAAGATCAAATTTACTTTAAAATTGCACTTCATAAATAAAAAAAAACAGACCTGAAATATGCTTCCTTATCATAGAATCTAAGAACAGAAATTGACCTTAAAAGACAACTAGGGCAATCTGTACCTGATTGAAGAAAACCATGATTATCACCAGTGTTCATGTTGCCTCTGCTTAAAGTGCTCCAGTATGGGACAATACAGACCATTCCAATCTCAAATTTTCCTTTCTATCGTATCTAAATCTACTACTCTATAATTTCCAGTAACTGTTTATAGTTCTGCCCTGTAGGGCTAAGCAGAACAAGTCTACTTCCTCTTCCACATGACAGCCTTTCAATACTCGGAAACAGCTGTCAAGAACTCTCCCTTTACATCTTCCGTTCCCTAGTCTCAAGCACTATCAGTTCCTTCCATGGATTTTCATGTGGCAATATTCTCTAGTCTTCTCACCATCCTGGTCCTCTTCTTGTGGATGTTTTCTAGCTTGTTAATATCTTTCCTAAAACACAGTCCCCAGAACTGAATATCGTGTTCTAGATATGGCATGATCAGTGTATATTTATAAGAGAACAATGATTTCCCTCATTCAGGACACTGTTTCCCTAAATGGAGTCCAAGAGCAAATTAATTTGGGGGGCTGTTGTGTCATACTGCAGAACATATTGAGCTTATGGTATGCTACAGTCCCCAGTTCTATTTCACAGGAATTGGTGGGTAGTTTGACCTTTCCTTAGCTATATTTATAAACTGTTTTTGAATCCAAGTGTAGGAATTTACAGTTAAGCTTATTAAATTTCATCATATTCTATATGGCCCAACATTTTAGCCTGTTGAGATATATCTGGATGCAGAATCTGTTTTCCAGTATGTAAATCCCACATTCCAAGCTTTCTATCATGTGCAAATTTGAGAAGTATATCATTAATAGTATTCCCCCAATCAAAAGATCATTTCCTTTGAAATAAGAAAAAGAAGCAAAATAAGAGCTCAGTAGTTCAGATTACTCACCACTGTCTGTAATTAGCAACCCATACATCCTAAGTAGCAGTCTTATCAAGTTGTTTTTTCTCTTATAACCGATATAGCTAAAAAACATTCCTCATGGCCCTAAACTCATTTTAGGTTTTGGTATTCCTGACATAATTCTTACATGATCATGCTACTGGTGGCACAGCCAAGACGGCTGAGTAGAGGAAGCACTACAGCCCAGTTCTGCCAATGTTTCTCTCAAAAAAAAACGCCAAACTTTAAAATAATGCCCCAAATCAAATTCTGAAGTGACATTTTTCAAGACAAGACAACTTACGAGGTGAGAGAGAGAGGTCTGTGTTACTGGAGTAGGGGCTGGCTTGGAGCACACATTGTGGCAACACTACCTGTGGACCTTGGAGGTGGTTGCAAAAACAGCCACAGCACTTTGGGGGGCTTTCAGCCCAGGGATAGTACAGAGATTGGACAACTGGTCAGAAAAAAAGAATACAAGGGATACCTGTGCTAGCACTGGGCACAGGACTGAGCACTATTTGGTAATTCCATTGCCCGTATCCATTTTTGGGTTGAAGTTCTAGGGTGGACAGCAGCTAGCACTTGTGTTTGCAAGGAAGCAAATGCCCTGAGGAACAACAGCATTTGTGGCTACAGAAGAGCACTGGCCCTTCCTAATTAAGGACCAGAGTACAGACGAGGAAAGCAGTGACCATACCTCTCCCCTGATCACACCACTTTGGAAGAATTGAAAACTTACAAACACACTAGAACTGGTTGTGCAGAAAGCAGCACCAAAAAGTTTGAGACAGCATCCCCCTTTCCCAGGTGAGTAGAGCCCAACTTTAACATAAAATTGGAAAAAGAGCAAACATTGAAAAAGACGAACTTGACAATAAAAAGCTACTGTGGTGACAAGGCAGATCAAGACATAAATTCAGAAGAAGACAATCAAGTCCAAACAGCTACAAGGAAAGCCTCAAAGAAAAAATGTGAATTGGACAAAAGCCCAAAAAGAATTCCTAGAGTGCTAAAAAATTGTTTTCAAAATCAATTAAGAGTGGTAGAGGAAAAACTGGGAAAACAAATGGGAGTGAGGCAATAAAATTATGAAAAGAAAATTAACACCTAGGTAAAAGAAGAAAAAAAATACTGAAGATCTGCCAAAATTAATAAGCAGACCTGCAACGGAAACTCAGATTTTCTGACTCTAAAATTAATTTAAAAAAACAAAACAAAACAAGAATTCTTTCACAAAATGCTAGAGCATTTTGCAATTATGATTAAGATTCAATGCTGAAATGAAATAAAATTCACAATATGATAGATTATCTGGCCTCATACACTTACTAGCTATGTGATCCTGGGCAAATCACTTAATCTTTGTCTACCTCAGTTCCTTCATGTAGAGAAAATGGGGTTGATTAATAGCAGCTTCCTGTGAGGGTTATTAGGAGTATAAAATTCAACAAAATCTGTAAAGCATTTTGCAAACCTTAAAGAACTATTGTGCCAACTATTATCGCTAAGCAGCTTTTTAAAAAATATCACTTATCCTATGAATTAAAAAAGGTTAATTGGGAGAACTATGAATAAATTAAATACTAATCACTAATTTTTTTTAAAAAACATGTTGTTAAAAGTGCTGTAAAGATTATTTATTTCAGGAAACACTTATGAAACATGACCATTTACCAAATACTGTTTCAGTCAGGGGGCATGGGAAGTGGGAGACGCTGGGGGAAAAAGATACAAAGTTTAGGTAAGACATGGTTCCTGCACCTCATGGAGCTCACAGTCTGGTGAAGATATAAAACATAAATACAGTTAAATGTAATGTACAGTTATGAAGGAATAAGTGGATGAGAAAATTACAAAATGGTATATGAGGTATATTAGGGAGGACGGTTTGTCATATGGGGATCAGGCAAAGCATTTAACAGTGTTATGAGTTAAATTTCAGTTTCTTCATTTATAAACTAATAGGTGATTGTGCTACATGATGTTTATGGACTCTTCCAGCTCTAAGCAAGGGCTGTGAAACCTTAGGTTTTTATGGAAACACTAGACAATATATTTTGATTTGCCATTTTAGTGAGAGCTCTGTAGTAGCTTGGCTTCATTTACTAAAGCAATTATGTAAATTTCTATGCTTGTAGGTGGGCCTCAATAAATCGCACTATGGGGCCGCATGCATCCCACAGGCTGTATTTTGGACAGCCCTGCTCTAAACTATAGGAAAGGAGAAGAAATTTATGTGAAAAGAGTAGAAGGGGAGACAGTTCAGGCATAGGAAAGAGAACAAGGAAAGGCACAGAGGTAGCAAAATATAAGGTCAGTTTTAAGAGTAAAGAATAGTCCAGTTTTGCTGGAACATAAAATTTGTGAATGAAAGGGGTAAGATGGTAAAGGCAGAGTTATGCCAGATTGTGGAGGGCCTTAAATGCAAGACAACAGAATTTGCATTCTGCTCGGTAGGTAATAGGAAATTAATGCACATGTCTGACCAGGAGAGCAACAACCTGACCACAATTAAGAAAGATGATTCTGGTAGTAGTACAAAGGATGGAAATATAAATGAAAAAAGCAGATGAAAGACCTGTTAGAAGGCTAATGTACTATTAATAGAAGTGAAAGTTTGAAATCGAGTGGGGACAGTAGGAATAAAAAGGACACATGTTAAGAAATATTGCAGAAGTAGAATTTATAGGACTTAGCTACCGACTGGATGTGGGAGGTGTAGGAGAAAGAATAATCAAACCAAGTTAGCTTTAACGTTTTGATCATGAGGGTCAGAGAAAACAGGAACTCTCCTAGTTTTACCCATCCTTTCCTCCATTGCACTCCTATCTCAATAAATAAGGATTAATTAGTTAATTATTCCCTGCCACCTAAATATATGTCCACTAACTTAAAAAAAAAACTTTCCCTTTGCTATGCCATCCTTTCACATTAATGCCCTGAATATCTCCTCTTTTTCATAGCTAAAACCATAAAAAGAATAGTAAACACTTCTGGAGGCACTGCATAATTAAAAAAATGTTGGACCTCATGTTAGAAAGAACTGAAATCAATCTACCTCATACACTTACATGTGGTAGGATCCTCTCTGGGCATCAGCTCTTCTTTTACAAATTAAGGACAAAATAATAAGTACTACCTTGCTGGATAGTAATGAGAATCCAATGAGACAATGTATGTAGAGTAATTCTCAAAGCTCAAAGTGCTATATAGGTCAGGTAACACTACTACGTTCTTATTTTTTTTGATGGTGTTCAGACAAATGAACCTAGGACATACTATGCTCCTATTAGTCTTTCACATTCAATGTTCTCAAGACTACTGCACAGGGGAATAAAGTGAAATAATGGTATAAGGCTATATATATTAATACTTAATCTGGAGATTCATTGAGAACTTCTTTGGTATAGGTCCAGAGCAAACAAAAGAGGGATTGATTGATTTGACTGACATGTTCCTCATCCTGTTTCCACGTGCTTTTGATCACCTCTCCTAGATCCCTATATTTGGTAAGCTTTTTGTTCCATATAGCTTGGAGATTATAAAAATTTGACATAGCAACATCTATGAAAAACATTGTTCTTTTTAAAATATATTTTTATTTATTTAAATATTTCCCAATTACATGTTTAAAAAAATTTAACACTCATTTTTAAGAGCTTTGAGAGTTCCAAATTCTCTCCCTCCATCATCCTTGAGAATGCAAGCAATCTGATATAGATTATACATGTGCAGTCATGGAAAACATATCTCTGTATTACCAATGTTGTGAAAGAAAACGCACACGTGCACGCGTGCGCACACACAAAATCAAGTTAAAAGAGTATGCTTCAATCTGCATTCAGAGTTTATCAGTTCTTTCTCTGGAGGTGGAGAGCATTTTTCATCATGCATCCTGAGGAATTGTCTTGATCTGAGGAGCTAAGTCTTTCAGAGTTGAACAACCTTAGGATCAACTTAAATTTAAAACTTAAACTGCCTTTACTATGTACAGTTTTCCTGGTTCTGCTCATGTCACTCTACATGAATTCATGCAAGTCTTCCCAGATTTTTCTGAAAGCATCCTGCTCATTATTTCTAACAGCAAAATAGTATTGCATCACAATCACATACCACAACTTCATCAGCCATCCCCCAATTGATGGGCATCTCTTTGATTTCCAATTCTTCACCACCACAAAAAAGAGCTGATTATATATGTGTGTGTGTGCATATATGGGTATATTATATACATATACACACACACATATTTTATTATAGCAGAGAGAATATTAGTCTTAGAGTTAAGAAGAACTGGGTTTAATTCTTTTTTTGGGGGGGGTGGGGGGTTGAGGTAATCAGGGTTAAATGACTTGCCCAGGGTCACACGGCTAGCAAATGTCGAGTGTCTGAGGCTAAATTTGAACTCAGGTCCTCCTGCCTCCAGAGCTGGTGCTCTATGCAGTGTGTCACCTAGCTGCCCCTGTTATAAATATTTCTGTACAAATATGTTACACAAATGTTACATATAAATATGTGTATATAATATTGTACTGCATATTACACACAATAGGAATATTTTGTATTTTTGGACAAATAGTTTAGGTCTTTTCCCTTTTTCTTTGATCTCTTTGGGGCAGACTTCGTGATATTTCTGGGTCAAAGAATACAGAGTTTTTTTTAGCTTTTTGGCATAGTCCCAAATTGTTCTCCAGAATGGACTGGTTCACAACTCCAACAATGCATTATTATCCCAATATTTCCTCATCACCACCTGCCTGTGTCTCTTTTTTTGGTCAGGTTAGTTAATCTGATAGGAATGAGGAGGTATCTCAGAGTTGTCTTAATTTACATTTCTCTAATTATTAGTGATTTAGGGCATTTTTTCAAGTCACTATTGATACCTCTGATTTCTTCTGAAAACTGCCTGTTCATATCCTTTGACCATTTTATCAACTGAAGAATGGCTCTTATTTTTATAAATTTGGCTCAGTTCTCTACATTTTTGAGAAATAAGGCTTTTATCAAAGAAATTTGCTATTAAAATTTTTTCTCAGTTTCCTGTTTTCCTTCTAATTTTGGCTACATTAATTTTGTTTGTGCACAAACTTTTTAATCTCATGTAAATAAAATTATCCACTTTATTTCCTTTAATCCTCTCTGTGTCTTATTTGGTCATAAACTCTCCCCTTATCCTTAGATCTAATAGGTATATTTTTCCATGCTCCCCAAATTTTCTTACAATATCACTTTTTATGTCTAAAATCATTTATCCACTTTGACCATATTTTAGTATACATTTTGAAATGCTGGTCTGCATCATATTCCAAGACCTGTACTCTTTTAACATGGTAGCCACTAAATCTTGGGTCATCTTGATTGTAGCACTATGGTATTTGAATGGTTTCTTTCTGGCTGCTTAAAGTATTTTCTCTGTGATCTAGGACCTCTGAAATTTGGCTATAATATTCCTGGAAGTTTTTATTTTGGGATTTCAATCCAGCGATGATCGGCAGATTCTTTCAATTTTATTTTACCTTCTGGTTCTAGGGTATCAGTGCAGTTTTCCTCAATAAATCCTTAAAATATAATATGTAGACTCCTTTAAGCATGGCTTTCAGGTAGTCCAATAATTCTTAAATTATTTCTCCTAGATCTATTTTCCAGGCCAGTTGTTTTGCTAATAAGATAGCTTATACTTTCTTCTAATTTTTCATTCTTTTGATTTTGTTTTATTGTTTCTTGATATCTCATGGAATCATTAGCTTTTACATGCCCATTCTAATCTTTAAGAAATTATTTCCTTTGGTGAGCTTTTATGCTTCTTTTTCCATTTGGACAACTCTTCTTTTTAGGAGCTATTTTCATTAGTGAATTTTTGTACCTCATCTTCCATTTGGCCAATTTCGTTTTTTAAGGTGTTATTTTCTTAAGTGTTTTTGTGTCTCTTTTACCAAGCCATTGATAGTCTTTTCATGGTATAGGTCAGAAGTGGGGAACCTATGGCCTCAAGGCCACATGTGGCCCTCTAGGTCCTCAAGTGTGGTTGTTTGACTGAATCTAAATTTCACAGAACAAATCCCCTTAATAAAAGAATTTTTTCTGTAAAACTTAGACTCAAAAGGCTGCACCCAAGGCCGCGGGTGTCCCACCCCTGGTATAAGTGATATATTTTGATCTGTGCAAAACTTGGATTTAAGTGAAGCAGAGTTGCAAGAAATCGGAGACCTCATTCTCTCTTCCAGAGTCATCAGAGTCCAGTAGCAAGACAAAAGTCACACAACTGGTGTGTTGTCATCACCACCACAACTGGTGATGACTCAGGATGAATAGAGGCCTTGGCATTTTTTGATGTCTAACCAAGGTCTAAGTACTCCGCAGTGCCTGCTGCAGCTGCCTTCATAGTCACTGGAATAAATTGCTTTCATCTGCCCATTCATCTGCCAAGGGAAGTCTTACATGCTTGGGGTAGACACATCCTTAACTCACCAACAGGTCTGAGACTCCTTCAGTTACCCTCAATCTGGTTTAGACTGTTTGCCAAAAAGGTTTTGTGGGGTGTGGCCACTGCCCATGCTACAGCTTCTTGGAACCACAGGTGAGAGTTGGGTGAATCAGGTGGACACCGAAGGTGGAAAGTAGCCCTGAAAAGGGCATGGTAGCCCTCACATCAGAGGTACTAGTCTTCCCTTAACACTCTTATACCCAATGTGGTGTTTCACCACATGGGCTCCAGGCCTGCCTCCACCCCCATGTCACAGATCTCTCTGACATCCTAAACTGTCTTGGGCTGTAGGAATGTCTCACCTTGACTTTTTTTGTTGGCTCTGCCACTCCAGAATTCAATTTGAAGTGTCATTTTAAAGTTGCTTAGAAGGGAGTGTTGGGAGAGCTTGACTGAGTGCCTCCTCTATTCTACCATCTTGGCTCTGCCACCAGAAGTCTAAAAACATTGTTCTTTATGCATAAATATTATGTCTAGGAGGACTGTGGTAACCCTCCAGTCTGTAATGATGGTCCAGTTTTAGTATAGTTTATTGGCTGTATTCTCCCAGATATTTGAAGGTTTATAGTTGTAGTATAAGAATTTGTTGCTATTAGTCTATGAACGACAGAAAGCTTCTGATGCAGAATTCTAGCCAGCAGCTGTTCATGTTTTGTTAGGCATCCAACAGTTGTTAAATATTTATAGCCTATATGAATACATTGCAGATTCTACTCTTCGTTGTATCAACAACACTGATTATTAAGTGGGTGCCCTCTTTAATTTCTGGTAACAAAACCTGGACCTGAATTGCCATCCCAAACCGCTCTTTTCCCCAACCAACTACATGACTCAGTCATTTGTTCTTTTTTTTTTTTTAACATATTCCTGACTGAATACATGTGGATTTTACCCATGGAGGATCTTTTGATTCCATTTTTTGATCTTATTTCATACACTCCATCTAGAGGTAAATAACTTTTGCTTATAAATTAAAAATCCAATATAACGCACCTGTTAGCAGTCTTGACCATTGCTCAATGAAGTGATATATTCTTGTCCCAAAAGTACTTCTGTATGTTTTCTACTTCTCATGTGTTCTATGATTATTTATTAATTTATCATTATTTATCAACTCTTTATCATTTTGTTGAGTAGTAACCTTTCTAGGTCGAATGTTGAAAAGACTTGTGATAAGCAACTAGGTGGTACAGTGGATTGAGCACAGGACTTGGAGGCAGGAAGACCTGAGTTTGAATCTAGCTTCAGGTAGGTACTAGCTGTGTGACAAGGGTAGGTCACTTAACCTTTCACTTTCCTCATCTCTAAAATGAGGATGATAAGAGCGCCTCACTCACAGGGTTGCTCCGAGGATCAAATGAGAAAATAAGAGTTGTAAAGCATTTAGTAGATTGCCTGGCACATTGTAGGTCCTTAATAAATGCTTGTTTCCCTCCTCCCTTCCTTTATGTCTTAGTTTCCTCATCTACAAATTGTGAAAGACAAAAGCACTGACCTTATAGGGTTGTTACGAGGATCAAATGAGGTAACATACATTCAGCACTTTGGAAACCTTAAAACACTATGTAAATGCTAATTTTTGTTAGCAATCACAAGAACAATAATGGCGTATGGACTTTTATTTAGATACTTTTGAAATTTGTTATGGTCAATTTTACAGTTCAGAAAGAATACATACAGACTGGCATTTCATGGCTGCTAATTGTTGTAAATATATTCTTCTAATTCAGCTCTGATTCAAGGATACTAATAAGTCTCTTGACATATTAGACCACAACCTTCTCTTTAATATCTTTATACTTGATATGTCTTTCCTGAAGAGCACCAAAGTATTTCTAAGAGTTGTTTCATCTACTGGTTTAACATATTATCCACATTCAATCTTGGAGTCTTAAATCGCTGGTTTTTTTTAATATGTTAAGAATTTTACGCTAAAGACCAACTGATACCTTTATGTCATTATAGAAAAAACTAAACTAAGGGAGCTGTTTAATATGTTTTTGGTGGAGGCATATAGCCTAATGTCATCCATGTGCATAAAGTTATTAATAAAATGATATGGTTTGTCAGACGTTAAATATTTATTAAACAATAACTATGTTCCAGGCCCTGTGTTAAATACTGGGTATACAAATAAAAAGACCATCCCTGTCCTCAAAGAACTTACATTTTTAAAAAAAATTCTTTTTTTGGCAACGCTCAGCACATAGTAGGTATTTTCTATTATTTTTCTTTTTTTTTACTTTACACCACTCGGTTCTACATAATTTTGAGTTCCAGATTTTCTTCCCTCCTTCCCCAAGATGGCATGAAATCCGATATATCTTCTATGTATAACTTCGCATTGAACTTATTTACAAACCAGTCAAGTTGTAGAGAAGAATTACGACCAATGGAATGAATCATGAGAAAGAAGACACAGAACCAAAAAAAAAAAACAAAAAAGAAGAAACCCACAAACAAAAACAGAGAAAAAAAAAGAGGGGGAAAAAAGGTGAGCATAAAGTATGCCTCAATCTGCATTCATATTTCATAGTTCTTTCTCTGGATGTAGATAGTATTCTCCATCATGAGTCCTTTGGGGTTGTCTTTGCATCTTGTGTTGCTGAGAAAAGCAAAGTCTATCAGGGTTAGTCCTCACAGAATCCATATATCTGTGGTTGTATATATTGTTCTCCGGGCTCTGCTCTGCTTACTCAGCATTATATTGTGCAGGTTTTCCCAGGTTGTTATGAAGTCGGTATCATCCCCATTTCTTATAGCACAACAGTATTCCATTACCTTCATATACCACAGCTTGTTCAGCCATTCTCCAATTGAGGGGCATCCCCTTGACTTCCAAATCTTTGCTACTACAAAAAGAGCTGCTATAAATATTTTTGTACATACATATCCATTTCCCACCTGTGTGATCTCTTTGGGATACAACCCTAGAACTGGTATTACTGGGTCAAAGGGTATGAACATTTTCATAGCCCTTTGGGCATAGTTCCAAATTGCTCTCCAGAATGGCTGGATCAGTTCTCAACTCCACTAGCAATGTAACAATGTTCCAATTTTTCCACATCCTCTCCAGCATTTATCATTTTCCTGTTTTGTCATTTTAGACAATCTGACAGG
>CM053625.1:261084039-261105564 GCA_028646595.1 Phalanger gymnotis
CAGCGGGGTATGACTGCTTGTAGACTAAACAGTTCTATGTTCCAAGCCTGGGGGGATGCTCCAGCTCTGCCACACCAGCACTCCTCCTTAACCAAGAACCCCCAACCTGGACTGGACTTAGATCTTCAGCAGGCTCTTCACTCCTGCTCTGATCAGCCACTTAATTCCTCCCACCAGGTGGGCCTGGGGCCAGAAGCAACTGCAGCTGTAGTTCTAAAGCTGCCCCACCTCTGCTGCCCCTGGGGCAGTGGCTGAACTGCAAACTCTATACCAGTGCCCAGAAGCTTCTCCCACTAACCTACTCTGTTGTCCTTGGTGTTTGTGGGTTGAGAAGTCTGGTAACTGCCGCAGCTCACTGATTCAGGGAGCTAGGGCACGCTCTGCCCGGCTCCCGGTCTGGTCGGTCTGCGTCGCCCATGCTGGGCCCCACTCAGCTCCACTCCCCTCCACTCCCAGCTCCGTGCAGCACAGACCTTACCCAGAGACAATCCAGGCTGTCCTGGGCTAGAACTTATGCTATTTTGTGGGTTGTGCAGTTCTAGAATTGGTTCAGAGCCATTTTTTATACGTTTTTGGAGGGACTTGGTAGGGAGCTCACACTAGTCCCTGCTTTCCAGCCACCATCTTGGCTCCACCCCCCTCCAAGTCTGTTTGACTACTTCTTGATGCCTCATAGAGTCATTAGCTTCCACTTGCTCAATTCCAATTTTTAATGAGTTTTGGTCTTCATTTTGCTTTTGAGTCTCCTTTTCCAATTGGTTGATTTTACCTCTAAGGGTGCCATTTTCTCTGTTTAGATTCTGGATCTCCATAGCCATTTCGCCAATCTTATTTTTTAAAGACTTGATTTGTCAGTGTCTTTTTTTTCCATTTTTTCTTTTACCTCCCCAATTTGGGTTTTAAAATCCTCCTTTACCTCTTCCAGTAATGTTTTTTGGACTTGAGACCAGGTCACATTCTCTTTTGAGGTATCGGCTGTGGTATAGTGTCACTGCTATCCTCTTCCAAATTGGTATTTTGATCATGCCTGTCTCCATAAAAGGAATCAATGGTCCTTGGTTTTTTTGTGTTCTTGTTCAAGTTGGTTAGCCTTTTCCTGGGTTTACAATGAATTTCTGCTTTTGGGGCTCAGGGCTCTCTGTACCAGGTTTCTTATTCTGGAGATTGTGAGTCTAGTTACTGGCTTTGTGAATTATAGCCTTAAGTTTCCTGAGGTGTGGGGGAGGGGTCTGACTGCCCGAAGTCTCCTCTTCCCCTGGGGTTTCTCTCCAGCACTGTTGCTCTTCAGCAATGGTCTCAGCTGTTGTTTGAGCTGGTGTGTGGCAAGGGTACGTCTGGGCTCCTGGTGTTGACCCCTGCTGGCTTTGCCCCTCTAGGACTCAGGAGCGGCCACTGAAGCCCCACTTCTGTCTCCTCTATTACAGCATATTTTCCCAAGGAATTCTCTTGGTGGGTGGGGTGGGGGGAGGGATTAGAGCTGTTTACCTGGCCATTATGTCTGGAGAAGTTCAAGAAGAAGAGTTTCATACCTTTGGGCTGCAAGCCTCAGGAGTTGATGTCTCATGGCTGGTGGTGTTGGGCTGTTGCCTCTCCTTGCTTCCACAGACTGGCGTCCTGTGTTGGGAGGCCTGGAGATCTCTGCCGGTTTCAGCACCCAGCTTTCTCCCAGTCTTTCTCCCGGAAACATTGGTTTCCATGGCTGCTTCTGCTTTGGTGCTGTCTGGAGCAGCTCTGCACGACAAGTGCTCTCCCAGCCCGGATTCATCCCATTGGCGTTTCGAACTTCCTGGCTTGAAAATGTGCCTTACTCAGACTGCTCGTGGTTTCTAACTCTCTCAAATCTCCTCATATTCACTTTTTTATAGTAATCTCACAAAACTCGTGAGAGAGCTCCAGTAAGACGCTGTTTTCACATGGCCATCTTGGCTCTGCCCCCAAGAACTTACATTTTAATAGGGAAAGGCAACATATAAGAGGAAACTCAATAGTGCGGGCCACAAAGAGAATGATGGATGAACCTAAAGAAGTGTAAAAGCAGTGCAGCTAATGGAAAATGGGGAGAAAAATGTGCTAGGCTCCCTCCTTACATGGAGGTTTTGGAGCTCATGACTCTGCACTCCTGTCAGAAGATCCAATCAGAGGGGCAGGGAATATTGATTAAATATGAGTATTAAGGCTGATTTAATTTTGCAAGATAATGAGATTTCCTAATGGTGTAGCTCTTGGGGCAGGAAGGCATTATAGAAAAATCCAAAGAAGTCCAAAAACAATAGAAGATTTGACTCTCTCAGAAGTCATTCTTTTTAGGAGAGATTACAATGGATGTTAAGACTAAGCAAAACTGTAGTGGGGTAAAACTGTTTCTCTAAAGAATACCAAAAGTTTTATATAAATTATTCTTGTCATTATTGTGTTGTCAATGTTTTAAGTAGAAAGTCATTTCTCTATGAGTGGAATGCTGAAATAGTGAAGCCCCCTCAGCATGGGATAAGGCCTGATATCTCCCGCTACTCATGCCCACCCTATACCCCCTCCTATATTTTTAGAAACTACTTTTCTGAGAAAGCAGAGATAAGAAATTACATCAGGAGACAGAGCCGAAGCCAAGATGTCCCACCTGCAAAGTCCCGTTTATCTTGCTTCTACTCCCTTTTTGCTGAATGCACAGTCCCTGCCTTTTTGTTCTTTGTTCTCTGCTACTGGGGAGAAAATTCTGCATTTAGAATGTGAGCTCCAAACCCAGTCAATTGGAAGAGGAGCCAGTGAGGGGTGGGGAAACTCTGTGTTAGGGTCTATTTAACTTGCTTTGAGCTGTATGCCACACACACACACACACACACACACACACACACACACACACACACACACTTGCTGACATCATCTTGGGCCACACTGGGGTGGGTCCTTTCTCATGAGAAAGCAATAAACTCCTTTTTGCCTTTTCTCAAGCACGGTCTCTATCTATTTTTAATGTGAGTAGTGGTCTCAGACCCACACACCTATGAACATCAAATACTACAGCATTATCACTACCTCTCAGTTCTACTTTATTTATCTGCAATTCATAAATAAACCAGGAGTGTTGGAACTAATCTGAAGGAAGGTGTGTGATAATCAATAAAGAGAATACAAAGGTTATGGTACTTTTGAAGGTTTCTTTTCAATAATTTCTGATTCAATAATAAATTGCACTTTAATATACAACCCTAAGATTTTTAGAATATTCTTTTTGCTCGATGTTATCTTCACAGGATCTGTCATGGAGTAGAGCCAGTAAAGACTTCAACAACCATTTAGTCCAATCCAGTCATTAAAAAGATGAGAAATTTAAGGCTAAGTATCTGTAGAGGTCACACAGATAGTTAGCTTCAGAGGTAGGATCTGAATACAGGTCCTCTGACTCCAGAATCTGCTCTTTCCACTGTGTTAACTGTCGATTTTTAAAAATGATAACAAGTTGGGAATGCTTTGCATAAAGTATGTAAACAAGCAGTTGTCCTGTATTTGGAAAAGTCACTGTTATTTTCATTTCTCAGTAATAGATATGTCATGCCTTCTGTTAAAGTGCTTTGGTAGTACTCCATATATAACTACGGAGATTCTGAGCCAATAGTTATGGATCTTATCCTACTCTGCTGCTTTGCAGATTTGCAGGAAGTTAAGCTTCAATCGCTTCCCTTGAAATACCTCTTTTGTTATTTACTATATTAAATGTACAATCTTTTTGCTTCTCTCTTGAAGCAACTTGCATCTTATATGCCACCCCTCCCTTTTATTACTGTGATACTTGAACATTCTGAAAAAGAATGTATGTGAGGAGTAGGAAGAAGTTGCTAAATGTGTTTATTTTTTAAACTGAAAATGAGTAATTCTAGGTTCATTGGGACAGACCAGTTGATTTGACTGAATTTTCTCTTATCTAGGCTTCAGAACATGTTATTGATTAGTTTGCACTTTCTGTAGCAACAAAGACATTTTAATCAGTGTTTTCCATTAATGTTGTGTTATCACTTCTTCCTGAATTTGCTTTCCTTTGTTTTTATTTTTTTTACTTGCGATTTCAGATTCTGACTCAGAAAGGTTCTTACTCAATAATGTTCTTACTTGCAAAACCTCTGAGTCAATAATTTTCAATAAATATTTAGTAAGCACCTACTCTTATGATAGACAGTTAGGTGGCTCAGTAGTTCTAGGCTTAGAGTCAGGAAGACATCTTCACCAGTTCAAATCTAGCCTCAGACACTTACTAGTTGTGTGACCTGGACAAAGCACTTAACCTTGTTTGCCTTAGTTTCCGCATCTATAAAATGAGTTGGAGAAGGAAATGGCAAATGATTCCATTATCTTTGCCAAGAAAACTACGAATCATCACGAAGAGTTGGATGTCTGAAACAACTGAATGACAGCAACAACATATGACAGGCACTGTGCTATTGTGCTAGGTACTGGGGATACAAATTCTGAAAAAGAAAGACAGTCCCTGATCTCCAGGAGGGTACAATGTAATATGGTAAGACAAAACAAAATGAAGCTGAAAAGTAGGGGTTGGAGACCCCTTAAGTATATGGTGCCGACTTAAGTATATGGTGAAGAAGTCCCAAAGTAGTGCTGCCAGGTGACAAATGAGGAGATGTCTGATTTGTCTGACTTGGAGTTCATGGCCCTGCCCTCCAAACAGTGAGGCAGAGGTTAGTAATGAAGTAGAGTTATCAAAGCTGATGAAGTTACATGATATTGAGGTTGGCCCAATCATGAGATTCCTGGTGGAGAAGTCAGAGAAGTTCCAAAGTAGTAGAGTCAGATGAGAAATTAGTTTGGGTCTCTGATTTAGAACTCTAGGATGAATCACTAAGGATTCCATAATAGCACCTCTCTAGGCTATCACTTCATCTCATTAAACTATCTCTCAAAACTTTTCTGAAGAGGGAATCGCTACTGTCAATTATGTTCATTTGTTGCTTTTAGTTGAGTCATTTATTGCTATGCAAATTAGTACCAAATATCAAAATATGATGTATTTGAAATTCAGGTCTAAGCAGTAATATAAACAGTTAACTATTCTCACTTCTACTGTACCTAATACATGTGAATCTTCTTTGAAAGATGGTAGTATTTTTCTTCTTGCTTTTTCAAGAACAGTTAGAAATTTCATTCTTACTCTCCTTGTGCTCTCACTCCAGTTAATTAACCTTATAGTGAAATCCTAAAAGACTATGTACAGTTATCCTATCATATATAATGTAATTATCTTCAATGTTCTTTTTCTGTCACTGTGTGTTCTAGGTGTACGTGTCCATGTTACTTTGTGTGTCTTAAATTTCAATCCCCTAGAGGCATAGGACCAGTTCTATAAAATTGTATAATGTTGTGGGACCACATACAATTGGTTGCTTAATTAATGATTTAGGATAGCAATGATATGGAACAATTTATTTATTTACTATGCATCAATCAATCCATTTCTGAATTCTACCTCCTATTAATGTATTCCTAACATTCAGCATGGTGTCTGGTACACAGTAAGCACTTAATAAATGCTTGTTGACTAATTATAAAATTCTAGGAAAATTCAGCCAAAGAGCAAGAAAGCATTAAAAGTTCATCTCTTATGCATCCATCCTTTTTATCCATAAGCTTTTTTTATATAAGGCTTTTTCATATCAGTTAAACAACAAGAATTTACTAAGCACTTATTCTGTGCTAGGCACTTTGCTAAGTGATAGGGATATAAAGGCAAAAAACAGTTCGAGTCTTCAAGGAATATACATTTAAATGGGGAAGAAAGCATGTAAATAACTAGGTACATAGAAAATAGATGGAAGGAATCTGAATGGGGATGGTACTAGCAGCTGAGAGGGCTGGGAATGGCCTCTTGTAGAAGGTGGGCTATGAGATGATTCAAATTCCTAACCAAACTTAAACAGTCTATATTTCAGAATCACAAAAGGACTGACTCCTTGATCCTGAAGGCAATAGAATACAAATAGCACCTTACAATATGAATTTTTAAATTTAATGCCACTTATGTTCACTTTGGTATTATTGCTCATTTTCTGAAATAATTGACTATAGTTAAAACGAAAAGTTGATTTATTTCAGATTCTCAAAGTATGATGAGAATGAAGGTATAGTGAAGGGTGTTCTCAGCTACTGATAGTATAGAACAGCCCTCTTCCCAGTTCTTCCTTTGAAAGAAAATTTAAAGCAAGATATTTAATGGGAAAATAACTTACGTGGCTTTTCCTTCACGAAGAAAAATGCAAGATAACGAGAACTGGAGAGTGGCAGATACAACTTTTTTAGACAATGGCTTGAATTTTAACTTGACATCCGTCTGAGTAGGCATAGGACTTGCATATTGTTTCATATTGATGCTGCTAGTAGCAAGTGCTTTTCTACGTCCTGATGGAGATTCCTGAAAGAAAAACATAGTAATGCAATTTCACCTTATTTAGTTAGCAGTCAAAAAGAACATTTTTTGACAAACTATATTTTACTTAAACCAAGCAGAAATTAGAAATGCTGTTCTTTCAGCAAAGTTGTATATAACAATAACTCAAAGAACATGTTGGCTAAGTTACTGCTATGTCTAGGGCTCCATTTCTGATTGAGTTCTAGGTATGGCCACAATTCTGATCTCCAAATCAAACAAGTATAGAATTGTGGACAGCAAAGATCCCAAAGGGAAGAGTATGGAGGATCACGAGGAAGGCTGAGAAAGTATAGCCTAAGAGGTCAGGAAAAGGAAAAGGCAATGATTTAGACTAGATATAACTCTGTTGTTTGTTTCTGAAAAGTTAACAACAGGTAAGCTCTGAAATAAAAATGGCAGCATTTTGATTTAGCTTTCAAAAGCTTTCAGTGCAAATAATAAAAATTAGGAGGAAAAAAAATCAGCATCCATATTTATTTTATTGTGGTGTCATGGCAAGTTTTTAACAATTAAAGCAAACTATATACGATATACCATATTACTACATCTCAGACTTTAACAAAAATGTAAAGAACTACTTAGATTTGTAATTCAAGATGTAAAAAATCTGATACTATAAACACGTTTGAATTATTTTTAATAAAATTTGTACATTTATTGTGGTTGACAAACTTGTCTCAAATGAATAATATTAATTTAATCGAAATATTCGAGTATCCTTTTCCAAAGTACTTGACATTTCTGCCCAGCAGAATAAGTCAGAATGTAATGTGTTATCCCCAAAGAATACCTTGTTTAAAAAAACTAGCCTTATCTGTCAAGATTATGCATAGCAATATTATACAGAACTAATAGTGCATGTAGATACCTTATGAATGAATTTCAAAAATGCATCAAACACTTGAGAAGGATTTAGGTCCTCTCAGAAGAAATACTTAAGAATATGCAAATACCCTCAAATGAATCAAGTTGAACAGATGCCACTATCACAAACAATACAAGTGTTCTTTCCCTGGCCGCTACTGTCAATCAAAGAGATTAGGGTCCAAGGTTCTGACAATGTGTAAAATGAAAAAATTACAATCAGGGAGTTTCAATTTAATACATTGATATGAACAATAATCTGTTATTGTACCTTTAGAGTAGTTAACTACCACTACAAGTAATACAAGATTCTAAGCATCAATTCTGAAAGCATTTCAAAGCAAATTTCCACATTTTCTTTGTTTCTGGTTTGTATGAAATAGATTGAGTTTAACTCTCAAAATAGTTCTATCCCATACCAATCATTTTTTCAATTTGCAAACAAAAAATTCCTGTCAATAAATAAGAGGAAACTTGAAGCATGAATAATTTTTAGAGAGCTGTTTTGTGATCATTTCTCTAAATCTAAGTTCTCACTGATTAGTATTGGACAGCTTAGGTGGTACCATGGATAAAGTACTGGGCCTGGAATTAGGAAGATCTGAGTTCAAATATGCCCTCAGACAATAGCTGTGTGACCCTGGGCAAGTCACTTAACCCCTACTTTCCTCACTTCCTCATCTGTAAAATGGGGACACACTGGAGAAAGAAATAACAACCACTCCAGTATCTTTGCCAAGAAAACCCCATGGACAAAGTCTATGGGATTATGTAGAGTTGGACACAACTAAACTGCTGATTAATATTCATTTTTTAGCTTAAAAATGACCTAGTTATGAAAAGTTTCTCTACACTACAAGTTCAATAGGATGCGTAAGATTTTGAAAATTTTTATCAATGCCTCCAAAAAGATAAAATAAAGAATTACAGCTGTACACGTTTAATTAGCTAAGCAGACTAGTAATTGACTACCAAACAATGCTGCTGAAAGTAGCCCTTGAGTGAGGTCTAGAAAGATGAATAAAATATCCCTGTGAGGTCTGGAATCTGTACTTTCAGCTTCTTTTTTAATCACCAGGATTCCAACAGCAGTTTTTTTTCCCTCCAGATCCTTTTCCTTGTCTTCTAAACATGATATTCTGTGAAGCTAGGGGTACAAAATGACAGCTTATTGAAATGTATGATGGATGTGATCAAAACTATGTCATTTGCAACTGTGGTTTTGAAAGGGTAAATTTGTAATTCCTAAGGTGGTATTGGTAACCTTCGAAAGATCTTGGAGAATAAGGACAAAGGAAAATACTGCTTCAATTTTTACAAAACAGAAGATAGGGCCATTTGTGAACTACAGAAGAAGAAAGCTTAACTTCACCAGGAAAAATGGTAGAACACATTATTAAGGGGATGTTTTATGAGTACTTATAAAAGGAAATCCTTGGTTACTATATACAATCAGAGTTCCTGTCAGACTGCCAGTCAGTCAGTCAGTTAGCATGTATTAAGCATCTACTATGTGCCAGGCACTGTGATAAATGCTGGAGATACAAAAAAGGCAAAAGACAGTCCTGGCTCTCAATGACTTTACAATCTAATTGGAGAGGAAACACACACACACAACTATGTACAAATAAGATATAGAGAAACAGATGCAGGGAGATGGAGAGGGGAGGGGGGAAAGAGAAGGAGGGAAAGGTGGAGGGAAGGGGGAACAAAAAGAGGGGGAGACAGACAGAGACAGAGAGAAAGGGAGAGAAGGAGGGAGGAACAGAGAAGGCAGGAGGAAGAGGGGGAGGATAAACTGGAGATAATCAACAGAGGGAAGGTACTAGCATCAAGAAAGATATATGAAGGAAATGCAAAAATAATGTATTTATCTTTCAGCAAAGCACTTGACTAAATCTCTGGTGTTATGCTTGTAGGTAAGATTTGCATTAGTTAGGTGGATACAGAACTAGCTGAATGACCAGATTCAAAGAGTAGTCTTTTTTTTTCAAAGAGTAGTCTTTAAAAGGGACATTGTCACCTTGAGTGGAGGTCTCTGGTGAAGTACTTCAAATATTTGTCTATTTGTTTTGTTAAATATTTTGACAATGACTTAGATGAAATCATAGAAAATAGTTAATGCAAAAAAAAAGCTTATAGGACCATAGATCTGGAAAGAGAAGTGACCACAGAGATCATCAAGTCCCAACTGAGACACTCAGAAGTTAAGTGACTGGCCCAAGATCAACCATATAGCAAGCAGCAGAAACAAGATTAAAAAAAAAAAGTTCTGACTCCAAATCCAATGTACTCTTCACTTGATCGCAGCTGGAGGTACAAAAGTATTTGTTCTTTACACTATAACACGTGCAGAGTCACATAACTATAAAGTGGTGATCTGGGGGTTTTACTGGACTTCTAGCTCAATATAAGTATGATACTGAAGGAAAAAAAGTTATGGTTCCCCAACCTAAACTGTCTTCTATGGGAACTATTTATTTATTTGTTACCTCCTCCACTAGAATATAAGCCACTTGAGGTCATGGACTTTCCACTTCTGCATCTGTATTAGTTAGCACAGAGTCTGGCACATGTTGTTCAGTTGTGTGACCTTCGTGATATTGCAGTGGTTTGCCATATCCTATTCCAGCTCATTTTGCCCAGGGTCACACAGCCAGTAAGTGTCTGAGGCTAGATTTGAACTAAGATCTTCCTGACTCCTGGCCCAGCTCTCTATCCACTGCATCTCCTAGCTTCTTGTCTCACCACAAATTCAATAAATTTCCATTCATTCATTCAATAAATGATTCATTACTCAAAAAAAAGCAACATGGTTAGTCTGGAATTATTTTCTCTCAAAAAGAGCCAGGATGATTTGCAATCATTTTGCAATCATTTCCTCTTCAAAAGTCAATAATTAACACTCCACTTATAAAACATTCTAGAATTCTTTCAGGCATTGAAATCAATAGAGTAACCAGCGGTTTTCAGTTACTACTTTCCTGAAAATCAGGGCAATATTTGTCTTCTTCTGATCCTTTGGCCTTTCTCATTCTCCAAAATATTTCCTTGTTTTGTTTTTTTAATTTTTTTTTCAGTTAACAAAAATTTATTTTCTCTCACTCTTACTTCCCCTCAACAACAATGGAAACGGAAAAAACCTTTGTAATAAATATGCAAAGTCAAGCAAAAAAAAAAGCCCTATTGGCTATATCCAAAAATGCATATCTTGACCTGTACCACGAAGCAATCATCAGTTCACTAGAATCATGATTGGTCATGGCATTGAACAGAATTCTTAAGTCCCTCAAAGCTGTTTATCATTACAATGTTATTGAATAAATTTTTCTCCTCCTTCTGCCCACTTCATTCTGCATCCCCGTCATTTCTTATGGACAACAATATCCTATAACATCCATATATCACAATCTGTTCAGTCATTCCCCAATTGATGGGCACATCTTTAGTTTCAGTTCTTTGCCACTACAGAAAGAACTGCTATGAATATTTTTTTGCATATGGGTCCTTCCCCCTCATCCCTTTCTCTTTAGGACATAGGTCTAATAGTGTTATTTCTAGGTCAAAGGGTACACACAGTTTAATAATTTTTTGGAATAGTTCCAAACTACTTTCCAGAATGGCTGGAATGACAACTCTACCAATAGCACATTAATATACCCATTTTCCTGTATCCCCTACAGTATTTGACACTTTCCTTTTTTGTCAACTTTGCCAATGTGGAGTAAAAGCTCACAGTTGCTTTAATTTTCATTTCTCTAATTATTAATGATTTGGAGCATTTTTAATATGACTATCAATAGCCTGAATTTCTTATTTTGAAAGCTATGTATTCATATCCTTTCACCATTTATCAACTGGAGAATGGCTTTTATTCTTATAAATCTGTGGCAAAGATGTTTTTCCCCAGTTACCTTTTTCCCTTCTAGTTTTAGCTGAATTGGTTTTGCTTGCACAAAACCTTTTTGATCTTATGTAATCAAAATCGTCCATTTTATCTTCTGTGATCCTTTCTATCTCTTTGTGGTCACGAACTCCTCCCCTATCTACAGATCTAAAAGGCAATTTCTTTCTTGTTACTTTAATGTGTTTATGCTACTCCACACATAAGAAATAGATCCACTTGGAGCTTATCTTGGTATATAAGGTGAGTTGTTAGACTAAACCTAATTTCTACCAGACTTTTTTCCAATTTTCCCAGCAATTTTTGTCAAACATGAGGCTACTATGTTCATTTAGTGTGTTGAATACCTAATCTGTTCCACTTATTGACCTATTTATAACTAATTCTGAATCATTTTGATAATCACTATTTTGTTGTATAGCTTGCCCCACAATCAACCACAGATCACTGAAAATTGCTAAGCAATTATATCCACCTATTCTTTCAGTGCTCTAAGATGCTGTTCATCGAGGCATGGAGGCTTGAACTCAAGATGGGCAACCAGATACAATCTATTAACTCCTTATATATCCCCAGTTTCAACTTCCTGTTAGTCATTTTTGTTTTGTTCTTTCTAATCCAAAGAATATTTATTCTCCTTGGCAGAGAAACAGAAGCAAAATCAGTTCTTTATTTCAATTTCCCTTTTAAGTGGCCAATTACCAGAAGCAATGAGTGGGTGAATGCAATCACAAGCATAGGAAGGAAACTAGTCTAACTTTTCTTTTGAAAAATAAAATTAAAAAGATGAACAAATAAAATATAATAAGGTTTCTAACTTTTTTCATGATCATTCAAATTACTTTTTTTTAAATTTTCAACTTTGTTACTAAAGGGCCTACCTGACCATTCTACGTTTTTTCTCCCTACAGCTAATATATTTGGCAAATAACATACAGTTAGTGGAATCGAATGATGGATGCTAATAATCTCACATTACAATAAAGTGTCAACAAATTTTTCATTTGAACTGTTCAAATTACGGTAATTTCTTGGAATAAGTTCATTTCCTGCTGTTTCATTTCTGCTAACCCCAGGATGACTATTAACTTTGGCTAATAAAAATCATCCTTGCATTTTTTAATCTAACATAATTCTACTCATAAAATAAATCACATACTATAAATTCTTCTTTTCTTCTTATGTAAAACATTTTGAAGGAATAAAAATTGGATTTAAATGTACTTTTTCCCCCAGAAATGATGCAGATAGAGTATTCCAGAATCTTTCAGAATAACTTCCCAGCACCTCAAAAATCAGGTATCTAAAAACTAGAATTGACTACTTTTTTAACTTGTATTTTTGCAAATGCATAACAGAACATTTTAGTGATATAGTAATTATGATCATATCCAAGGTTCACTGATACTGAGGCATGACTAAACTGTTCATTTTAGCAATCTTATTGATCTACCTTAGTTTAGGAATTAGTTCCTCAATAAATCAATTAACAGACATTTATTAAGTACTCACTATGTTTCAGGCATTGAAATAATGTAGAAAAATGCAGTACGAAGAATGAAATAATCCCTAGTCAGAAGGAGATTCTAATATGGAAGACAACAAGGATATTTAAGTATGTACAAAATAAATCTGAATAAAATAAATACAAATAAATGCAAAACAGTTAAACACAAGGTAGTCTGAGAGGGCAGGTGACTGAGATCAGGAAAGGTGCTGCTTGAATTGCATCATAAGAGGGATTCTATGAGTTACAAATGAAGAAGCCATACATTCCAGCCATGGAGGGCACTCAATGCAAAACCATGGAGATAAGATACAGAGTTGCCTATGTAAGGAAACCAGTTTTTTGTTGGGTTTTTTTTTTGGTACAGAGTGAGAGAATAGCCAAGTCAATAAACATTTACTAAGCACCTACTATGTACTAGGCACTGTGCTAAGCAATGAGGAAACAAATAAGCAAAAGACAGTCCCTGCCCTCATAGGAAGCTGAATTTATTAGCTCCAGCCTTCCAATCAGAGGAGAAAGGCAAATGAGGGTCCTGGGAAGGTGCTAAGGACATGTTAAAGCTTCTCTGTCTCTTTACGTCTCTCTGTTTCTGTTTCTCTCTCTCTCATTATTAGCTCCCAGGAGTTAAATTATCATCTCTACGTTTAGGAGTCCCAGATCTGTGCATCCAGCCCAGTCTACTGTCCTCTAAGCTTCATTCTACACTGCCAGTTGATGATGAGATTTTGGGTGATAGAGCTTATCTTGAGGGAAACATGGTGTCTGTGGCGTTGAAATGAAGTTGAGAAAGAATGTCCACTAAAGATAGGGCAAGACTGTACACTACTCTGAAAGATAAGTGGAAGAGTTTATATTTGCTTCTGGAAGAAATAAGAAGTTACTGGAGTTGAGAATCATCACAGTCAGGTCTGTGCTTGAGGAAAATCACTTTGGTAGCCGTGAGGAAGATGGGTTAAAGTAGGAAGAGATTTATGAGGCAGGCAGACCAATTACGAGGTCACTGCAGTATTCTGAATGAGAAGTGTTGAAGATTTAAACTAAGGTGATTGCTGTGAGTAGTGAGAAGGGGTAGGATGAAAGAGGTGTTGTGGAGGTAGAAATAGCCAAATTTGTTAAATAATAAGAAGTGTGCAATGAGGAATAGAAGAGAACGCAGATTAAAAACCTGGGAGACTGGAAGAAAGATGATCCCTTTGGTAGAAATACGGAAGTTTGGCCTTATTTTCATCTTTATCCTTTTTTGTAATCTGATGGTCTGACTGCACAGAAGTCACTGATGAAGGTGAAACAACTGAAAATCAGTTGCTTTGCTTTTGGTAAAACATATTAATATATTTTTTATGATTTTCAGTACTCACTGTCTTCCATATCTCTTCTTTGAGATGCTGTTTATGACAAACATGCAATCAATTCCAATATAGTGGCAGAAAGGAGATTCTGTGTGCCAAAGAAGATACAGTCTTCGAGGGCAGAGACAAGTTGGTTTTTGTCTTTGTATGATAGTCTGGCACATAGTAGGCCCTTAATAAATGCTTATTGAATTGAATTGACTCAAGCTGGAAACAGGTCAAATATAAGCCTAGACTTAGATTATGATCCAAGGTATGGTCAGCAGAAGATAAATATTTTTTGTTTACAGCAAGTAACAGGGATTACAAATTATAAGAAGGCCTTCAGTCACCTGCAGCATAATTCAGTTTTCATTGATATGTGAATAGCAGAAAAAAAGGAGGCTAGTGAGTTCTGATCTTAATAGTTTCAAAATCATCTATATCCATTAATTTAACTATTGATATTCTCAATATGAAAGCTAATAATCAATACCTTAAATCACACCTTGAGGAACTGAAACACAGCTATATTATCCACACTTACATTCTAATTCCAAATCATGCCAGAAGAGGGAAGACAAAGAAGGGAAGGAAAAGGGGAAGGGAGAGGAGGGGAGAGGGGCAGGGAAGAACAGTTTACATTCTCTCTGAAAGGTAAAATAAAGGAATTTGCAGAATCATATTCATCATGAACCCCAAAACAACAAGAAACACCATTCCATGGCATATTTGGTTATTTCATCTTTTGGTACTTATGATGAAGGGAAGAATCCTCTCTACTTTTAATGAACAGCTTCTGTGACTACCTCTAGACACCCTATACAGAATTCTCTAACAGGCCTATGACAAATGGACAAAATAATCAATGCTAATAGGCATATACATTATGGAATCATACCTCTACAGCCATGAGAACTTGAGTTTTAGTCTTCCTGGTTTCATCATTATGTGAATTACTCAGTTTTATAAAAATGTATGTAGTCAAGTAAATTTGTGCTAATTTCCCTTTCTACCACTAATTCAAATAGCATCAAAAGTATCACGTGATATTATCTTCAAGGTGAAAAACTCAGAGATTATATAGTCTAGCTTCCAAACAATTCAAGATTGCATTCTACTAAATTTCTACAGATAGTTATTCTTCCACTGCCTCAATGAATCCAGTAAGAGAGAACTCACTGTTTTGTAACACAGGCCATTCTATTGTTGGATAGCTCTGTTAGTTACCTTATATTGAGCCAAAATTTACCTATAGTCCTTCACCCAAAAACAACTTAAATCTCCCAGTCTCATCCATCTCATTTATCAACTGACTAAAAACAAAGTAATTTGTTGTACTACAGCAATGAAGTGTAACAGTTAACAATTTTGAGTATAAATAATTCAAACTATTTTGAAAATATCATAATACAAATATAGTAAGGAAAAATCTGTTAGATCACTGTCTTTTTAGTTATATCGACCATATTCTAAGACAAATAAAAAGTTTTGCTTTTTAAAAATCTGCATGCTGGTCTTGTGAGCTGTCACAAGTACCACATTGCTTAGGTCATGGTAAAAAAAGATCTTTGCTTCATCAGCAGAGCAAAATGCAACACTACAGAATTTAATTTGGAGCCCATGGAGCAATTAAATGCTAAAATAGACATGCCACAGGGAGCTCTCTCAACCACAAAGACTTAATTAGAAACTATATAAACTAAAATAACCAACATAGATGGTCGGATGTAACGGTAGAAGGATAAATGCAACTAAAAAAAACTTCATTAGAAATGCCCAAATAAGTGCTCAAAGTGTCCAAAAGGTTTATAAAAAATTATATGGCTTTTAGAATGAAATGCTTAACAAAATAAAACAACAATTTACATATAGTAAAAATATATAGGAAAAGAAAGATTAAAAATATATGAGCTAAACATTCAAACTATAATCCAATTATGGAAGCAATAAGTTAGGTCTATTATTCAAGATTCCAAACATTTGGCAGTTACCAATCTCACAGGGTAATAAATGGAAAACCTCTCATATCTCACCAAAAAATGCCTGAATGTCTGAAACATTTTATTAAGGTCCTGTATGTAGCTCTAAAGAAAGTATTTTTTAAATTGTTAAAGAAAAGACCTCTTGCTTTCCTAAAAAATCTTACGCTCCGAAAATTATGAAGCTAGAATTATGAAGAAATGTAACACTGAAATTTATATAGCAATTCAAGTTTATTATCTATGTACACTAAGTGGTATAATCAATTGATCAATCAACAAGCATTTGTTAATATACCAGGCATTGCCCTAAATGCTGAAGATACAAAGACAAAAGTAAAATGGTCCATATCCTCGAGGACTTTATGTCCTAAAGAGAAAGGCAACATGCACTTACATAAAAATAAAACATACATAAAATTAATTCAATGTAGATTTGCAAGGGAGGGCACTAGTTTCTAGGAGGATCAGAAAATAATTCCTATGAAAAGAGATAATTGAATTGAGTCTTGAAAAATAAGCAGGGATTCCAAGAGGTAGCAGTTGAGGAAGAAGTTCCTTCCACGTGTAAGAGGCAGCCAAAGAAAGAGAAAATGATAGGAGATGAAGTGTCCTGCATAGAGAAAAACAAGTAGGCCAATAAGGGTGGACCACAGAGGGCATAGAGAGATGTACTACATAAGAAGCCAGTAAAGAGAAAGCCAGTGTGTAAAATACTTTCAGTGCCAGACAGAGAAGCTTAACTTTGAGCCTAGAGATAAAAGGGAGGTAGTGAACTTTCTTGGGAGAAAGCATGTATAGGAAATTATTGTGTTGGCTACGGGGAAAACAGACTAGAGTAGGGAGAGATCCAAGGCAGGGAGAATAACTGAGGTTATTATAATAGTGCAGGCAAGAAGTGATAAGGGCCTAAACTAAAGTGGTGGCTGTATACGCTAAGAGAAAGGGACATATGATAGAGATATTAGTGAAATGCAAAGCACAAAATTTGGTAACTGACTGGATATACGGGATGAAAGAGAATCAAGAGTCAAGAATAACAATGAGATATTTCAAACCTAGGTGACCAAAATGATGGTAGTCCCCTCAACAGTACCTTGATAGTGTAAAATTGAACTGATTCACTAAGAAAAGAGTATAATTAAAATGGGTGGATGGCCTTGGATAGGACTAATGAGTAGAGAGAATGGAGGTCTCGGAGAGATAGGTTTAGAAGGAAAGCATAGGGAGAGATACAATGATCAGTGTGATTCTGATCACATGAAGGAATTTCAGAATTCACATGAACACAGAAGTAGAATACTTGTGGTTGATGGTGAGATCAAAGGTAAGACCATCCCTGTGAATAGCTACGGTATAATAGAGAAGTAGGTCATGGGAGCTGAATAGATTGAAGGACTGGAATCAAGCTGGAGACTATGAACCAGGCAACCCACTGATTAAGGAAGGAAAATGTCCCAGGTGTTGACAGGTACTAACCTTCAAGATTAGGTGGTGAATGGGTATAGAGTGAACGTCAAAGGAATAGCAGAGGGAAAGTCTTGAAGTAGCAATAGGGAAGAAGGAATATCATACTTACTTTCCAGAAGAGTGAGTGGGAGGTATAAAAGAAGGTACAATCTTTATAAGTGAAAATTGTTTTAAAATATTCTATTTAATTTAAAATATACTATTTATTTTTAAATATTCTATTTGATAATAGAAGTATAAATGAGCTCTAATTAATATATTAACATTTATTTATTTAACCACCATTTACTAAATGTTTACTACATGTGAAGCACTGTGCTGGCAATGGAGAAAATACAATGATAAATAAGACATACCACCTGCCTGGGTGTAGGGTGTGTTCAGGGAAGACTAGTACCTCTGGTGTAAAGGCTGGCAAGAATGGCAAATGAAGGTTAGCTTACTGAAGTTGGAGCTGAATACACTTTTTCTGGAGTGGCTACACTGAAGGGGAGCACTGTGATGCTGGTGTAGGTTTTGAAATCAAAACTAATCTACTCAACAAGCTTAAATGCCTACCAAAAGGAGTGAACAACAGGCTCATGATAATGCGATCGCCACCTGCAGGAAAATGTCTTACCACCATCATTAGTACCTATGCTCCCACCATGACAAATCCTGAAGAGGTCAAAGAAAACTCTTATGAAGACCTAGTAACTCTTATCATCAATGTGCCAAAAAAGGACAAACTTGTGATTCCGGGTGACTTTATTTAATGCTAAAGAAGGCTCAGACTACCAGACATGGCAGGGAGGCCCAGGGAGGAATGGAGTTGGAAACAGCAACAGCAATGGTCACTTACTACTGAAGACTTCTGCATCTCATGACCTTCTCATCAACAGTTATCTTCTGTTTACCTAAACACAATAAAACATCATGGATGCACCCTCGCAGCAAACATTGGCATTTAATAAGAAAAGGCAGACAGGATGTGAGTGACTGGACTGATCCAGAGTGCTGGGTTGATCCTCTCCAAGCTAAATAGTTACATTCAAGGCAAAATGACTACCAGAAGAATTAATGTCAACAGATTAGAACTCTCCTTTGACAGGGAACAACAGTTTGCTCCTAACTTGGGGGGAAAGTTGAGACAACACACAATTGACAACAGTAGAGCAGAAGAGGAGTGGGCAGCTTTCAGAGATTTGGTGTATAGCATTGCATTTGCTCATCTTGGTCAGAACAATCGCAAACATCAAGACTGGTTTGATGAAAATGATGGGGAAATTCAGAAGCTGCAAAATGAAAAATGAGAACTCCACAGGGTTTACCAGCAGGATAGGTCATCTATCTCTAACAAGGCAGTATTTAATTCCAGAAAAAGTAAAGTATAAACAAAGCTTAGAGAGATGCAGGATTCATGGCTCAGTAAGAAGGCAGATGAAATTCGGTTTTATGCTGATAGTAACAATCCAAAGCGCTCTTATGATGCCCTGAAGGCTATTTATGGGCCAAAGACCTATGGTGCATCTCAGCTACTCAGTGCTGATGGATCCACATTGATTACTGATAAGGACATGATCCTAGGGAGATGGGCTGAACATTTCCATAGAGTTCTCAACAGAGCATCAATCAATGCTGAAGCCATTGCCCATTTACCTCAGGTTGAAGGCAATCCTTCCCAAGCTGAAGTTCCAACTGAAGAAGAGGTTCTGAATGCCATTAGGCTCTTTTCACATGGTAAAGCACCTGGTACAAATTCTATTCCAGCTGAAGTTTACAAGGTGGGTAGGTCTATTGCACATAGAAAAGGTGACTGAAATTTTCTAGGTTATATGGCAAGTGGAAGATGGTTATCCCCCAGGAGTTCAAGGATACCTCCACTGTCCATCTCTATAAAGGTAAAGGAAATAAATTGTCCTGTGACAAATCACAAATCTTAGCCATTGCTGGCAAGATTCTTGTCGGGGTCCTCCTTAATAGGCTGATCCTTCACCTGGAAGATGGTCAACAGTATCCAGCACCATGCCAGGAAACTATATTGCCTTAGGAAGATTCTGAAGAGCATCTGGCAGGATAAGATACCAGACACTGAGGTACTTTCTTGAACTAAACTGCCAAGCATTCACACTCTATTTCAGAGAGCATAATTCCAACGGGCTGGCCATATCGTTTGAATGCAAAATGTACGCTTGCCAAAAAGACTGTTTTAAGGAGAACTTACACGGGGCAAGTGTTCACATGGTCAGAAGAAACGATACTGAAGACATTCTGAAGGTATCTCTTAAGAACATTAGAACTGTGTGACACAGTAGACACTAGCACAGGACCACTCAGCATGGCATGCTGACAAGGTGCTGTGCTCTGTGAGCAAAGCAGAACTGAAGTAGCTCAAAAGAAACACAAGATGCACAAATTTACAGAATCCTCCCAAATGTTCACAAGGATGATTTGCACCCAATCTGTGGTAGAATATTCCAAGCTCATATTGGTCTGATCAGCCACAGTCGGACACTGGAACTTGACTCTAGCATAGAGATATCATTTGGTCCTCTTGAAGAATAAAGGACAACCAACCAACCAAATGTTTACTACATGCAAAGCACTGTGCTAGACAATAAAGAAAATACAATGACAAATAATACATGATATCTGCCTTCTAGCTTACAATCTAGTAGGGAGAATGTAATACATACACAAAAGCATTTTACTATATGCTGAATATGTGACAAATATAGTGGATTTAAATGAGTGCACTTCCTCTTTGGGAACTCTGTCCCCTAGAAACTGATTTGGGATTGCACAGGATGGAAGTACCACTAGATGTTGAAGTGATGAATGATCCTCGTACAGGAAGTTTTAAAACGTTGGGGAGGGGTTGGCAGGCTAAAGGGGGAAAAAAAAACAAAGTGAAAAGAAGATAACATGGGTTATGCATGTAGTTCCTGCCAGTACTTGCAACAATGATAGAAACTGCTAGCAGCAAGAAGCACTGGATCTTTCTTCCTTTGCTCAGCTAAATTGGGGGCAGAGCCAAGATGGCAGCTGGAAAGCAGGGACTTGCTTAAGCTCTCCCCCAAATCCCTCCAAACATCTGCAAAAAATGGCTCTGAATGAATTCTAGGGCTGCAGAATCCACAAAATAGCAGAGGGAAACAGGTCTCCAGCAAGGGTCTATTGCACAGTGCACACCAGGACAGGCCAGATGTGGAGTCAGCCAGCCAGAAGAGACCTTGGGGCCATGAATCAGTGAGCTGTGGCAGTTGTCAGACTTTTCAACCCACAAATGCCAAAGAGTGGGTTAGTGGGAAACTGCGGGATCGAGTTCAGAGCGGTCCAGCCACCAGCCCTGGGGGTGGCAGAGGTGATACAGTGGTGGTGGCGGTGGCAGCAGCTGGAAGCTCCTGAGACTGCTTCCAGAACTCCAGTGTCAGCTGCTTCCCGAGTTCCTGGCTCACACGGTGGGAGGAATCTAGCAGCAGATCAGAGTGGGAGTGCAAGGAGTGCTTTGTGGGCACAAAGGCAGATTCTCTTGCTGTGCCCTGCTTGGATCCCTATTGCAGTCCTAGTTGGGGGTTCTTGGGGGAAGAGGAGCGCTGCTGTGAAACAGCCTGAGGTGACAGTGGAGTAGAGGTAGCTCTGAAAAGAGCAGTGCTTAGACTCTAAAGCTTGGGACAAAGTACTCTCTATTCTACAAGAAATCATATCCTGACAAAAAGCTCAAGGGTCAAGTGGTTGTCTGGGAATATGAACAGGCAGCAAAAACAAACTCAGACTCAAACTCTAGATTCCTTTTTTGATGACAAAGAAGATCAAAACATAGAGCCAGAAGAAATCGGCAAAGTCAAAGTCAAAATATCAAAACCCTCCAAGAAAAATAAGAATTGGGCTCAGGCCACGGAAGAGCTTAAAAAGGATTTGGAAAAGCAAATTAGAGAAGTAGAGGAAAAATTGGGAAGAGAAATGAGAGTGATGCAAGAAAACCATGAAAAACAAGTCAACGTCTTGCTAAAGAAGACCCAAAAAAATACTGAAGAAAATAACACCTTAAAGAA
>CM053625.1:261106064-261142829 GCA_028646595.1 Phalanger gymnotis
CTCTCTCTCTCTCTCTCTCTCTCTCTCTCTGTCTCTCTCTCTCTCTCCCTCCCTCTCCCTCTTTCTCTCCCTTCCTCCCTCCCTCCAGATCTTGGTGATTTCATCGGCCTTCAGGAATTGAATCTCTATAAACATCTCTTTCCTGAATTCCAACCCCACATCTCCAACTGTCTTCTGGACTATCACACAGGTTATCTCAAATTTAACTTGTCGATAAAAGAACTTATTATCTTTCCCTTGAAATCTACTCCTCCTCTAACCTAACTATTTCTATCAAAGGAACCACCATTCTCACTTGTTTATAACTTAGGAAGCTAGGTAAAACAATTGATAGAGTACTGGTCCTGGAGACAGGAACACCTAAGCTCAAAGCCAGTCTGAGACTAGCTATGTGACCCTGGACAAGTCATTTAATCTGTTTCCTTCTATTTCCTCATCTATAAAATGGGAATGGTAATACCACTTACTTCCCAGGGTTATTGTGAGGATCAAAAGATATAATATTTGTATAGGGCTTAGCACAGTATATGGCACTAGGTGTTACATAAATGTTATAGCTATACAACACTATATAAGTATTGTGGCTAACATATAGTAGTTAGCTGCTACTACTATTATCTGATTCTTCTTTCACACCCCCATATTGACAGAGTCTTGTTACTTCCACTATCTATATGTCTTTTCCCCAACCCTTTCTTTCCACTCTCACGTCATAATCATCCTTCTCTGCCTGGACATCATTACTTCTTGACTAGACTTTTTGCCTAGACTTCTTGCCTAGACCAATCAAGAATGACTTCTTGAATGGTGTATGTGGATTTAGTCTTTCCTTTCAATATTCCTAAAAAATAGCTTCCTCTTGCAACCTTGTAGCTCAAGTATCACTTTCTTTGGGAGGTCTTTCCTAATTCACAAAATCATTGTGTATTTGTATTGTATAGATCCTATTTATCTATGAATGTATTATATTCCTCCTACCAACAAAATTTGGGTTCCTTGAGGGCAGGATTGGCTCACTTTTCCATTTGAATCCTCATTGCCTAACACATTGCCTAACAGATAATGGTGAATTAAGAGTCTGCAATTCTACTTCAACTTTTATTGAAAGAAAAAGGCTAGGTATTTTTTCATCAATTTCTAAGTTTCAACACTAATAAAAAAAACAACTATATATCAAACTATATACCTAGTACATAGGCCAAAAAAGAAAAAGACTCACTTTAGTGGGGCAAGGGAATTTTATGCCCGTAATAACCAGACTTACAGAGCATATATGTGGTGTTCAGAGAAGGACTACCACCTCTAGTGTGAGGGCTTACTGGGCCCTTTTCAGAACTGCTCATTTGCCTTTGGTATTGACCTGTCACCCAACTCTCTCACCTATGGCTCCAAGAAGCTGTAGCATGAGCAATAGCCACGCCAGTAAAACTGTTTCAGCAGAAAGACTACACCACGTTAAGGGTAACCAAAGGGCCTCAAGTCTGTTGGTTGAGAGGGGTGTCTACCCTAGTGATATAAAAACCTTCCCTGGAGGAACGGGCAGATGAGAACAATTTGTTCCAACAGGCCATGAAGGTAGCAGAAACAGGTGCTATGGAGTGCTTAGACCTTGGTTAGACATTGAAGACACCAAGGTGATTCACTGACTCCTAGGCCATCACCAGTCCTCTGGTTTTGCCACTGGACTTGGATGACTCAGGGAGAGAGTGAAGCTAAGGACTTTTTGCAATGCAATCATGATATCGCCAATACATATTCGAGCACTTCTCCATGTGTAAGCACTTTGTTGCTGACCTGGAGAGAAAACTGAGTCAACAATGCAGTAGAAAAGGAGTGAGTAGTTTTCAGAGACTTGGTGTACAACACTGCAGTTGTTTGTCTGGGCAAGGACACTTGAAAATATCAGGATTGGTCTGATGAAAAAGATGGTGAAATTCAGAAGCTGCTAAATGAAAAACTAGAACTCCACAGTGTTTACCAGCAAGATAGTTTATCTGTCTCCAAGAAGGCAGCATTTAACTCCATCAAAAGGAAAGTGTAAGAGAACCTTAGAGAGATGTAGGATTCTTGGATCAGTAAGAAGGCAAATGAGATTCAGTTTTACGCTGAGAGGGCACTAATTCAAAGCACTTTTACAATGCCCTGGAGATTATTTATGGACCAAAAAAGACCTAAGGCATATCTCAACTACTCAGCACGGATGGAGTTACACTAATCTGTGATACAGACCAGATCCTCGACAGATGGGCTTAACACTTCCATAATGTTCTCAACAGAAACCGACCATATACTTCAAGCTGAAGTAAATCCCTCTCTAGCTGAACTTCCAAATGAAGAAGAAGTACTGAGTGCTGTTAGGCTCCTCTTGTTTGGCAAAGCAACTGGTACTGATTCCATCCCAGCAGAAATCTACGAGGCAGGGGTTCCACTGTTCACACCAAAGCTGACCGAAATCTTCCCAGTTATATGGCAAGAGGAAGTTACCCCCAGGAGATCAACAATGCCTACACTGTCCATTTTTATAAAGGAAAAGGAAACAGTTTGTCCAGAGACAATCACAGGGGGATCTTCTTAGTCATTGCTGGCAAGATTCTTGCCAGAGTCCTCCTTAATCAGCTGAGCCTTCACCTGGAAGATGGCCATCTACCTGAGAGCCTATGGCTTTAGAAAGGGCTGAGGAATAACTGACATAGTATTTGCTGTCTTACAACTCCAAGAGAAATTCCATGAGCAGAATAGAGGCCTGTATACAACATTCATCAACCTGACCACGGACTTGGATACTCTGATACTGTCCATTTTGAAAAGGTTTATGCAAGATCATGGCAAAATCTGGTTGCCCAGAGAATTTCATCAATATTGTAGGCCAGTTTCATGATGGCATGCTTGCATGGGCTCAAGATAAAGGAAGATGTTTTCACACTTTCCTAGTCAATAATGGAGTGAAGCAGGGCTGTGTGCTTGTTTCCATGCTTTTTTAGCATGATGTTTTCAGCAATGTTGTCAGAAGTCTTCAATAAGGCCAAAAATGGCATCAAGGTGAACTATCACACTAATCAGAAACTATTTAATTTGCAAAAGCTAAAAACTAAAGTAGAGCAAGAGTTGGTGCATGATTTTTTGTTTGCAGATAACTGAGGCCAAGAAGGAACAGAATATAGATTGATTCTCTGTTGCTTGTCTAATTTTGACCTGACAATCAATACCAAGAAAACAGATGTTCTCCACTAGCCAGTACACCATCCATACATGGTTATAGAAAATGGAAAAATTTTGCTGTAGATGAGTTCACTTGACGGTATAATTTCCTGGGATATACACATAGATAATGAGTTGACACACTTGATGCCAGGGCTAGCTCAGTGTTTGAGAGGCTCTTAAAGAAAGCATGGAAGAGATGAGGTATTAGGCTACCTACCAAACTGAAGGTCTACAGAGCTGTTGTGCTGACTTCATTGTTGTATGCTTGTGAAATAAGAACAGTCTACTAGGGCCATGCCAGGAAACTGAACTGCTTCCATTTGAATTATCTTAGGAAAATTCTGAAGGTCACCCAGCAAGATAAGGTACTAGACACTGAGGCCCTCTCTTGAGCTGAATTGCCTAGCATTCAAACTCTGCTTCAGAAAGCATAACTTCATTGGACTAGCTATGTAACCGAAATGCCAAATGTTTGTTTACCTAAAAGATTATTATTTTTTTTTTCTATTTTTTTTTTTAATTTTTAGATTGCAACAAACAGTTCAACATAATTTTGGGTTCCAGATTTTCTTCCCTCCCTCCCCCCACCCTCCCCAAGAAGGCATGGCATCCCATATAACTTCCAGGTATAACTAGGCATTGAATTAATTTATACATTTTCTCATGACTCATGAGAAAGGCGAAACCTAAAAGATTATTTGATGGAGAACTCTTACAAGGCAAACACTCACACAGAGATCAGAAGAAGTGATATATGAGGCTCTCAAGGTCTCTCTGAAGAACTTTAATATCAATTGTAAGACAGGGGAGATGCTGGCACAAGGCTGCTCAGCATAGTGTGCCCACTTCAAAGGAGGCACTGTGCTCTATGAGCAAAGCAGAATGACAACAACACAAAGAAAAGGTGAGATGCGCAAATCTAGAGACAACTCCACCCCAAATGTTCAAGCAGATATTTGTACCTGACCTTTGGTAGAGCCTCTCAAACTCATATAGCACTGATCAGCCAGAGTTGAACACACTGTACTATGACCCCAACATTATTATGCCACTGGTCCTCTTCAAGTACAAAGCATAAACAACACTAGAGAGTACCAAATTGGTACCACAGATGTGAAAAGAGAGGTGACGGTCTGCATTCAGAAAAGTGACTATTGAGGGGTAAGAGCACTGACACTCCAGGCTCTTCTCCACCAGCATCTGAGAAAAAGGAGTCAGTAATTGTCATTTCCCTTGGGCCACTTAAGTACAGTTACTTTGGAAGCTTCTTGACAAAGCTAAGGCATTTTTATTTATATCTTTTTATACGCCTAGAATTTCTTCTATATTCCTCCCTCTCCCAAAAGGTCATTGCTTATGCAAAATAATTTTTTTAAAAGAGGAAAAAATACAACGAAACCAATCAACATAATGAAAAAAATCTGACATTACATCCAATGTTCCACACCCAAGGATCCCTACTTCTATAAAAAAAGATGGGATATCCTCTCTTATCTTTTCTTTAGAGTCGAACTTGTTCTTTATAATTCTGTAAAATTCAGTTTTGACTGTTTTGTAGGTTGTTGGATTTTCCATTTATATTGCAGTAGTCATTGTATATTCTATTTTCCTGGCTCTGCTTGCCTTACTTTGAATCAGTTCATGTAAGTTTTCTCATGCTTCTCTATATTTAGCATATTTGTTGTCTCTTACAATGTAGTAATGCTGCATTATTCAAGTACCACAACTTATTTGGCCATTCCCCCAAAAGATAGCTATGCACTTTGTTTCCAGTTCTTTACTACCATAAAAAGTACTGCTATAAATATTTTGATGCATATGGAGCCTTTCTTTTGTCAATGACTTCCTGAGGGTATATGCCTGGCAGTAAAATCTATGGGTCACAGGGTATGGACATTTTAGCAAATATATTTGCAATTCCAAACTTTTCCAAAATAGTTGTTCTAATCAATTCACAGTTTCACCAACAACGCATTTAGTGGGAGTGCCTTTCCATAATCCCTCTAATACTGCCTATAGTATTCTCATCCTTTGCCAATTTGCTAACTGTTGAAACCACAGGGTGGTTCTGATTCATATTTCTCCTATTACTAATGATCTAGACCACAGCATTGTTTTTTGTATGATTGTTTTTTAATTTTTAATTTTTAAAAATTTTTCAAGTGTTTGCTCATATTTTTTGGTATATATGTATCTTGAATATAAAACCTTTAGCAGATATACATGTATGTATAGGTGTGTGTGTATGTATATATATATACATACACACACACATATATCTGATTAAGAGTTTTTTCTCAGTCCAACCATATCCCTTATCTTAGACATGTTAATTTTGTTTGTGCAAAATCTTTTAAATTTCATGTAGTCAAAATTATACATTTTATTGTGGCTCTCAATCATCAAACATCCCACTGGAGATGAAATGGATTCCAGTGCACAAAGGCATAAAGAGAGGAAAAGGAAGGTTGACCTACTTTTCAGTAATAGGCTCAATCAGGGGCTATGATAATCAATCACCCTGACTATTTAGATAGGATTTCTGGGAGGATCACATGGGGATATAAAGAGAGACAGAACCAAAGGACCCACAATGGACAGATTATAGTGGAAAGGCACATAATATCAGAATGAAGGAGAGTTACCATAAGTTCTACTCCTCCCCCTATAGCCAGCCCTCCCCAAAACTAGGAGTAAAAGGCCCATAGAATATTGTCCCTTCCAACAAGAAATCCTCTCCTTCACCACCACACACAAAGGGAGATTGTGATCATTCAAGCAACCATCTGTTAAGGACTATGTCAGCAAGGTCTTGCTTTAACTCCATTCTCCCCACATTCAGGTGTATCATCAATTTGGCTAGCAACTGTTGTGGGGGTGAAAGACCAACACAAGTCTAACAACAAGAATGCTGCCAGCATAGGTTCTTGATCTTCTTTACTAAGGAAAGTAACTTTAAGGGCCTAACAATCTTACTTTAATCCAACATACAAATATCATTCACTTAGTTCAGGAGAAAAAGCCAGCACCCCGAACTTCAAAGCAAATACAAATTACAAACATACACAATATAAACAGACCAAATCACAATTCATAGTTACCAGGAAAGTATCAACATCTGGATTTACAAGCCAGGGGCTCTTAAAATGACTGCCCAGAGTCCCACACCACTCTTCCAGGGACTGAGAGCCCCAAGAGAGAACACCAATCTTTGGGTTTATATATCTTGTTCAGGGTCAAAGGTGAGTCACAATGTGCAACTCAAACCCACAGGACCTAAAAGCGTCACACACCTGGAACGCAAACCCACATGGCCTAAAAGCCTCTGGGGTCACAAACATGTCACTCAAACCCATGCAAACAAGGCTTCCCCTTGAGGCAAGGAGGTCATCAAAGACTCCTAATTTAATCAAAGAAACAAAGGCCGGACTCATCAAGGGCACTTGATTAAATAAGTGCTCCAAAAGACAAAACAGTAAAAAAGTCCCACCTTAATTAATATTACATCAGGTCTCAGCAGAGGATCATGGCCAACTGCTCTCCTACCAAACAGTGTACTGAATTGCTTTGAAAGCTACCATATGATTGGCATGGAGATGCTTGTCCCCTGCCACTTCATACTAGTATCCTTCTACCATTCCTTAAGGAAAGACTGAGTATTTCTTTCTTCCCTCTTGTCCCAAGTGCAAAAATTCCTAATTACAGTCTTTCCTTGCCTGACTCACCATACAAGAAAACAATAAAGAAATGTCCCACCTGTCCTGCTAATCGGAAAAAAATTGTGGGAGAAAGCAAGGTAGAGAGATTAAGAAATAGAATTGGGACATTATGAACATACACAAGAGGAGCTCACAGAAAATGTATCATCACAAACAGAAAGGAAAAAAAAATTTAAACTAAATTTAACTATATGAAAGCCAAATTATTAGAAGCCTCATAAATATCATACAAGAACACTGATTTTTTTTCTAGATTAGTTTTAAGACCAAGGACATTGAAATGCTGAAAGTTTCAAATGATAATATTTCAACAAAGTATCTGACTGAAGTGCACATGTAAACTAAATTCCTCTAATCAGTTTTAGATCACTTGTGATGGCCAGCAAACAAGTTTAATTCTATTTTTAACAGAGTATTTTTTTAAGGGAATAAGTTCTGGCTGTCTAGTCAGTTCTTTGTTCGAATGCAAAATGTACACTAGCCAAAAAGACTATTTTATGGAGAACTCACACAGGACAAGATTTCACATAGTGGTCAGAAAAAGCAATACAAGGACACTCTCTTAAGAACTTTGGAATTGTGTGACATGAGAGACCCTGGCACAGGACCACCCAGCATGGCATGCCTCATCAGAGAAGGTGCTGTGCTCCATAAGCAAAGTAAAACTGAAACAGCTCAAGGAAATGCTGGATGTGCAAATTTAGAGAATCCATCCAAATGTTCACACAGACTATTCGTGTCCAACCTGTAGTAGAGCATTCCAAGCTTGAATTGGTCGGTCTGATCAGCCACAGTCAGACACATTGAAACCTGGCTGTACATAGTGACATTCATACAGGGATGAATTTGATGAAATATAGGTTGCACAGTTATTATTGATTCACAGAGAACTAAGGACAGCAGCCACTACCAACCACTAATTGCACCTACACCCAATTACATAATGCAAAGCTTCGATTTTATACAATGATGAATATCTTGGCTTTAGGCTATTTGTCTTTAAGGCTGTTTTTTTTTTTTAATTCCCCGCCATTCTTCATATTTGTTTTTGGTCAAAGAATTATCTGGGGGGAAATGACCAATTGATATCCCAAGGATTTTTTTGGGACAGTGATGGTGTGGAGTTAGGGGCGGCAATACAGACAAATTCAATGTCAAAAAGCTATTTCACTACTAGATTTAGAAGTTTATTTACACACAGACAAGAAAATACAGGAAAAGTCAAATAAAAAGTAGCAAACTGAACAATCTTAAAACAAATACTTTTATATTAAAAGCCAAGTTCTTATGTTTGGAGTATCATTAGAATCCTACTGTAAGACAATTACCAAGGCTCTGTTTTGATATTAGATGTATGAAAAAGAAAAGAACTCATGCAGACTCAGAGCCTCTTGTGCACTGGTAATAATACTTCACTTCTGATTTCCTATAAATAAACATATGATAAAAAAATTGCTCAAACATACTGCTGGTTTTAAACACATTTAACATACTACTAGAGGTCTGCTTCCTCAACTGACAGACTTACTCATTGGTTTCTTCCCTCTTGCTGACAAAGAATAACAACCATTGTGAACAACCATGGTTGGCCTTCTCTTTCATTTTTATCTAAAGATACTTGCAGGTAACTAGCAGAAAGTAAGAAGAATAACTAAACAAATGGTACTAGCAATTGTGAAGGCAAATTGCACCTTACTACTGTGAATCAATAAAAACTGTACAATTTATATCTCATCAAATTCATCTCTGCATAAATATTTCAATTTATAACATTCCTCGGGGTTATAAAACTAGAATGTAACAACAAGATTATACTATTGTGTTTAATCCCCAGAATTCTGATTTTCATCTTTAGGGCTACATAATTAGAATACAGAACAAATTTAAACCTTTTCTACAGTTCTGTTCATTTTAAGTTTCAATGCTTAATCTATTATTATACTATTTTGCTCCACTTCTTTTAACCAGAGTCTTTCAGGTAAAATATACAATTCAATCCAACCTCTGACTCAATTTAAAAGGCTGTCTGTTTTTAAAGTAACTCACCACAGCTTAACATAGACATATACACATATATGTATGTATGTATACATACATATGTATTTGTATGCATTTGTATTTCTGTATGCACATATGTGTATACACATTTAAATAAATTCCTGACTCTATTTACTGAAAATAATGGCAAGTGAAAGAAAAAATGCTATCCAAGAAGCTTAAAATTACAGAAGAGGACTGAAACACGTAAGTTGTAGAAGACAAAATGCATCAGACAGCTCAAATTAAAATAAGAGATTCCAAGTTCTAATTGGGAGGATCAGGGAATACTGGGTCAGATATGGCTGAACCAGACAAGGAAGAGAAGGCTCAATATCTCAATAGATGACATCAAGAAGGATCAGGAAATTAGACAGCATGAATATTAAAGAGTTATTGACAAAAAAGGTATGGAAATGGCTGTGACAGATAAGAAGTATAATATATCTTGAGTTGAAGTGAGAGGTGTAAACAACACAGTGACCATAATTAGAGGAGGTTTTAAGGTATGTAATATCCTAAGGGAAAAAGCTGAGAATGATTTAATACCAGGAAGTACAAAAGAATGAAAGGTAGTTTGTTGACAATACAGAAGAGCTCCAACAGTAGAATGGGTAGGCAAGCATTAAGGGCTGTGGAGGAATGATGGACCAAAATGATATTGAAAGAATTTACTCCTTGGGCTGTGGTAGTTTAGTCTTACAGAAATGAGGGAGAGTCAGAGACAGAGATAGGCATATAATCAAAATATTTCATTCCAGAAACAGAAACAAAAATATTGCTTTAATTTATATTGCAGTAATAGAAGTAGAACATAATCAAAGTAGAAGGGCATAGAACAGGTAAACATATCTGAGAAATATTAAATTTTAGCTGATTTTACCTGATCCATTGAATTCCATTCATAAGAAGAACGTCTATGTGTTAAAGTTAATTATTCTAGAAGAATAGGCATTAAGGAAAAAAAGGCAATCAAATTATTTTATATTCATTTTGGTGAATTTTTAAATTTATCATACACACACACACACAGATAATGAATTGATTACATGTTTTGTTAAAGAGGTGGGTATCAATTAACCTTAAACTTTGAACTGTTATGTTTACATTCCTACATGGAAAGATGATGTATGTAATTCAGGAGACCTTTCTCAGTATTAGGGGAGTTGAAGGGAATATAGACAGAGGGCACAGGATGAGTTGAATATGAAGGGATGATATCTAAAACAATGAAATAAATTTAAGGGATAAGGGAGGAATATATTGAGAGAGGGAGGAAGGGAGAGATACAATGGGGTAAATTAACTCACATAAAAGTGTCAAGGAAAAGCAGTTCTGTTGGAAAGGAAGAGTGGGCAGGTGAGGGGAAATGAGTGAATCTTACTCTCATTGGATTCAACTTGAGGAGGGAATAACATACACACTCAATTGCGTATCTTACGCCACAGGAAAGTAAGGCGAAGGGGAAAAAAAGGGGCAGATGATAGAAGGGAGGGCAGATAGGGAGAGGAGGTAATCAAAAGAAAAAACATTTGAAAAGGGACAGGGTCAAGGGAGAAAACTGAATAAAGGGGGACAGGATAGGACGGAAAGAAATATAGTTAGCCTTTCACAACATGAGCACTGTGGAAGTGTTCTGCATAATGATACATGTGTGATCTATGTAGAATTGCTTGCCTTCCTAGGGAGGGTATAGGTGGGAAGAGAAGAGGGGAGAGAATTTGGAACTCAAAGTTTTAAAAGCAGATGCTTAAAAAAAATTTTTTTTTTAAATTTTTGCATGCAGCTGGGAAGCAAGACATATAGGGAATGGGGCACTGAAATCTATCCTGCCGTACAAGAAAGTAAGGGGAAAGGGGACGAGGGAGGGGGAACGGGGTGAAGAGGGGAAAGCTGACTGGGGAACGAGGCAATCAGAAAATATGCCATCTTGGAATGGTAAGGGGGGTAGAAATGGGGAAAAAATTTGTAACTCAAAATCCGTTGGAAATCAATGTTGAAAACTAAAATATTAAATAAAATATATACAGAGAAAAAAGTTAACCTTAAACTTATTTACATGAATTGAAAATTTTAGTGAACTCAAAATGTTTTCAAGTCTCTTTCTAATAGCAATTATATTGTGAGTAGCAATTTTCCCTATGATTCCTTTGGGGTAAGAAGGATATCTAGAATGAGAAAACAGATTTCTACATCAAGTTTTCCTTTTTTGAAGCTGGAAACTCTGATATTTGGGGCCTGAGGTGGAAAATATCCTTTCATTTCCTTTGAGGAGAAAAAAAAAACCTCAAGAAGAAAGCTTAGAATAAACATTGGGAAAATACATTCTCTGATCACAAATTAAAAATAACCAATCAAATAAAGACATCAACATCTTTAATTACAATAAAAAGCAGTGTTTGCGTAATATATATTTAATTGTATCAAATCTTAAAAATTATATTCCACTTAAATTATTATACATATATCAATGTTCAACAATAACCAAGCAAAAAAATACCTAATAAAGTAACCATTTCCAACTAGATATGAACTACAATGAGGATATAGACTTCTATGACCAATCTGTTAAAACAGACTAGGATTTAAAAGGCTAACTGAAAGGTTTTGTCACAAAACTGACAATCCTAACTTTTTCAAGTTATTTTGTCTCATTATTTCTTCTACTACGAAATGGCAAATAACTTACCTAACCTATCTAGAATATATTTTTAATTAGTAAGATTTCACATTAGGAAATGACATCGCTATTTTGAAGAATCCTCTAGTATAAAAGAACATTTATGCTAAGAAAACTATTCTAGAATAAAGTTCTAGAAAGTGCTACCCATCTCTGCCCTCACCCTTTCCCCAAACAAGATTACGATGGAACACAACATTATTAAATTTCAGAGCTTCTTTATTACCTACCACAGATTTTAGCATGAGTGAAGGTACTGAGATAATATACAATGGGGGCTGGGGTTGGGGGAGAAATACATGACATAATTTAGATTCCACTCTAAGAAAACAACTTTAAAAAGTTAAACACAAATGCCTCAGAAATTCAAATCCAAACAAAAGACAGGCCTTAAAAAGAGAAGAGAAAGCTTGAATTAGCTTTAGTCCATCTTCGGTACATATATGTTGAGATCGATTCTTCACTTAATAACTCAAAGCTGTTAGGGATGGATGAGGTAAGATGACAGTTTCATACATAAGAATAAATTTCATCATTCACCACAGAGTGGAGCTGTTAACCTTGGAAAAGGCTGATATGACTTCTCAAGGTTAGCCATTAAGCCTTCTTCTGACAGGATCATTGAACATTGCAAAATTAAGTAACATTAAACCTTTTGAACATTTAAGACTACCATCCTCATTTTACAGATGAGGAAACTGAGGTCTAATGAAATGAAATGACTTCTCCAAGATCACAAGCAAGTTAGTATGACAGCAGGAATAGAAGCCAGCTTCATCTGGTCACTCCACAGTACCATGGAGTTCTTTTACTAAATTAATAAGAACTAGCATTTGTATAGTGCCTATTAGGTGCCAGTCAATGTGCTAAGCACTTTAAAAATATGATTTGATCCTCGTGATAATCATGTGAAGTAGCTGCTATTATTTCACAGTTGAGGAAACCAAGGCAGGCAAAATTTATGTGACTTACTCAGGATTACCACAGCTAAGAAATGTCTGAGGCCAGATTTAAAGTCAAGTCTTTCTAACTCCAGGCTAGTGCTCTATACGTTGCCCCACTTAGCTGGCTCCCAATATGCACTATGTATGTATATGTACACATATGCATTAATTATATATGTAAAACATTTAATAATCTCTTTTAAAAATTGAATTGCCCTTAAATTATTATACATGTATCAATTTTCTTAAAGAAAATTGCAGAACCAAAAGAACATTGTATATGATCACAGCAATACCGTTTTAAGAACAACTATAAGCAAATAAGTCATTTTGACTACTTTAACTACCCAAATTAACTGCAAAAGACATGTGAAGAAAAACACTATCTGCATCCAAAGAAATAACTGATAAATGGAAGTATGAATAGAATGATTTTAAATATATATACATATTTGTGTCTAGTGGTAGCCATTTCTAGGGTGGAGTTCAGGGAGGGAAGAAAAAAAGAAATGTACATGGTAACTTATATATTATATATTTAAAAAGAATAGCAAGTTGTATATAATAGATTGGTAATTCCATGTGGAATCATTTTTTAAAATTATACAATGCTATGGAAATGCTTGTTTTATGAAAATACAGGGACCTGGAAGTTCATAATAAGTTTAAATAGCTATAAGAATAGGTAATGAAGTAATTTTCCAAAAATATGTCAATTAAATGAGCAAAATTCATATAGAATTAGCTGGTACAGTGGATAGCTCAACAGGCCTAGAGTTAGGAAGACCGGAGTTCTGGCCTCAGAATCTGGCCTCAGACACTTACTACTTATGTGACTCTGGGCAAGTCACTGTACCTTAGTCAGTCTCAGTTTCCTCAATTGTAAGATAGGGAGAATAACAGCACCTACTTCCCAGGGTTGTTGTAAAGATAAAATGAGATACTTGTAAAGTACTTAGCATAATGCCTAACATATATTAGGTGTCTAACAAATGCTTATTCTTTCCTCCTTCCCTTCCTTTCTACCACTCCAATACCTATAAAAAATTATTACTAGCAATTTGCACATCCTGGATAAGGGGCAAATAGCACACATGGGGAAAATAGTTTAAAACCAACTACAATCTCAAATGCTGCTAGACAAGCCATGAAAGGGAGAAGGAATAGGCTGAGGAAGAGCTTACAATGGGAGGAGATGCCAGTCTTATCATCTGGTAGCTCATTTTTAAATTCACCTTTCTTGCTAGTTAAGTGTTAAGCTCAATTGTTCCTATGATCCTGAAGGATTGCAAAAGCTGTCCACGTCCTCTAAATTTCAGCACCATAGGGGCAAGCCATGGGTGTCTTGCCCTAGTTAATGGCTGTTGGCTATGAGGTGGTAACAGTTCTGGGGCAATACAGAATATAGCATAGGGAAGAGCACTGAACTAAAAATCTAAAATCTAAAAAATCTAAAAAACTAAAAATCAAGAATGATAGTTCTGCCAATGACTTGCTATGTGTCCCCACCTCTCTCTGTTCCATAGTTAACACAGTTAAAAGAATGACAATATAATGATATCTGCTCTTACATTTACCTGTATCCTCATCCGTAAAATGGGAACCTGCCCAACACATATGTCAGATTTCAAAGACATCACAAATCTCATTTGGAAAGACTCTCAGACACGTAGGGAGTGGCTTGTTACTAGGAAGAACACTAGATGTGAAGCCAGAGAACCTGTGTTAACATTCCTGCCCTGTCACTTACAGGTTATCTGCCTGGCCACTATCCCAGTTCAAGCTCTCTTCACCTCTCATCTGTACTATGTAGCAATAGTCACCCAATTGGTCTCTCTGCCTCAAGTTTCTCCCCTTTCTAGCTACCCTCCACAAAGCTGCCCAAGCAATTTTCCTAAGCATAAGTCTGGCCACAACTCTCACCTGCTCAATAAACTCTAGTGGTTCCCTACTGCCTGAAGAACCAAATACAAATGCATTTAAAGCCCTTCACAGACCAGATCCAATCTACCATATCAGTGTATTACACAGAGTATTTGCCTTTCTTTGTAACAGTAGGGGAAGACTTTGTTGTTGGTCAGTCATTTAAGTCATGTCCAACACTTCATGACACTATTTGGGGTTTTTTTGGGCAAAGATACTTGAGTCATTTGTCATTTCCTTCTCTAGGAGGTAAACGAGGTTAAGTGACTCACCCAGGGTCACAAAGTTCATAAGTATATGATGGCAAATTTGAACTCAGGAAGATGAGTCTTTCTGACTTCAGGCCTAGCATTCTATCTACTTTGGCACCTAGCTGCCTTGAAAACACATGGATACATAGTGACTTTATGTGTACTCTACAGGCTAGCCAAATACACCTTCTTTCCATTCTTCACACATGAAAGTCCCATCCCTGTAACTTTATCCAAGTTCTCTCCTGAGCCTTCTTCTCCCCCCTCTATACTATCTCATGGGTGATCTCATCAGCTTTCAGCAGACTCAATTACTATCTTTATGCAGATAATTCACAGGTCTATATATAAGACCCTAGGCTCCCTCTGGATCCACAGTCCTACATCAGTGACTGCCACTGGGGCATTTTAAACTGGTTGTGGGCATCTCAAACTCAACAGAACTCATTATCTTTCTTAACTTCCCTAATATTGTCAAGGACACTACTATCCTCCCTGACATCCAGACTTACAAGTCAGGTAATCCTCAACTTCTCACTCTCACTCACCCAACATACCCACCCTGTCGCCAGTTCATTTCATTTCAACCTCCACAATATCTCTTGTATATGTTCCCTTCTCTCCAATCTCACAACCACTACCCTAGTTTAAGCCCTCATCACCTCTCATCTTGACTATTATAGTAATCTTCCAATTGGTGTCCTTGCCGCAAATATCTCCCTACTCCAGTCTATCCTCCTTAGATGACAAATGATTTTCCTAAAGTGTAAGTATAACCATGTCACCCACCTATCAAAAATTCCAAGGTCTCCCTGTTACTTCCAGGATCAAATATAAAGTCCTATGTTGAAATTCAAAGTGTTTCATAGGGACTTCCAGGGACAAAGCCAAGATGGTAGAGCAGAGAAAGCATTCAGCCAAGCTCTCTCAACATACCTCTCCAAACAACTTTAAAATAGTGCTTCAAATTGAATTCTGGAGAGTTGGAGCAAACAAAAATTAGGGTGAGACATTTTTCCAGGCCAAGACAACTTAAGAGGTCAGAAAGAGAGATCTGTGACATGGGGGTAGAGACTGGCCTAGAGCCCATGTGAATAAAAACACCAATGGCGGGACTAGGTGATGGTAAAAGAAGCAACTGCAGCCGGAATTTTCAAGCCAGAGATGGTAAGGGGACCTGGAAACAGGTCACAAAGAAATTTACAGGGTCTCCTGTGTTAGCACTGGATGCAGAACTGGAGGATATTTGGCAGCTCCATTAATTATACTCACTTCTGGGTCATTTTCAAGGTGACGGAGGAATACTTTCAGTTATGAGGGACTAGGGGCCCTGAGCAAAAGTATCACTTTTGGTCTCAAGGGATCAGAGACTCTAACAAGCAATATCACTTGACATCTTAAGGGAGCAGGGGCCCTGAGAAGCAGTATCAATTGAAATCCCAAGAGACGGGGGTCTTTCCTGAGTAAGGACCAGAGCACAAACTAGGAGAACAGGGAAAGTCAAGAAATAGGGTGGAAAAATGAGCAAACAGACAAAAAGAAACTGACCATAAAAAGCTACTATGGTGACAGGGTAGATCAAGACACAAACTCAGGAGAAGACAATGGAGTCAAAACAGCTACAAACAAAGCTTCAAAGGAAAACAAAATGTGAACTGGACACAAGCCCAAAAAGAAGTCATAGAAGAGCTAAAAAATAATTTTCAAAATCAAATAAGAATGATTGAGGAAAAAATTAAAGAAATGAGAGTGAGGAAAGAAAAATATAAACAGACAATTAGCAGTTTGGTAAAAAAAAAAAAGGCACAAAAAATACTGAAGAAAATAACACCTTAAAAAAGAAATTTGGACAAATGGAAAAAGAGGTACCAAAATTCACTGATAAAAAAAAAACTACTTAAAAAGCAGAATTGGCCAAATGGAAAAAGAGATACAAAAACCCACTTATGAAAATAATTCTTAGGGGCAGCTAGGTGGTGCAGTGAGTAGAGCACTGGCCCTGGACTCAGAAGGACCTGAGTTCAAATCCAACCTCAGACACATGACACATGTACTAGCTGTGCGACCTTGGGTAAGTCACTTAACCCCAATTACCCTGCCAAAAAAAAAAAGAAAAGAATTACTTGAAAATTAAAATTGGGCAAGTGGAAGCTAATAACTCCATGACACATCAAGAAACAATAAAACAAATATAAAAGAACAAAAATAGAAGAAAATGGGAAAAATAACTAAACTGGAAAACAGATTAGGAAAGATAATTTGATTTCTTTTTTTTCTTTTATTTAATTTATTTTTAGCTTAAAAAATTCAGTTAAACTAGGTTTTGAATTCTAAATTTTCTCCCCCGCTCCTCAAAAGAGCATGCATTCCAATATAGGCTCTACATAAATATATTCACATTAAACATATTTTCACATTAGTCATGTTGCAAAGAAGAATTATTATCAATGGAATGAACCACAAGATAGAAGAAACAAAACAAAAAAGAGAGAGCAAATAGTTTGCTTCAATCTCTTCAAACTCCATAATTCTTCCTCTGGATGTGAATAGCATTTTCTACCATGAGTCTTTTGGAGTTGTCTTAGAACCCTGCATTGCTGAGAAAAGCCAAGTCTATCAAAGTTAGTCATCACACAATGTGGCTGCAATTGTACACAATGTTCTCCTGGTTCTGCTCCCCTCACTCAGAATCAGTTCATATACGTCTTTCCAGGTTTTTCTGAAGTCCACCTGTTAATCATTTCTTATAGCACAATAGTATTCCATTACATTCATATACCACTTTACCATTCATATACCATAAAACCATATGCCACAGCTTGTTTAGCCATTCCTCGATTGATGGGCATACCCTTGATTTCCAATTCTTTGCCACCACCAAAAGAGCTGCTATAAATATTTTTTGTACATGTAGGTCCTTTTCCCATTTGTATGATCTCTTTGGGATACAGTTCTAGAAGTGGTATTGCTGGGTCAAAGGGTATGTGCATTTTTATAGCCCTTTGGACATAGTTAAGACGGATAATTTAAGAATTACTTTACTACCTGAAAGCCATGATCAAAAAAAGAACCTACACATCATATTTCAAGAAATTATCAAGAAAAACTACCCTGACATCCCAGAATAAGAAGATAAAATAGAAATTAAAAAAGTCAACCAATCACTACTCCTAAAGAGATCCCAAAATGAAAACTCCCAAGAATAATATAGCAAAATTCCAGGGCTCCCAAGTCAAACAGAAAATACTCCAAGTAGCCAGAAATAAATCTTTCAAATATCGTGGGTCCACAGTGGGGGTCACAAACACTTTTGCAGCTACCAAGTTAAAGGAGAGGATATTCTAGAAAGCAAAAAAGCTAATTTTACAACCAAGAATGATATGATATTCTAGAAAGCAAAAAAGCTAATTTTACAACCAAGAACAACCTCTCTCACAAAACTAAGTACAATCCTTCAAGGGAAAAAAATGAACATTTACTGAAATAGAGGACTTTCAAGCACTCCTGATGAAAAGACCAGAGCTGAATAGAAAATATGACATTCAAATACAAGATTCAAGAGAAGCATAAAAAAGTAAACATGAAAGAGAAATTATAAGGGACTCAATAAAGTTAAACTGTTTACCTTTCCATGTGAGAAGATGATACATGTAACTTCTAAAAGCTTTATCGCTATTAGGGCAGTTAGACAGATTTTACAAAGACAAAGAGTGTGAAAGTGAGTTGACTATGTTGAGAAGACGTAAAAAAAAAATGGATTAGTGAGAAAGACATTTGCCCTAGGAAAAGGTGGGAGAGAAAGCATGGGGGAAATTATCTGACATAAAAGAGGTGCACAAGGAAGAGCTTTTATAATAGAGGGACATGGAGGTAGGCAATACTTTAACTTCACTTTCATCTAAATAGGTTCAAAGAAGAAAAAAATTATATATATACATACATATACATATGTGCGTATGTACACACACACATCCACACTACACATACTCAATGGGATATAGAAATTAATCTTACCCAAGAGGGAAGTAGGATAAGAAGGAAAAGGGATAATGGGAGTACGGTGTGAGAAAAGGGAAGGTAGATTAAGGCAGGCAGTAGTCAGAAGCAAAACATACTTAAGAGGAAGAAGGACAGGATAAAAAATAAGAAAGAAGGATAAACAGGAAAAAATAGGATGGAGAGAAATGCACAATTAGTAATTACAATTGTACATATAAATGAGATCCATAAAATGTATGCAGATAGCTTGAATGTATTAGAAATCAGAATTCAACAATACGGTGTTTACAAGAAAAACACCTGAAACATAGACACACATAAAAGTGTTAACATAAGGGGTTGGAGTAGAATTTATTATGCTTCAACTAAAGGAAAAAAAGCAGGGGTAGCAAAAAACCCAGGAAGATTTTTATGAACTTATAAAAAATGAAATGAGCAGAACCAGGAGGACACTGTGTGTAGTAACAGCAACACTGTTAGGATGATCGATTGTGAAAGATTTAGCTACTTTGATCGACAAACGATTAAATAATCCAACACGATTCCAAAGGATGCATGATGACAAGTGCTAACCACCTCCAGAGACAGAACTGATGGACGATGACTGTAGACTGTAGACTGATTTTTAAATCTTTCTTGTTTGTGTCTGTTTTCTTTTGTAACATGTCTAAAACAGAAATGTTTTGTATGACTTCATATGTATATTCTTAATATCATATTGCTTGCCTTCTCAAGGGATGAGAGATGGGCTAGAGAGAGACAGAGGTGGAGAATTTGGAACTCAAAATTCAAAAAAATAAATGTTAAATTTTTTTTACATCTAACTGGGAAATATATTACAAAACATAAAAAATATATATATTTAAAGCTTTTCATAACCTGGCCCTTCCTACCTTTTCGGTCATGGAGTCCCCTCTGTGTAACTCTAAGATTCAGCAATACTAACCTACATGACACTCCATCTCCCATCCCTACAACTTTTCACTAGTTAGTTCTTCCCATTCCTCAGATGCTTCCCTCCTCAACTCCACCCCCTGGTTTTCTTGGCTTACTTCAAGACTCAGCAAAAATCCCTTCTTCAAGAGGCCTTTACTAATCCCTCTTGTTATTACTACTGTCCTCTCTGAATTTTGTCACGTGTGAGGTCTCCATGCCAATGACATAATAAATCCAGCCCCTATACCTAAGTATCATCTTATTATTTCAGGTAATGTTTCAATTTCGTTTTTGTATTCCCATCACTTAGCCTAATGCTTGGCAAACCTTTAGTATATGCTAGTTCATTCATTCAATCATGTCAATATCAACCCATTAATAATTCAATTTATGAAACAACCTGAAAAAATAACAATGCACAAAAGTTATGAAGATCTATGACTTAAGAATAGACATATCTGCTCTGACTTTTCAAACCTTAAAATATGAGACTGCAAAATTCACATAAAACTATTCGAAAATATAATTCAATGCCACAACATTCTTTTCTTCCACACATTTAAGCTAAACAATTTTTATTAAATATGTCTTTTGCTATTACTCTATTAAGAAAATTCTAAGTTACAGATCCTATTTCATTTCCATGAGGCTTTCATCAGCACAGACCACTTCTGTGCTTTAGATCATTGATCACAGACAAACTTAAAAAACAGCTCAACCCCAGAAACTATATTCAAATATGACATTACTTAACACTGAATCATACATTTAAGGTACAAATTTTTGACCAACTTACATTTTCTATGACAAATGTCCATTCTTTGTCTTCAAATTCCTCAGCATGTGGATCCTGAAACAAAAACTGAGTATGATTAGTTAAAATTTTTTTTTCAAAATTGCTTTGCATTTTTTTAAACTTATAAATAAAGCTGCTTCTTTTTCTACCAATATTTTTTAAGCTTGATCATCAAGGAACACAATGGGCAACCCAAAATGATCTTAATTTTTTTTTTTACTTTTTACCCTAATGGCCTTCCTCTAATTAAAATACTACATTACCTTTTGCATTTAAACTTTTCAGATTTTTTGGTAACAATATTTTTGTTTTTCTAGGAGGCTTAAAACAGTCTTGTTTAGAGATTGAGCTGGTCAATAAATTTACAAAACAACGTAAAAAAATTAAAGGCATGTTCTGAAACCAACTCCTGAATTATAGGAAGTTATATAGATATTTCAAACTCATACTTTGGTCCTTCAAGAGATCTGTAATTGTATCAATGGTAGCTTTGAGGTAAAGTAAATCTATAGTTTTCGGCCTGAAGTTCACAAAGTACCTTGAATCTACAGACAGAGGTGAGGGAAAGGAGAAATAACCAAAGGGGCATTACATTCACATAGAACATTCCACTGCCCAACTTTGTACCTTTGCATATCACCCCCACCCATGCCCAGAATGCTCTCCACTGTCATTTCCATTTCTTAGAATTTCTAGTTTTTTTTCAAAAAGAACTCAAGTAATACCTTTTACATGAAGCCTTGCTGGTCCTCCAACATGTTAGAGCTTTCTCCCACAAAATTACCTTGCATTTATTTTGGACATATGTTGCACATAATAATAATATATGTATATGTTTCCTCCTTTTGCAAATATAATCTTGGGACATGAACAGTTTCACTTTTATCTTCATTTTAGCTGTTACAGCAGGCACTTTATGTTTGCTAATTGATTGTTCCACACCACCTCCACCTTCCTAAATCCCTTTTTTTTCTCTACAACTGCCATAAATATTTATTAAGTGCCTACTAGGTACAAAGTACTATCATAGCCACTGCAGGATATGACAAATAAGGCATAATGCCTCAAAAGAACTGAAAAATCTAGCAGATTTAGGCATGGACGCCACTCCTTCAATGAACTCTTTAATTATACCTCAAATGAGCAGATCTATGTAAAGTGCTTTGCAAACTCTAAATAACATAAAATATCAGCTATTATTATTATCAGACATAATACTTCTTATGTTGATGCATTTTTGGAAAAATGAATGGCAGTAAAGAAAGTTTATAAAAATGAACGGTTTAACTACTCAAAAAGGACAGCAATGTGGCACAGTGAATATAGTACTGGGTGTGGAGTCAGAAAGACTCATCTTCCTGAATTCAAATCTGGCCTCAGACACTTATTTGCTGTGTGACCCTTATTTGACTCACTTTTCTCACCTGTAAAATAAAACAGTAAACCACTCCAGTATCTTTGCCAAGAAAACTCCAAATGATGTCACAAAGAGTCGGACATGACTGAAAAACCACTGAACAACTACTATTACAACTACTAAAAGGAGATTATTTACAGATTTATTATGGAAGTGTGAGTTCACTAACTGTCTTTGTTATTTACAAGCTTTATAAAGCTATGTAAGGGCAATATACTCAATGTTTTTATTCTTTTACTCTTCAAACAGAAACTCAAAGTCCCATAATTTTGCTTGGGATCTTGTTATTTTAATTTATATTCATATTTGCTCTTCAGTTAGACACAAATAACTATCTTAAATTATTCAAAGTATTAGAATTAAAATGAAGATGCGCCTAATTATCAGACAACTGTCTGATACTTATCAGACTTACTTATCAGACAACTGTCCACTAAAAGATACCAAAGTGATTTCCACCCTCCTGAAAACAGGTGACACAAAATCTTGCCTGCTGTATACCTTTATTCTTTTGTCTTCAGTTGATTACATTTCCACAATCAGCAATAAATACACAACTTGGATTTTTAGTTCTTTACTACAGAAACAGTAAGAACTGGAAACTAAACCCACATTTGCTACATACCACTTGAGTACAGTATAGCATATAACTTTGCCTCAAGTATTATTTAAATTACTGAAACAATTCCATTTTATAAAATTATAGCAAATTGTGAAACAAACAAAAAAAAAGCCTTCAATCAACGTAAAAAACAAGCATTTATTTAGCAATTATATAGGCCAGGCACTATGCTAGGCAATGTGAGATACTAATAAGAAAGCAAAAACAGTCCTTGTCCTAATAATGCAGTGGCACATGTGTATATGTATATGTGTGTGTGTGTGTGTGCGTATGTGCATGCGTGTGTGTGTGTGTGTGTGTAAGAACAAAATGCATATCAAACAATTAATTCAGGGTGATTTAAAGGGAAAGGCACTACGAGCTGGAGGTGGAAAGGAAAAGCCTTATATAAAAGATGGAATTTGGAGGGGAAGGAAAAAATCTAGGTAACTATATTGTTAATGTATTTTTGCTTAATTTGAAGATTTTTCCAATCCATTAATAGGCCCATGTGACCTGCTTAAGTCACATGAAGCCTGTGGTGGGAGGAGCTTGCTGAACAGGTGGAACGGGAAGGGTGGAGCAGAATGGAGGAAGTTGGTCAGAGCAGTTAGAGCTGAGGGAGAGAGAGGAAGCAGGCAAGCAGCTAGCTCTGCGTGTTTTGGGGAAGGCCTGAACAGGTGGAAGGCTTTGGGATGGTGGTACTCCCTGCAGTGGTAATGTGTATAAACTTCTTTGTTGTGTGATGGATTTGGCTTTCTGGTGTTTGAATACATGTTTTGGTTCTGTCTTCCATGCAAAGAGTCTGACATATTTTGCAATTCAGAACTACACTGGCATACTTATAGCTGCTGTCAGCACTGGGAGTATCACACTGGCAATACAGTAACTCTGAGTGATGCAAATGGTATTGTCATCAGCCAGTGCAGAGGCAAGAAAAGGAGATGGAGCACTATGACGTAAAATGATAAGAAGAGTCGCTGGACTGGGGGGCCAGGTAGAGGGGGAGGAGAATGTGGAACAACACTGGAAATGGAAGCTAGAGCTGAGTTATAAAGTCCTTTGAATGCTAGTAATCTAGCTTATCGAGAAGAGGGTTGACATGGGTCAGAATTGTAATTCAGGAAATTTAGTTTGGCAGCCACATAGATGACTGAAGAGGGGAGAGAGTAGAAGGCTCTTGCAAAGCATGAGTTGGCTATGTGAGTCAAGATAAGGGGATAGACAAGAGAGAGGTTTCAGAGATAAAAAGAGTATTTGGCAAATGAATGAATTATTCTTGGGGTAAATGTGAATAAGGACAGGAATGAGACCAAGGTTGACAGCCAAGGTGACTAGGCTTGAGGAAAATAGAGACTTTCAAAAATTCAGGGTTACACAAGTTGAGGTTAAAGTGCCTGTGGGACATTCAGTTTATTCTGAGGTCTTCAGCTCTTTGTATCTAGTTTAGTGAAGTGACAAGGCAATTTTCTCCTATTCTGTTCCTTTTCAGGGCAAAGTCCTTTAGATTAGATTGTTTAAATTCCCTCCCCCAACCCCACACTCTAGCCACTGGAGTTTATTAAGCAGGGATGAGTCATGATTGGACCTGCACTTTAGATTAGAATCGAGGAGAGACTTGAGGAAGGCAAATGTGCCAGCATGCTACTGCAACAATCTAGGTATAAAATGATGAGGGCCTACAATAGAGTGGTGGTAGTAAGAAGGGGATGCATTCATGAGATGTTGCAAAGGTGAAATCAATAGACCTTAACAACAGCTATGATGGGGAGGGAGGTGAGAGAAAGAGAAAGGAATCCAAATTGACTCCTATGTGCCTGAGGGACTATTAGCAGGATGATGTTGCCCTCTAAAGTAACACAGATTTTAAGATATTACTGGACTCGCAATTCAAGATGTCTGAAAGGAAGTTGGAGATGCAAGATTAAAAGTCAACAGATTGAGGTTGGAAAAGTAGATTTGAGAATCATCAGCAAAAAGCTAATTAAATCCATGGGAACTGATAAGATCACCAAGTAAAGTAATATATAGAGAGAAAGAGGATTCAGGATATAATCCTGAGGGATAGTTATGTTTAGAGGGCAGGAACTGGATGAGATCCAGCAAAGGAGACAGAGAAGAAGCACTCAGAGGAAAACTAGGAGAGAATGCTGCCCTGAAAACCTAGAGAGAAGAGAGCATCAAAAAGGAGACAGTCATCAACAGTGGCAAGGCTGCCGAGAGGTCAAGGAGAACAAGGATTGAGAAGCGGCCATTGGATTTGGCAACTAAGAGATCATTAGTAACTTGGGAGAGAGTTATTTCGATGGAATGATAAGATCAGAAACCAGACTGTAAGGGGAAGAAGAGATTGAGAGAAGAGGAAGAGGGAACAGCTTTTGTAGATGGCTTTTTCAAGGAATTTAGCTATAAAGGACAGAAGATAAACAGGATAATAGTTAGCAGGGATGGAAGGATCAAGTGAGGGTTTTTTCAGGATAAGGGAGACATGGCTTATTAAGACAGTAGGAAATGAACCAGGAGACAAGGAGAGATTGAAAATAAATGAATAAGTGGTGATGACAGAGGGGGCAATCTGTTGGAGAAGATGGGACGGAAAGGGATCACCTGAATAAGTAAAGCCTTAGTAAGGAGTACGGACACTTCAAGAGTGAAGGAGAAGAACATGGCAGAAAGCATCTAAGTAACAGGAGATGAAGAAGAAGGAGTTCACAGAAAATGGCCTCAATTTTTTTTCTGTAACATATGAGGGAAGATTCTCAGGTGACAGATTGGGGGGAGGGGGAGCCTTGAGAAGTGTCAGGAGGGATGAAAAGGTTTGGAAAAGCCACTGTGGAGAGTTAGTGAGTTGGTAAGGGAGGTATAGTAAGATTGCCTGGCAAAACAGTGAGAGTCCAGTTGAGGTCATATAACATAAATCTGTGGAAGACCCAGGCAAAAAGTTCCATGATTTTCTCCACCTTCACTCCACAGCACATATAAAGGCACAAAAGCAAAGGCAACAAGTGATGGGAGTGATTCGAGATTGAGGCTTGACTTGACATAATCGCTGATGTGATATGGGGCTAGGGATTCAAAAGAAGACAGTGCAGAGTTGAATTGGTTCACCAAAGGGTCAAGATAGAGAGAAGAGGAATTACTGACTAGAGTAGGGAAGATGGTATGGGAAAAAGTTGAGGGGTCAAGTGAATGGAGGTCATGGTGAGAATGAAGAGTAAGGTTATATAAAGAAGTCAGAGGGAAAGGTAAAAAGCCAATAGATCATGGTCAAATAAGGAGATTTCAGAATTCTTAAACATGGAGGTGGTACATTTGTGGTAATGGTAAGATAAAAGGTATGACCATTTTTGTGTGTGGCTAAAGTGGCTGGAGAAAGTAACTCATGGGAAGTGAGTAGGTTAAGGAACTGAGTGGCCAGGGCACTTGACGGAAAATCAATATGTATGCTGAAGTCCCCTTGCATGAGGACAAGCATTGGTGAGGAGAGAAAAAGTGTAAGCCAGTTATCCAACTCATTGAGGAAAGAAGGGGAGTGACCTGGGAGTCTGTAGACAACAGCTCCTGAATTTTGATTGGGTAGTAGATATGAATAGCATGAACCTCAAAAGGAAGAAAAGTTACTGAGTGAAGGAGGAAGAGGGAGAACCTAGAAATGGCAATGTGAAACAGTATTCTAATTCCTCTGCCTCAACCAGTAATCTGAGGAGAATGACTGAAGGTACAGTCAGTACTGGAAAGGGAGGCTGTGTCATCAAAGAAAAGCCAAGATTTGGTAAAAGCCAGTTGATGGAAAGAGTGGGAAAGAAACAGACTTAAGATGAAGGGAAATTTGTTGCTTATGGAACAAGCATTCCAGAAAGCACATTGGAAATAGATCCTTCTCTGTATCTACGATACACGTCAAGATTCTATGATAAAATAATAAATAAAACAGCAAGAAACTATCATCCATTTTTTTTCTTAATCTAGTTCCATGAAAACAAAATAAAGGACTAATGTTATATGACATGGAATGACCAATATATGCTTAAAATGTTTTTAAATAATTTCCAATATTTTAAATATTCTACTGCTTTCATTTGCAGGATTGATCTAATTCATCTTGGAAAAAATGTACTTCTCCTTGGCCCAAATGATGCACCCCTATTTTCCTAAAGCACAAAAAAATTAGTTCTTTTCCTTTTTTTATAGCACAAAAGATTAAAATATAAGTTTAACCTTAAGTTTGTTTTTTTAAAACCAACAATTTAGGGGGTGAGGGTCTGGACCTGTGATTTCATCATTTTAAGGAACTCCTGGCATAAAAACTTCCTTTACCAAATGCAGATTAGCAACTAGTATATATGTAATATTTTCAGAGAACTGTCCAGCACTCTGAGGGTTTAAGTGATTTATCTATGGTCAGACTATGAATAAGAGGCAAAAATGGAACAAAGGTCTTTCTAACTTCAAAACTAGTTCTCAATTCATCATTCCATACTGCCTCTAAACTTTAATTAAAAGAAAAAATGCAACTACTCTAATTGTATAAATATGGTACATAAAGCAGCAACAAATGGTATGTATCAAAATAGAAAATGTTAAATTTGAAACATACACCTTATACCAAATTATCAGTCAGCAGAATGAGGATCTATATAACTATATAACCAGAACTTATGAATACACACATACATACATATATACATATATTCTTATATATGTATGAGTATATGAGCATAAATACACACATGTATACAAGCACATGTAGACATTTGTATATGCATATAAATGTGTCTGGGTTGACAAATATACGTATTTCTACAAACACATATGGGTAGGTGCCAGGGAAGAAGGTAAACTTAAAAACAATGTATCGTGTCCCTGCCTTAAAAACCTGCCAGTGTCTCCAACAGCAACTATATTCATTATAATGGCTGGGCTTCAATAGGAAGAACGGACTGTTACTACACTAAGAAAGAATCATAATTATGCAATGTGTCAAATCAATCATGACAAAAACTAAACTAAGAGGCTGATCATACAATAATAAAAATTTTACAGTCACAGCCCTCAAGGAATTTATATTTGAAAGAAACAGTTATTTCTCTCTTGTATTAATGAACATTTAATGAACATTAATGAACAATTATCATATTAGAAACAAAGTTTTTCCCTCTTTTACTTCCTTCTCTAGAAATCAACCAGTGTAGAAAATCTTTCTTAAAGATTTACCCAGTCAAAGATCTAATCAGATAGTAAAAGAAATCCTAAGTTTAGGCTAATAGGTGCATTCCTGCTCAGACAGGTCTGGGAAAGTATTGATTCTCCCTTTTGTCAGACATGAAATATGTAAATTGATAAGTCACTTTGAATAAGATTTGGGTGATCCAAGTCACTACTCCAAGACCCTCACTGTAATACAGCCCAGCTTCTCATTGCAATATTCATTTTATCATTAACTATTAACCAATCAGGGTTGATTGCCACTCTCATGAACGCCTGCTCTTACAAGGGCATAGAAACTGTGAGCCCACTGCCATGCAAGGATTTTGGTCTAAGGAAGACAGCCAAATAACCATCCTTTTATTACTAACCATGCTGGCATTATTTAAAAAATGATTAAATTACCCAGAAATTATGTCTCTCAAACTTTTTTATATGCCACATATTCTATTAGGAAAAACAAAATGTACAGATAAAACTTACCTTAAATAGAGTCACAGTGATTTCAATGTTTTCAGGAACAGGCCACACGACCACACCACGGTAAGGATTTTTTATTCCAGGTTGCCAACTATGAGCCTATAGAAAAAATAATAATAAACGTGTGTGTATTAGTTTCACAAGAAAACACAGCAGAAATGTTATTCCCATCCAGTCCCTATCATGTAGTTTTTTACTATATTATTTTAATCTTTAATGTGTATTGTGTGCCACTTAGCTATTCTTAAAAATCCATAGACTATGGATGAAATCATTTGAGTAAAATGAATCATAATCCAATCCACAAGTTGGTAAACTGCATCATTATTTGTTGTTCAATATTTATACAAAAAAGAACAGACCTTCTAATTCTACTTATTCATATAAAATTATAAATTTCTGGAGAAGCTAGTAATAATGATAATTAACATTTCTAAAACACTTATTATACTGTACTAAGTACTTTAAAATTATTATCTCATTGGATCCTCACAACAACCTGGGACAACAACTCAGGCACTATTATCATTCCTATTTTATAGAGTAGGAAATTGAAGCAGAGGTTAAATGACTTGCCCAGAGTCACGCAGCTAATAAGTGTGAGGCTGTATATGAACTCGTGTCTTCCAAAATCCAGGCCCAGCCCTCTATCCACTGTGCCAGGTAGCTACTACCCCTATTAAATAGAATATCTTTTATGTCAGACTTTACAATCTGAATAAAGCAATACCCAAACAAAGACAGATAAAACTTGTTTGAGAATGAAAGAAACATACTGTAAAAACATCTTTGGGGTAGGGGAGCAAGTACTAGTACTAGTTGGGGTATGGAATATGTATATTTTATTGACTACATGTGACTTCTTCATATAAAATGAATCATCCCAAGGTCAGCGGCCAGAATGTAGGTTTAGAAAACAGTGAGAGGAGAGGAAAAGGATGTAGGAATGTAGACTGCTTTCTCAAGGAGTTCAGCTTAAAGATGGAAGGAGACATACATATATATATAAACACTGTCAAATGCCCTAACTTTACAGTTCCTCAGCCTATTCAGTTTTATGACCTACTTACCTTTACCTTTACTCACAAGCATTCTACTTTCACATTCATAAACTCCAAAATTCTTTCTGTGATTATAACTTTTCATCATTCTATCTTTCCCTCTGCCTTATGACTCCTAACTCTATCCTTTTATCCTCACTCTAACCTCCAGTACCTCCAGCACCTCATTATGTCCTTTCCAGGCCAGGACTCTTGAAACGGCTAAATACTTCTCTCTTCCCAATCTTGAGCCCTTGGTGAATCAGTTCAACTTCCAACCTATCTTTCATATTGGAATTTCTTTCCCCTTTGACCTATCATCAATTATGCCTTATTTATGAATCTCCAACCTTCGAATGCTTCCACCATCTACTGCCTTCCTATCAAATCATGCTGACAAATGGAGCTAAAAGAACCCCATGTAAATCTTCAATGAAGGAAAGCAATCTTTGCTTGCTTCATAGGTAATATGTTTTCATCTTAAATCATTTCCTTTCTGACTCCTTCAGTTTTCTGCTTTTCAATAAGATCTGGCTCGCTCCTGATGACACTGCCTTCATAACCATCCTTTTCAGTACTGGTTGGACTATCATTCATTCAACCAACTTAGTAGTCAAGGGGAGAAGCTGGAATGTTACTTGCTGCCCATTGCCAATTTCAGCCTTTCCTTCTATCTCAGGAACCTTTTCCCCTTTTCTCTTCTGAGGTTCACTCAATCCATTTCTACCATCCAATCAGAATTCTGGTAGCTGCTGTCTGCTGCCCTCCACAAGACACTCACCTTCTTCTTTGTTCAATGAGTTCAGTGAGTGACTCACAGTCTTTCTCTTCTCTTCAACTCCTGACCTCATACTAGAAAATTTCAACCTATACATACACACGTGTATATATACACACACATACGTATACACATGTTGTATATGCACCTGTGTGTGTACATATATATAATACATATATATATGTACATTCTTATAGTCCCTCAATATCCTAACCTCCCAGTTCCTCAACTTACCTCATTTCACATGATCTATTCCTCTATCCTACCTCAGATATACTCACAGATAGCATACTCCTGACCATGGCATAATGCATGAATGAACCACTACCATGTTCATGTACTCTGATATTCCTTTATCTAATCATAATCTGTTATGATTCCACCTCTCTGTCTTGCAACCTCACACACTATTTAGTATCCTCATAGTCACCTCCAATCCCTTGTTCCCTCAGTTCTTTCCCAGGCTATCACCCCTGCACAAGCTACACTCTCCTCCCTTCTCCATCTAAACCCCTTGGTGGACGAGCTCAACTCTATACTGGTCTTCTCTCAAGTCACCTTCCTCCTTATACTATTACCTATTTTTCCCTACTAAGCCTCATCCTTAGATTACTTTGCTTCTGAATCAAGTTGAAGAAAATCACAAAACTATGCAGACAGGGTCCACTAACAAACTTAGGTTACATAACATCAGCTGGGTCCTCACTGCTCCAACCAATCGTTCCATACGTTGTCTAATTGACTCATTATCCCACTCACCACTGAGGCTCTCCCTCAAATCTCCCCCTTCTCCCACCCTTGCCTCACATTTTACTGAAAAAAAAAATCAAGGCCATTTGCTGAGGGCGTTCTTTTGACACTGCTCCACACTGGGGACAGAATTTCATCTCCTCACATCTGGATTACTGCAACAGTTGGCTAGTTGGTCTACCTGCCACAAGTCTCTCCCCACTCAATCCAGACTTCATTATCTCCAGATACTCATTATTCTGCAAGACGAAATCAACTCTGAAACTCTCACCAAAGATCATTTCCCTCCTGAGTTGCAGGATTTCATCATACTCTCCACATCAGTAACCTCTACTCCTCCTTACTTCTCCTTACCATTTAAGCTTCTCTTTATGTGTTGTCTTCCTCCATTAGATAGTGAGTTCCTTGAACACAAAGGACTTTCTTATGCCTTTCTTCGTATCTTAAGCACAGTGCCTGGCATACTAGAGACACTTAATAAATGTTCACTGACTCTGACTCCTTTGACTAGTGTCATAACCAAAATGCAGAGCTCTCAAATCAAAGCAAAACTATTGCAAGCACTGAGAAAAAAGCAGTTAAAGTACCAAGAAACCACTGCCAGGACCAAAAAGAAACCTAGAAGTTCGTATTTTAAACAAGAGGAGTTATTAGAATATAATATGCCAAAAGACAAAAGAGACAGTCTTATAAACAATAACTTATTCTGCAAAACTGAGTTTAATTCTACAGAGATTTTTAAAAAATGAACCTTTAATGGGAGAAGACTTTCAAGCATTTTTGATTAAAAAACCACAGAGGAATAGGAACTTTTAAATACAAAGACAACAGAAAAACCTAGAAAGGTAAACTTATTTGAAAGGAAAGGAAATATATGATTTTCCATAACTGGGATACGTGACAAAAATATATAAATATGGCGGAAGGGGTAGGGATAGTGAGCATCAGTTGAACCTCACTCATCTAAAATGAACAAAGTAGGGTTCAATACACACACACATACAAACACACAGAGTTTGGTATAGAAATACATCAAACTCACAAGGGAAATAAAATGCAGGAGGGGAAAGAAGGATAATATTGGGGAGGGCAGAGTAATAAACAAAATAAATGTTCTGCTCCTGAAGGAGAAAAAAAGTGAAAAAAAGAAAAGAACTAGAACCTCAGGAAATACTTTCGACTTATTTTTAGACAGCTGGGGAATGGCTGTACAAATTACAGTAATGATTATAAAAGAATATTATTGTGCAATAAGAAACGATGGGGGGAAATGATTTCAGAGAATGCTAACAAATGTTTCACTGATGTAGTGAAATAAGAAGAATCAGGAGAATATGAAAGGTCAGCAACACTGTAAAGAAAAGCAACTTTGAAAGAATTAAGAACTCTTGACCACTGTAATAACCAGAAAACCTAAGATGAAGCAGTGCTGGACATAAAGTACAGAGAAAGAGAGAGAATCTTTTTGAACATGGTCACTGTGGGGCTTCCTTTTGCCTACATTGGGGTGAGAGTTTAGGAGACAGTTGTTAGCAATAGTGATGCTTTAAAAAAGAAAGGGGGGTCATTGAAACCTTGAAGTTCAGAAGGTAAATAAGCAAGACATTTTTTGGCAGTATTATGTACAATTTATTACATGCATTTAAAAAAAAGATTAAAGATTTGTGGTATCAGGTGGAATCTGTGCATTGTTGTATGTCTGTAAATGCTCTGTTCCTTGGTCTTTATGTTTGGAATTAAAATAAAAAACATGTCATTTTAAAATCTATAATCTAGCTTCCAAACTTCTCCTATGACTGAAATTCCCAGAACTAATTGCTTTTTTCTAAATCTTCATCCTTCTTGAACTCTCTAGAGCCTTTGACTCATCCTCTTCTCCTATATACTCTCTCCTCTAGATTTTCATGAAACTGCTCTTTCTCATTTCTTTGCCTACTACTCCTTCTCAGTCTCCTTAGCTGGATCCTCACCCAGGACACGCCCAACTGGTAGGAAACAAAAAGGTACTTATAGATTGAGATTATAACTAAGGAGAAAGAGGGGGAGAGAGGAATTGGGAAAGAAGGGGAAGACAAGCAATAATTGAGCACTTGCTATATGCCACACACAATACCAGATCAGTTTCTGAAAAAGCGCAAGTGCAGGGAAATGAAATATATACAGGAAATTGTCTACCTAGGAAGAAGTGTATATGAAGGAAAATAAAATAGAGATCATGTCAAGAAAAGACAGGTTAGAGACTGATTCTTAAGGGCTTAAAATGTCTGTATTTGGTCCTAGAGGCAAAAGGGAGCCAGTAAACTTTCTTAATCAGGGGTGTAAAGTGATCAGACCTATGCCTTAGTAATCTCAATTTGGAAGCTGTATGAAAAAGGAATTTTAGAGAAAAGACACTAATGGCAGGAAGGACGATTAGAAGGTCATGGCCAGGGAGCATGTTAAGGAGGGTCTGAATCAGAATGGTGACCATAAAAGTGGAGAGAGGGGACAGGTATGATGTTGTAGAGGCAGAATCAATGAAACTTACCAACTGACTGGACAGCAGAGGGGAGAGTGGGGAAAAAAGAACAACTGAAAGGATGGTGTTGCCCTTGTCAAATACGGGGAATTTAGGGGGATGGGTGAGTTTAGAAGACTGTAGTGTACTCAAAAGCCTCAATCCTGAACATTATGAATAACATCTTATTCAAATTATAAATATCAAAGTACTGCTGGGTCACTTACCTTAAGACACAGGTCACTGGGATCTTTCAGGGGCAGAGGCAAGATAGTGCAGTAGAAGAAGCACTTAGTCAAGTTCTTCCAACATACCTCTCCAAACAACTTTAAAATAACATTTCGAATCAAATGTTGGAGTGCCAGAGGTCAGGGTGAGACATTTTTCCAGCCAAAGATCACTTAGGAGGTCAGAAGGAGAGATCTGTGACATGGTGGTGGACTCTCGCCCAGAGCCCATGTGGATGAAACACCAGGTGGGACTAGGGGGTGGTGACAGAAGCAGCAGCAACTTAGGAAGCTTTCAAGCCAGAGATAGGAAAGAGATGAGGCAAATAGTCACAAAGACATTACAGGGGACCACTTTGCTAGCACTGGATGCAGGACTGGAAGCTTTCTGGCAGCTCCATTACCTATACCCACTTCACAGTTCAAGGGAAGAGGGGAGCATTTTGAGTCGGGAGAAAGCAGAGGCCCTGTTTGAACAATTCAGCGAGCAGCCACTGTGGGGGTGAAAGACCAACACAAGCCCAACAACAAGAATGCTGCCAGCACAGGTTCTTTTGATCTGCTTTACTAAGGAAAGTAACTTTAAGGGGTTAACAAACTTATTTCAATCCAAAATACAAATATCATTCACTTAGTTCAGAGGAAAAAGCCAGCATCCTGAACTTCAGAGCAAATACAAATGAATTACAAAGATACATTATAAAGAGACCAAATACAATTCATAGTTACCAAGAAGGCATCAACATCTGGGTTCAAAAGCTGAAGGGCTCTTAACTACAGCTGCCCAGGATCTCTACATCAACACTCCTCCAAGAGTGAGAGCACCAAGCAAATTGCTCTGTTCTCTCTTTTTATACAGTCTTTGGACATCATCAAACGTCATTTCAGTGACCAGAACTTAGGCGCATACTATCGGCTCTGGTCTTAGAACTTCCCTTGGGGCCCTGAGAGCTTCAAGCCCACATCAGCTTAGCACCTAGTAGTTAAGGGTTTGGGCATGGGGTTTAGCACCTAGTTAGACTCGATCAAAGACATTTAATTAATTTAGCATTCTAAAAGTAATAAAGTCCCACCTTAATTCCCAATACAGGCCCTGAGGAGCAGTATATATCACTTTCAGTCACAAGGGATCAAGGACCTTAAGGAATAGTATCATTTGCAATCCCAGGGAGAAGGGCCCCAAAGAACAGTATCAGTTCCAGTGCTAAGGAAGTAAGGGTCCTGAGAAGCAATGTTGATTGCCACCCCAAAATATCAGGGCCCTTCTTGGGTAATGACCAGAGCTCAGACCAGGAGAGCAGTGACGAGACTGCTCCCCACATACATCACCTTAGAAGCACTGTAAACTTCAAAAGACCCAGAACTTGCTTTGAAAAGAGGAATGTGGAAAAACCACGAAGCTTGGGACAGTGACCCTCCTCCTCCACACACAATGAACAGGATCTAACTTTAACATAAAGCTCAAGATCAAAAAATAGTTGGAAAAATAAGCAAACAACAAAAGAATCCTAACATAAAAAGGTACTATTGTGAAAGAGAAAATCACAACAAATTCATCAAAACAGCTACAAGCAAAGTCTCAAAGAAAAAAAAATGTTAACTGAAGAAAAGCTCAAAAAGAATTCCTGGAAGAGTTAAAAAATGATTTTCAAAATCAAATAAGAGAGACAGAGGAAAAATTGGGCAAAGAAATGAAAGTAAAGAAAGAAAACCATAAAACGGCAATTAACAACTTGGGGAAAAGAAGCACAAAAAATACTAAAGAAAGTATCTTTAAAAAGATAATCAGACAAGTGGAAAAAGAGACATAAATATTCATTGATGAAAATACCTCTTCAAAAAGTAGAATTGGCCAAATGCAAAAAGAGGCATGAACATTCACTGAAGAAAAAATTCCTTAAAAATTAGAATTGGGCAAGTAGAAGGTAATCATCAGGAAACAATAAAACAAAGTCAAAAGAACAAAAAGTAGAAGAAAATGTGAAATATCTTATTGGGAAAACAACTAAACCGGAAAACAAATATAGGACAGATAATTTAAGAATTTTTGGACTGCCTGAAATCCATTATCAAAGAAAGGGGCTAGACATGATATTTCAAGAAATTATCAAGGAAAATTGCCCTAATATCCTAGAGTAAAATAAACACTGAAAAAATCCACCAATCACCACCTGAAAGAGATCCCAAAATGAAAATTTCAAGGAATATATTACAAAATTCTAAGATTCTCAGATCAAAGAAAAAATTTTTCAAGTAGCCAGAAACTGTTTGAAAAGCCAGTCAGGACCATGCAAAAATTCAGCAGCTGCCATGTTAAAGAAGCAGAGAGGTTGGAATATGATATTCTGGAAAGGAAAAGAGCTAGGATTACAACTAAGAATAACACATCCAGCAAAACTAGGTATAATCCTTCAAGGGAAAAAAAAACAGACATTCCATGAAATTAAGGACTTTCAAATATTCCTGATGAAAACACCAGAGCTGAATAAAAAGTATGACATTCAAATACAAGACTCAAGAGAAGCATAAAAAGATAAACAAAAATGAGTAATCATAAAGGACTAAATAATGTTAAACTGTTTGTACTTCTGTAGGAGATGATGCATGTAATTCCTCAAAACTTTATCATTATTAGGCCAGTTAGAAGGACTCTACATAGATAATCACATAAAAGAGGCACACAAGGAACAGCATATTTAGTGATGGGAGAAATGAGTAGGGTGGGGTAGAAGGAAGAGCTCAAAAAAGATTTGGAAAAGCAAGAGAAGTAGAGGAAAAATTGGGAAGAGAAATGACAGTGATACGAGAAAACCGTGAAAAACAAGTCAATGACTTGCTAAAGGAGACCAAAAAGAAAATACTGAAGAAAACTACATCTTAAAAAATAGACTAACTCAAATGGCAAAAGAGCTCCAAAAAGCCAATGAGGAGAAGAATACCTTGAAAGACAGAATTAGCCAAATGGAAAAGGAGGTCCAAAAGACCACTCAAGAAAATACTACCTTAAAAAATAGATTAGAGAAAGTGGAAGCTAGTGACTTGATGAGAAATCAAGATATTATCAAACAGAACCAAAGGAATGAAAAAACAGAAGACAATGTGAAAGAAATATCTCATTGGAAAATAGATCCAGGAGAGATAATTTAAAAATTATTGGACTACCTGAAAGACATGATCAAAAAAAAGAGCCTAGATACCGTCTTTCAAGAAATCATCAAGAAAAACTGCCCTGACATTCTAGAGCCAGAGGGTAAAATAGAAATTGAAAGAATCCACTGATCACC
>CM053625.1:261143329-261177597 GCA_028646595.1 Phalanger gymnotis
TGGGGAATGGCTGAACAAGCTGTGGTATATGAAGGTAATGGAATACTATTGTGCTATAAAAAAATGGGGATGATGCGGACTTCATAACAACCTGGAAAAACCTACAGGACATAATGCTGAGTGAGCGGAACAGAGCCAGAAGAACATTATACACAACCACAGATATATGGATTCTGTGATGACTAACCCTGACAGACTTTGCTCTTCTCAGCAACACAATATGCAGAGACAGCTCCAAAGGACTCACGATGGAGAGTGCTATCTACATACAGAGAACTATGAAGTATGAATGCAGATCAAGGCACACTTCATGCTCGCCTTTTTCTGCCCCCCCCCTTTTTTTTCCTCTTGTATTTGTTGTTGGGTTGTGTTTTTTTTTTTAGTTCTGTTTCTTCTTTCTCATGATTCATTCCATTGATCATAACTCTTCTCCACAACTTGACTAGTGTGTAAATTAATTCAATGCCAAGTTATACGTGGAAGTTATATGGGATTCCATGCCATCTTGGGGAGTGGGGAGAGGGGGGGGAGGGAAAAAAATCTGGAACTCAAAATTATGTAGAACCGTGTGTTGCAAATTAAAACTAAAAAGAAAAAAAAGAAACAGAAAAAAAACTATATGATAAAACAGTAATCATCAAAATTATCTGGTATTGGCTAAGAAATAGAGTGGTTGTATCAATGGAATTAAGTACACAAAACAGAGTAGTCAATGACCATTGTAACCTAGTGTTTGATAAACCCAAAGACCCTAGGCTTTGGGATAAGAACTCAACTATTTGACAAAAACTGCTGGAAAAACTGGAAAACAGTAAGACACAAACTAAGTATAGACCAAGATCTCACACTATATACCAAGATAAGGTCAAAATAAGTGCATGATTTATACATAGGGGTAATACCATAAACAAATTAGAAGAGCAAAGAATAGTCTACCTCTCAGATCTATGGGGACGGGAAGAATTCATGACCAAACAAAAGATACAGAGCATTATAAAATGTAAAATAGATCATTTTGATTATATTAAATTAAAAAGCTTTTGTACAAACAAAACCAATGCAACCAGGATTAGAAAGGAAAGCAGAAAGCTGGAAAACAATCTTTACAGCAGGTGTCTCTGATAAAGGCCTCATTTCTCAAAATATATAGAGAGTTGAGTCAAATTTATAAAAATAAAAGCCAGTCTTCAATTGATAAATGGTCAAAAGATATGAACAGGCAGTTTTCAGATGAAGAATTCAAAGCTATCTATAGGTATATGAAGAAGTGCTCTAAATCACTTTTGATTAAAAAAATGCACATTAAAACAACTCTGAGATACCACCTCACACCTATCAGATTGGCTAATATGACAAAAAAGGAAAATGATGAATGCTGAAGAGGATATGGGAAAATTAGGACACTGATGCATTGCTGATGCAGTTGTGAACTGATCCAACCATTCTAGAAAGCAATTAGGAACCATGCCCAAAGGGCTATAAAACTGTCCATACCTTTTGATCCATCAATACCTCTAGGAGATCTATACACCAAAAAGATCACGAAAAAAAGATCACACCTACATGTGCAAAAATATTTGCAGCAGCCTTTTTTTGTGGTAGCAAAATACTGGAAATTGAGGAAATGCTCATCAAATGGGGAATGGCTGAAGAGGCTGTGGTATATGAACATAATGGAATGATATCATGCAATAAAAAATGATGAACAGGTAGATTTCAGAAAATCCTAGAAAGACTTGTACTAACTGATGCAAAGTGAAATAAGCAGAACCGGGAAATCACTGTACACATCTCAACAACACTGCGTGATGATCAACTACGTATGACTTACCTCTTCTCAGCAACACAATGATCTAAAACAAGTACGAAGGAATCATGAAGGAAAATGCTATACATATCCAGATAAAGAACTGATGGACTCTGAATGCAGATCAAAGCATATTATTCTGCTTACTTTATTCTTTCTTGTGGCTTTTTTATCTGTTTCTTCTTTCACAACTATGACTAATATTGAAATATTCCTTACATGACAGCACATGTATAAACTATATCAAACTTCCTACCATGTTCAGAAGAGGGGAAGGAAAAGAGGGAAGGAGAAAAATTTGAAACTCAAAATCTTGTAAAAATGAATGTTAAAAATTTTCTTCACATGTAACTGGGGAAAAAATAAAATACCATTAAAATAAATATAGGAAAAAAAAAGCAAAATGCAAACTTTCTAAATCTCCTAGAACAAAATAAAAACAGAAAGAATGATCTCCTTCTGAAAGAAACTCCAAAATGAAAACTCCCAGCAATGTTATATTCAAAATCCAGAACTTCCATGTCAAGGATAAAACATAACACACAGCCAAAGAGAAAGAGCTCACATAAAAAAGAAAAGAAAGAGAAACAGTTAAGGCCACATTGGATTTGGCAGCCAGAATTAAAAAGGAAAATAAAGCTTGGAATAAAACATTCAAAAAGACAACAGATAAAGACTCGTCTTTATCTTTTGAAAAAGCCTTTAAAAGGCTGTGCAGCAAAACTCGGTAAAATCCTACAGAGAGGAGAAAAAGATTTAATGAAAATAGGATTTCTAAGAATTCCTCATGAAAATGCCAGAACTAAGAAGACACTTTGAAATGGCAATGCAGGAGTCAAATGAAACATAGAAAGGTGCATAACTGGAAGGGACTATGTGAAGATGAATAACATGCTAAAAATGTGTCTCCCCATATCCCTAATAGATAAAATTTTAAGATAGACAAAGGGCCTGGGGGTAGCTTTCTTTTTCTTCTAAGACCTTATGGTCTTAGAAGAAAAAGGAAGCAGGAAAGATAGGGAACTATTCTGGGGAGAAAAGGCATAGGGGGCCAAGAAAAATACATGACTACAACAGTATAAATAAAAAACAACCCCCATAAAACAATCAAAAGTGAATGCTGAAAAATAAAAAACGAGTATGGCCCCAAAGAAGAGATATGAAGACACTTCTCCACTCCTTACTGAAGTAGGAGGTGCAAAGCTATGGCACACTGCATGCATTTTAAGACTTTTTCAATATATTGATCAGTTTTGCGATTCTTTTCTTTCCTTCCTATTTTTCTTTAAAAAAATCTTTGTTACACAATATGATTCTCTGGAAAGGGTGTAAAGGAAAGACACTAGAAGAAATTTAAGCAATATAAGAACAAAAACATATCAATAAAATATATTTTTAAATAAAAATTTTCAAGTATGTATAAACCTAAGAGAACAGTAAGTTTCACTCATTCATTATGGTAAACTAGTACTAGAAATTATGGGCATGGGTGATAGAATTGATAAGTACCATGATGATCTGGCACTTGAAATTTGTCAAGCCCTGGTATATGTTATAATATAAATTTGTTTACACATAGGGTAGCTAGTATTTCACTGATTATTGTTTCACAGTTCATGGGAGTAACTCAAAATTACAGAATATTAGAGCTTAAAGAGAACTCCAGAATTATCTAGTCTACTACCTCCTTCACTTTATAAATAAGGAAATTGAGGCTTAAAAGTTAGGTCACTGCTTAGTAAACTGAAAGGCCAGAATTCAGACTAATATTTCTTGATTCCATATCCAGCATTCTTTTCACTGAAATGTAATGACCCTACATCAGCCTTGAGAACTACTCTTTGTGATAAAGGAAGAAGAGAGATCTACGTATAGCTATAGGCCACAGACCTTCTACCCAACACTTAGTCAGATGGGCTCGGTCTTTTCCTCTTTCCAGCTCTTTCTTTAGGACTTTTCCTCAGTAACCCTAAAGTGAGTCCCAAATTGGATCTTGAATAAATGTCCTATATGCTACATTTTTTTTGTTGTTCTTATTTTTATTTCCTTGAGAGTTTAAAATGTCACTTACTTCCTAAATATTTAGGCTGATTTCTAAGTAAATTTGTCAGGCTTTGGCCTACAGTATAAAAAATTTCAAATATCGCACTAGTATACATTTTTTACATGGCCACTGCCTATTTATGAAACAGAATTCATTTATTTATAAAAGAACATGACCATAAAAATACATAATGATATTTAGAGATTTCAACTGTTCTTCATAAAACATATAATTATCAGCACAAAATAATTGCCTTTGAGAATTTAATCTTTCGTCCTCTTCTGGAAGTGGTCAGCACTGTCATCAACGGTTTGTTGTTCAATTGTTCAGTTGTGTGAACTCTTTATGATCTCATGAACCATGGAATGCCAGCAGGTCCTTCTGTCATCCACTATCTCCCAAAGTCTGTCCAACCTCATATTCACTGCTTCCATGACACTCTCTATCCATCTCATCTTCTGGCGTCCCCTCTCCTTCAATCCTTCCCAGCATCTGTCTTTTCCAATATGTCCTGTCTTCTTCTTATGTAACCAAAACATTTAAATTTCAGCTTCAATATTTCAATATTCCAATGAATAGTCGGAATTTATTTCTCTAAGTATTGACTTATTTTGATTCGATGCCCTTGATGTCCAAGAGACTCAAAAGTCTTCTCCAGCATCACAATGTGAAAGCATCAATTTTGCGGGCACTGAGCTTTCCTTATAGTCAAACTCTCACAGCCACACATTGCTACTGGGAAAACCACAGCTTTCACTAAACAGACTTTTTGTCAGTAAGTGGAAACTCTGCTTTTTGATTATGCTGTCCAAATTTGCCAAAACTTTCCTTCCAAAGGGCAAGCATCTTTTAATTTCATGTCTGCAGTGATCTTTGAGCCCAAGAATATAAAATCTGACATGCCTTCTAATTTTCCTCCTATTTTCCAGAGAAGTGATGAGACCAGATGCCATGCTCTTAGTTTTTTTAATGTTAAACTTCAAGACAGCTTTTATACTCTCTTCTTTCACCTTCATCAAGAGGCTTCTCAATTTTTAATTCTTCTTCACTTTCTGCTACCAGAGTGGTATCATCTGCATATCTGAGACTGTTGATATTTCTCCCACGCACCTCATTCTGACTTTTGATTCGTCCAGTCTGGCATGTCTTAAATAATTGATAATTTTTGTATGATCTCAAGTGTATAAAGAATATAAACTCAAGTCCTACTGTAAGGCTCCATTGTGACATGAAAGCAGACTACAAGTTCTCAAAAGATATGCGAGCACAAACTCTGAAAAGTCATGCCATACAAAGGCTTACTATGGGCCTATCAACGGACTGTATGTCTCGCTCAATAACCAACCAGAGAGGCTTAACAGAAGAGGGCTAGCTACAAAATGAGGTGTTTTCCTTTTCAATCACATCAGCTCAGAGATAATATTTCAGGGTATGCAGAATATACAATCTAAATTGCTAAGTGAATATGCAAAATGATGAAATTAGCACCTCCCACCTGCAGTATTTAAAGCTTTTCACAATGCGGTTTCAACCCATGTTTATAGACTAATTTGATACAATTCCCTCCACACACTCTACGTTCTAGCCATACTGACCTACTTGCTGATCCTTTTATACAATATTCTATCTCCTTTGACTTATGCCCTGTGCATACCAACTCCATGCCTAGAATGTTCTCCCTCCTCACCTCAGCCTCTTAGAATCCCTAGGGATCATCAAAGCCCAGGTAAAATGTCACTTCCTGACTACTTCATCTAGTTGTCAGTGTTCTCCCCTTCATGACTTCGTACTTCATTTGTATATATTTTATTTTTATTTGTTTGCATGCTCTTCCCCTACAATAGAAAATAAACTTACTGACTAGACAGTGTTGTTAATACCCCACCACTATTCCTGTTACAGAGTAGGTGTTTAATCAATGCTTACTAAATTGAAATGACATCACAGATGTTTGAAGTACTGAACCAATATACTTTTTGTAGGGCTAACCCAAACTTTGCTGAACATTCTATAGATTCTTCCTGGCTACCATTTATTTAGTTCATTTATCCTTACAATACACCAAGAGGGTAGGCCTTTTCTTGATTTTATAGCTGAAAAAAAAATACGAAAAGTGAGTTGTTCATTCATTCATTCATTTGATGAATGTAGGACCAACTAAAACAATATTGCTAAGAACAAAGTGAGACATGAAGAATGTAAGCTATGGCCCTGCCCTCAAAGCTTCCAGTTTAGTCAATAAGTATGATGCTGGTCAGTGATCTAGAGTAGAGTTGTCAAATTCACAACCCACTGGCTCAAAACTCCTTAGCAGTGCAGTCCAAACCACCTTAAAATGTAATTATGAAATGTTTAGCAACATAAATAAAAATATAATACAACATAAATAATGTTAATTTATAGTTTTCTAAGTCAATATCTGGCTAGCAGGGATCCTTTCTATTTGAGTACCACAGCACTGGTCTACAGCAACAAGAATAAAATGCAGATACTTATTTATATTTTGGTATACTATCTACTAGGGTACAAGCCATCCAGACTAGCCATCTCTGTATTCCTTACATGTAATACTCCATCTCCTGTTTTCTTGCCTTTGCACTGGCTGTCCTACATGCTAAGAATGCATTTCCTCATTGTCTCTATTTCATAGAGTTCCTCTCTTCTGTTAATATGCCACACAAGCACAAGAAGTTTCTGCATGAAGCCTTTTCTGTTTCCTCCAATTGCTAGTGCCTTCCCTCCCAAACTACCTTGTACTTAACTACTTAATATTTACTTAACTACTTAATATTTATTTCTAATTATTAATTTTTATTTATGATATATACATTAGTATAGGTATCTTTTCTTCCATTACAATGTAAGCTCCTTGTAAGTAGGCATTGTTCATTCTTTTTATTTGTATTCCAAGTATCCATAATCTATATCTTAGCACACAGTAAAGAACTTAATACTTAATGATTAATTTATATTAGATATGAAAATGAAATTTTGGTTTATTTCACCTAAATTTATATGTTATGTGAGAGGTATGGTGTTATAGTACAGGTCATTTCCTAATGCTTCACATGTAATTGGGAAACATTTAACAAAATAAATAAAAATGCCATCAAAGATAATGTTAAAATATGGTTTTCTAAAGCAATATATAATCCTGGGGTTCTTTTATTTACACTTCAGTGGCCTCTGTTTTTCTTTGAATTTGACATCACTGGTATAGTGGATAGAGAGGGGGTACTTAGAGTCAGGAAGACTTGGATTAAAGTCCAACCTTCCACAAATACTTGATTGCTACCCCGGGAAAATCACCTAACATCTCAGTGCCCTAAGTAAACACGCAGAGAGGGTACTGATCTGCTTTGGGGGTTGGGGTGGGGTGAGAGAAGTGAAGATAAAGAGGGGTTCTTCAATGAACTTCCCCATACCAATGAAATCAAAGGTCTAGTACAAAAAAAACTGCACAGTTATGCTTAACTATGAACTGTTAATGTATGATGCTATCATTTTAATGTTATCACACATGCCTTAAATATATAACAACTAAATTTTGAATTGAATCGGACAGAAAACGTTTGGTGGTTTTAGAAAGATACTAACCTTAGAAGATTTTCTTCGGCTTCTTCTTGTCCAAACGACTACCAGTTTATCTGGCTGCCTATTAGAAAAAAGAACATACACAAGAAACAGGTTTTAAAATAATTTAAATAACACATCAACAAAACATAAATAACTGTCTGAAACAAAAGTGATCTTAAAAGAGGAAAAAACGTCTTTAACTTTAAAAAAATTGAAAAGTATTTAGTAAGTGCTTACCATGTGACGAGCATAGTGCAAATTACTAAGGGTGGGGAGGAGAGGGAGGGAGGGAGGGAGGGAAGGACATAAGGAAGAAAGGGAGGGAGGCAGGAAGCTAGCATTTTTTAAGTGGTTATCATGTACCAGGTAATGGGGATACAATTACAACCATGCAAGAATCATCTCTGCCCCCAAGAAGCTTAGGCTCTAATGAAGGAAAACAACACATAAAGTGAAATTGGAGAAAAGCGGGCAAAACAAGGTGTGGAGATCATGTTAAAAGCTGTCTGGAAGACCGACTGGAATGGGAAAAATACTGATGTGGGGAGATCAGTTAAAAAGATTGCATCAGTCCAGGAAAGAAGTGCTGAGGGCCTGAAACAGGATGGTAGCTACGAGGATGGGGAGGAGATGTATGTAAGAGATGTTGCATAGAAAGAAATAACAAGATTTGTCAGATAGATATAGGGGATGACCAAGAGCAAAGAATCGAGGATGTAACTATGGTGATGAACCTGGGTATCTGGAAGGATGGTGGTATCTTCGAAAATAATGGAGAACTTCAGAAGAAGGTTAGAATTAGGACAAAAGACAATGAGTTCTTCTCCATTTGATACAAGCTGCTAGGAAAGTTGAAAAGGAGGTTGGCAGAAATTAGGCTTAAGAACAACGCCTTACATCATATTCTGTAATACATTCTAAATGGACACGTGACTTTCATATTAAAGATCAGAGTACTAAAAAAAAATTAGAATGGAAGCAGATTTTATACCTCTCACAACTATGGGCAGGATTCTTAAACAAACAGGGGTTAACAGCAATTAAAAAAGATAAAATTGATAACTTTAATTATAGGAAATTGAAAAGCTTCTACACAGAAAAAAATTAATGCATATAATAAGAAGGGAAGCAATCAAATGGGACAAAAATCTTTGTATCAAATTTCTCTGGCAAGGCTTTGATATCCAAAATATATAACGGTTAACAGATATAAGTAAGACTAATAACTTTTCCTTGGCAAATAAGTAGTCAAAGGACATCAACAAATAATTCCCAAAAGACTTGCAAAGTATTAACAACTACATTAAAGATTGCTCCAAACCACTAATAATAAGAAAAATGTAAATCAAAATCTAATCAGTACAGAGAAGCATGGAAACATCTATATGAACTGATATGGTATGAAGCAGAGATTAGAAAACAATATAAACAATAACTACAACAATATAAATGGAAAGAACAACTACACATAGAAAAATTCAAAAGTAAATATTGCAAAATTATAAATAAAGATGGTTCAAGAGATACAAAATGGCACTCTCATCCCAATCAATCAATAAAAATAAACATTTCTTCAGCACCTACTGTTGCTAAGCTAGAACTCAACTTTTTGAAGGGGGTGGGGAGTTCCACAAGTGTTGCACACTGCACATATTTGCAGATTTTTTTCAACATATTCATCAGTTATACTGATTTTTTTCCTCTTCTTTTTCTTTATTTTTAAAAAAATATTATTTGTTATAAGGGATGTCTCAGGCATGTTGCGTTTGAGACCCTATAGGATAACAAGTTTGAAATGTCTAATAGGAAGGTAATAATATAGTACTTTTGCTCCGAAAAGAGACTAGGGCTAGATACGTGGATCTGAGAGACATCTATATAGCGATAACTGAACCCACGAGATCACCATTTGAGAGAGTATATAGAAAAAAAGAGAAAAGGTTCCAAGATAGAACTTTGGGGAAGTTCCCAAGTTACTAGGTGAACAAAGATACAGCAAAGGGGACTGAAACAGTAAAAGAGTAAGTTCTTGGGGGGAAAAAAGAACAAGAGAGTACATCATGAAAGCTCAAAGAAGGAAGAGTACACAGAAGCAGGTGGTAGTCAATACCGTCAAATACTTTAGTGAAGGTATGGGTACCTCTTCCTCTTCATTAGAGACTAGAGTGGAGGAAGAAATAATGAGGGATGATATGAGAGAAATAAAAGATTAGGAGAACGGGAGAAGAGGGACCTTATGGTAAATAGCCTCAATTTTTTTCTGTGAGGTATGAAGCAAGGTGTTCAACTGGTGGGGAGAGCTGAGGAGAAAAGATAATGACAAGGTTTGGAACAGCTGCTATGGTGAGTAGGAGAGAAAAGCAATTTAGGGAGGAATACAAGGATTATTTTTACTAAAATATTTACTCACTTTACTAAAGTGAGGAACCAGTCGAGATTAGATAAAAAATTTATAGTGGACCCAGTCAGCAGGGCTTCATGACTTCTTCCAGCTCCATTAGAAGTCATTTGGAAGTCCCAAAGCAAAATGATGACCTCCAAGTATATGTGTGCTTCTTCAGGATCAGAAGGCATCACAACCATGTGACATAGCCTTTCTTGTGACTTAAGCAGGTTATCAAAGACTCTTGATTCAACCAAAGACTGAATCAAAGGCACTTGACTGCCTTAGTGCTGAGAAGCACTCCGAAAGAAAAAACAATGAAAAGTCCCACTTTGCTTGCCATTACAGCCAGTGGTGGGCAGTAAAAGAAGACATCTAGGATATGGTAGTAGAGGATGGGAGCCACAATTAGGAAAGATAGGGGCTATAGCTATGGTAGGTGTGATTTGCTAACAAATTACTAAGGGATTGGATGACTAGAGAACATTGAAAAGATGAAAAATAGGTATGGAGTTGCTGGTGCTCATATCAGACAGGAATAGCCAGGAAAGCTTGCCCCAAATGAAGCAAGAGAGGCAAGGTTAAACTCCTGACCTTGGCAACTCCTGGGTTGGGCCTCTGATAACTCAGGGAGCAAGGAAGCAAAATGGTCTCCCTAATCCTTTAAATAGATCAGTCCAACCTACATGAAGGTGATGGCATTCTTACCACATCCTATCCCTTGGTGGCAAAGTCCCTACCCTTTTTAGGGGACTTCTAATTATTAAAATCATATAATCCTAGCATAAGCAGTACTAAAGAAGCTCAACAGAAAAACAAAAGTATAAAACAATACAAAAAAGGACTCTTAAAACAGTAGAGAAGAGAGGTATTGGATAGTTCATGAAAAGTTTCTGAGATAAAGAAATCATGATGGCCAGAACTATCAAACCAGGAACATGACAATACCTCCAATGTCACCACAAGTCCAGATCGCCAGAATTAATCATAAGCCTCCTGAGTGCAACCTATTCTAGAGACCAAATTGATATCTGGGCTCATCCACTCAGTATATAGATAGATATGATAGTCAAATGAATAGAAATAATAATTAAAATTCATGTGAACTGTTGAGATAATGAAACAAAATGTTTTTTTCAGTCATTATTTGTCCATTTCAAAAGATATTCAACTAATGTTTTTATTAAATACATATCTACTAAATGTTCCGAGGCATATGAAATATAAGATGTAGTTCCTGTTTATAATCTAGAAGGAGAGATAGGACATATATACAGATAATTACAAAAGTAGCATGAGGAATGTCATTTGATTGGTAGAGACAGGATGCAAGTGCTACAGGAACTCAGAAGAAAAAGAGATCACTTCCTACCGGGTGATCAGGGAAAGCTTTGTGGAAGTTTCATTTGAACTTAGTGCTTGAAAAATAAGCAGGATTATGACAGCCAGAAAGGGGGAGTCAGTGGCCACTATATGTGTTTGGAGACAAAATGTGTTCAGAAGACTAGTAGATAAACTTTGGTTGAAGCAAAGGTTTCGGACTGGGATAATCATAGATTTAGGGCTAGAAGGGATATAATAGGTCACCGGTGACATTCAGGGTTCACAAGGAGTTAATTCTGCTGTATTTTTTAATAGGAAATGTCTTAAAATTTGTTTTATTTATCTCTATGCAGACCTCTAAGGCAATAAGAAAAAGAAGCATGTATTCTGGATACTACTTTGTCTATACCCATTCTTTCCTTGAAAGAATTGTTTGTTTTAAGAATTACAGAGCTAGACCAAGGGGAGTTTCTATTACTATAAATGTGGCCATATGGCCAGCATCACACAAGGTTTTAAGCCCAGTTGGATCCTCTGTGGTATAAGTATTCCTTCTCAGACTGACATGACAATAGCAGAACCATTATAAGTACCAAGTGATTAGACCTATATATGTCCCCCAAGGACTAAGTGACAAAGCTGGAGGAACTAAAGATCCTAATGTAAAGAGGCAAATTTGACCTCATAGGCATCGCTAAGATTTGGTATTAATGAAACTTAAGATTGGATTATGGCTCTGGATATCTTACGCAAAAGAAATAGGTAAATAATATTTACTCATACTTGTGTGAAAAAATACAAGAATTAAAGTAGAGGAGATAAGAATAAAACATGATGGAAAGCATTTGAGTGAAGGTCAAAAGAGAGAGAAATGGGGAGACCTGGACAGATCATAAACTTGCCACTGCTGTTGTTCAGTCATTTCGGTCATGTCCAACTCTTTGTGACCCCATTTGGAGTTTTCTTGGTAAAGATACTGGAATGCTTGGCCATTTCCTTCTACGGCTCATTTTGGAGATGAGGAAACTGAGGCGAACAAACTTAAGTGACTTGCCCAAAGTCATACAACTAGTAAATGTCTGAGGCTGGATTTGAACTCAGGAAGATGAGGCACTCTATCTACTATCCTAAACTTGTCACAAAAGCTTGTTTGTTACAGCAGTGACAGGAGACTTCAATCATCCATTTATCTTATAGAATAATTGGTAGACCAAAAGCAAAGTTGTTAGTAACACCTTGACTTATTTCCATTTCATTGTTTAAAAATTAGGAGAACCAATTAGAGGAAATTCTATAATAGATACAATTCTCACTAACAGGGAGGACCTGAGTGCTGAGGTGGGAATGATGGAAACCTTGAAGATACATGACCACTTAACTCCTAGAATTTATGAGAGAAAGAAAAGAAAGCCCGCCACTGTCTGACACACACCCCTAATTCGGGGAAAGCAGATTTCAAAGGGCTCGAAATAAAGACAGGATCCCAAGGACTAAAATCCTATAGCAGAGGTCAAGAGAAAATGGAAGCTCAAAGCAGAGTACAGAGGAAAATGATAAAGGAGAACAAAAAGAAGGCAAAGCTAGTTTATCAATTCTTTAGTTTTTCACTAAAAAAGGAAATGACAGACTAATAAAAGCTAACAAGGAGTTGGTAGTCAAAAAAAGTAAGCATATAGTAAGAACAGCATCAAGATGAATTCAAATCATCATCTTTCATACTGAAAGAACTGGAAGTTTTGATTGGTGAGCCACTATCAATAATATTTGAGACATAATAGGGAAGAAGAAAAGCTGCCACAAGATTAAAGAAGAGCAAACACTGAACTGATTTCAAAAAACAGGAAGGGAGCATGCAAACAACAGGCCAGTGAGCTTGACTTCAGTTCCTATGATAATGCAGGATGAACAGATCATGCCACACAATTTTTATTTCCTTTCATGATAGGGTTACTAATTTAGTAGACGAGATATACCTTAGATGTAACTCTCAGGCCATCTTCACGCCATGCTTCCTCACCTTTAACCAGACCTAAGGATGAGAGTTCTCCATAGCTAACCCAGCCTAGATCCATCATGCTGGTTCTGGGACTCTGCTCCTGATTGATGAGGGATCTTTACAACTAGCCTAAATTAGAACCCACTCCACTCTACCACCATCACTACCCATGCTGCCCGCTGCTGTCCAGCCATCTTTATTCCAGGCTTCTTCTCCTGCTGGAGGCAAGGCATAAAGCTCTCCAGCTCCTGCACTGGAGCCCTGCACTTCAATCTAATGAATCTTCTATAGCTAGCTCCACTCAAACCTACCACACTGCCTACTGCTCTCTAGCCATCTTCAATCTATGCTGTTACCTGCATGCTTCTACCTCTAATTCTTGGAATAATAATCAACATCAACATTCCTTAAGTGGACAAGCCAATCCATTGCCCTTTTACTCCATTCATCATTTCTGGGATTTCTATTCTAAAACCCTTTTCCTTGACTATCACCGCCCCATGTGTGTTATCATTAGTCCCCTATTAGAAACATATGCTCTTTAAGGGAAAAGATTGTTGTTCTTTTTGCATTGGCATCCTTAGCACTAAGCACAGTGCCTGGCACATAGTAAGTGCATAACATATGGTTTTTTTTTTCATTTATTCATTCTTAATGGTTCAGTGTCAACTTAGCAGGAGGTGTCAAGTGGAGTGGCCCAGGAGGGAATCCATGATTGGCCCCATACTGTTTAATATTTCTATCAATGACTTGTATAAAGGTATAGATGGCATGTTGATCAAATCTGCAAATGATACAAAGTTAGGAAAGATAGTAAACACAACACTTTGGATAACAAAGTCAGAATTCAAAGACATCCTTGACAGACTATTGTTGTTGCTCAGTCATTCAGTTGTGTCTGACTCGTCATGACCCCATGGACCACATAGCATACCAGGTCCTTATGTCCTCCACTATCTCCTAAAGTATGTCCAAGTTCATATTTGTTGCTTCCATGACACTATCTATCCATCTCCTCTTCTGGCATCCCCATCTCCTTTTGCCTTCAATCTTTCCCAGCATCAGTCTTTTCCAGTGAGTCCTGTCTTCTCCTTAAGTAGCCAAAGGAGCTATGCTTCAGCTTCAGTGTTTGTCTTTCCAATGAACAGTCTGAATTCATTTCTTTAACTACTGACACAAGAGACTCTCAAAAGTCTTCTCTAGCACCATAATTTGAAAGCGCCGATTCTGCCACACTCAGCTTTCCTTATAGTCCAACTCTCACGGCCATACATTGCTACTGGGAAAACCATAGCTTTGACTATATGGACCTTTGTAGGCAAGGTGACATCTCTGCTTTTATACCGTGCTGTCCAGATTTGCCATAGCTTTCTTTCTAAGGAACAAGCACCTTTTAATTTTGTAGCTGCTGCAGCTATCTACAATGATCTTTGAGTCCAAAAATATAAATCAAACACTGCTTTCATTTCTTCTCCCTCTGTGTGCCTCGAAGTGATGGGCCCAGGTGCCATGATCTTAGTCTTTTTAGTGGCAAGCTACAAGCCAGCATTTATACTCCCTCTTTCACTCCTATCAATAGACTTCTTCATTCTTCTTCACTTTCTGCCATCAGAGTGGTATCATCTGCATATGTGAAACTTGTTATTTCTCCTGGGAACCTTAATTCTGGCTTTTGATTCATCCAGCCTGATATTTTGTATAATGCACACTCTGCATATAAGTTGAATAAATAAGGTAACAATATACAGCCTTGTAATACTCCTTTTCCAATCTTAAACCAATCAGTTGTTTCATGTTTGGTTCTAACTATGGCTTCTTGGCCTGCATACAGGTTCCTCAGCAGATAAGATGATCTGGTACTCCCATCTATTTGAGGACTTGGCACATTTTGTTGGTGTAGTCAGTGAAGCAGAAGTAGATGTTCTTCCGGAATTTCCTTGCTTTCTCCGTGATCTAGTGAGTGTTGGCAATTTAGTCTCCCATTCCTCTGCTTCTTCCAAAACCAGCCTGTTCTTCTGCTAATTCTTGGTTCACATATTGCTAAAGCCTAACTTGCAGGATCTTAAGCATAACCTTGCTGACATGTGACATGAATGCAATTGTTTGGTAATTTGAACATTCTTTGGCATTGCCCTTCTTTAGGACTGGGAATGTAAACTGATCCTTTTTCAATCCAGTGGCCACTGCTTGGTTTTCCAAATTTGCTACCATGCTGAATGCAGCACTTTAACAGCATCATCTTTTAGGATTCTAAAGAGTTCTGCTAGAATTCCATCACCTCTACCAGCTTTATTGTTAGCAATGCTTCCTAAGGCCCATACCACCTCATTCTCCAGGATGTATCGCTAGATCAATAACCACATCATCATGGTTATCAATGATGTTAAAATATTTTTTGTATAGTTCTTCAGTATATTCCTGCTACTCCTTAATCTCTTCTACGTCTATTAAGTCCCTACCATTTTTGTCTTTTATCATGATTTTTCCATGAAATGTTACCTTGATGTCTCTAATTTTCTTGAAAAGACCTCATCTTTCCCATTCTATTGTTTTCTTCTATTTCTTTGCAAAAGACCTCATCTTTCCCATTCTATTGTTTTCTTCTATTTCTTTGCATTTCATTTAAGAAAACCTTCTTACCTGTCCTTGCTGTTCTATGGAATTCTGCATTCAGTTGAGTATATCTATCTTTCCCTTTCTCCTTTGCCTTTCACATTCCTTCTTTCCTCAGCTATTTGTAAAGCTTTGCCACACAGCCATTTTGCTTTCTTGCTCTTCTTTTTCTTTGGGATGTTTTTTGTTGCTGATCCTGCAGAATGTTGTAACCCTCTGTCCGTGCTTCTTCAGGCATTCTACCAGATCTAATCCCTGAAATCTATTCGTCACCTCTCCTTTACCTTCATAAGGGATGTTATTTGGGTCATAACTATACAGTCTGATGGTTTTCAACTTATATGCAGAGGGCATTATACAAAATGTAAGGATGGATGAATCAAAAGCCAGAATTAAGGAAAAATAACAACAGTCTCCCATATGCAGATGATACCACTCTGGTGGCAGAAAGTGAAGAAGAATGAAGAAGTCTCTAGATGTGAGTGAAAGAGGAGACTGTAAATGCTGGCTTGAAGCTTAACATTAAGAGAAAGAAAATACTTTCTTTAAGTCTAAATTTTGCAGTAAGATGCTCATGATCAAAGCACAGTCAGGTCCAGGTCTTGTTTTAACTAATTATATAGAACTTCTCCATATACAACTTTGGCTGTAAAATACATAATTAATCTGATTCTAATACTGACATCCGGTGCCATCCATGTGTAGAGTCACTTTTGGGTTGTTGAAAAAGTGTTTGCTATGACCAGCAAGTTATCTTGATAAAACCCTTTTAGTCTCTGCCTTGCTTCATTTTATACTCCAAGGCCAGACTTGTCTATTATTCCAATTATCTTTTGACTTCCTACTTTAGCATTTCAATCCCCTAGTCCTTTTTTGGTGTTATTTCTAGAAAATGTTGAAGGTCTTCATAGAATTGAATAACTTTAGCTTCTTCAGCATAAGTAGTTGGAGTACAGACTTATATTACTATGATGTTGTTGGATTAGAACAGGTATCATTCTGTCATTTTTGAGATTATACTCCAGTAGTACTTTTCTCACCCTTTTATTGACTATGAGAGCTGTTCCATGTCCTCTATGGGATTCCTGCCCACCACGGTATATGTAATCACATGAATTAACTTGAATTAATCTTGACAGGCTGGTACTGAGTATTTTTTTTCCACAACATTATATATCAATAGACATTAGAGGTTCCTATTCCTATATGCCTTATTGCCCTTAGTAGACTAAAATCTCCTTAAGGGCCACTAACTTATTTTCCCTCTTCCAATGTCTAGAACAGGACTGTATGGGGTAAACTGACCTGAATTCACTTAAGTTTCCTACCAAAGGGGAGGTGAGGGGGAAGAGAGAGACTCAATAAATCAATTAATAAGAATTTATTAAGTGCCTATTTGCCAAGCACTGTGCTAGTCACTGGGGAAAACAATGAAATTTTTCTTGTTCACAATGAGTTTTCATCCTATAAGGGATAAGAGAATGCATATATGTATAGAATATATACACGTGTAGAATATACATGTATTTGCATATACACAAACACAGTATAAATACAAAATTACTACAAGGTGGTCAGTGAGAAACAGCACTAGGAGTCGGGATGATCAGGAAAGTGTCTTGTCAAAGCAGCTGGTGCTTGAGCTACTTTTGAAGGCAGAGGTGTGAGGAAGTATATCCCAGCAGTGAGGTACAGAACCAGAAAATGGAATGTTACATGTGATGAACACAGAAAAACCGGTTTGTCTGGACCACAAAATGAGTAAAAAAGAGTGATATATAATGAACATATGAAAAAAAAAAGCTAGGGCCATGTTGTAAAAGGGAAGAGACCTGAAAAGAGTAAGTCTTCAAATTGATAGCAATCATTAATTTGTTGGTGATGATGCATCAAATTTTTGTCTTAGGTTAAATTTAAACAAGGAAAAAAAACAAAATGATCCTTTTATGCTTCAACTACCAAATTCCAAATTATTACACTTTTTAAATTATCTTATCAGATATTAATCAACGGATCAACAAATATTTATTAAGGACTTAACTATGAACTAGGCAGTGTGCTAGGCTCTAAGGCATGCACAATTTTCCTAATTTTTTTTAGATTATTAAACTGATTTAAATGACCATGTAAGATTATTTTCTCAACTTCACAAGGAAGATTAAAAGTGGAGAGGGAAGGAGGGAACCAACTATTAAGTGATAAAATTACATAAAACACCAACTGCTTCTCTCCAGATTACCAGCAAATACCATTCCTGAAAGGGAAAAAAGTCTTAATATCAACTCCTGCAATATTCTAGGAAACACAATATTAGAACTGCCTGGGTAGAAAATAAGAGAAAAAGGAATAAGAAAAAGGAAAAGGAAATTATATATTTCATTAATGACTTGCAGAGACAAGATTATATATTGGAGGGAGGGGAGGAATGGCTTCCCATTGTGTGGTTTTCAGATAACTAGATAATATTTAGGCTCTCATAGATCCAAGTTATAAATAAAGGAGGAAACACATTTTAAACTTGCAAAAGCAGGTAATGTTGATTATGTGAAATAATGATTTAAGGGAATAAGCAGTAAGTGTCAAATCAATTATTCAGTACAAATTCATAAATGCCTATCAAGTATTAGCCGGGAGCACTATGCTAAATACAGGGGAAAAGACAAAATTTTAAATAGACACATATGCCTTTATGAAGTTCATTAGCAGAGAAACAAGACACAAACCAGAGGTCAGTCCAGACAAGGGTAGAAGTCAGATGGGAAAGGCCACAGCAGAGGACAATTGCGAGTGGGGTACAATTAGTTGGCATAGTAGGTTGCCCATTCTCTAGTTAATCTGGCATGCGCACAGGGAAACTAGGTGGGAGAGGTTTACTGGGATGAGATGCTACTGCATGAGGATCCTGTGGGTGGTCACACATGGCTGAGTGAGAAATTATCACAGTTAATCACATACAGCCAAAAGGAAGGCATTCAAGGAAAAAAGAAACAACATGATTGAAGGCAAGGAATCCAAAAAATACACAAAGCATTCAGAACAGAGATCATTTCACTATGTGGAAGGAAGTAATTTGTGATATGGTAGGAAAAGCAGGGTGACACCAGACTGTGAAGGGCCTCACCCATCAAACAGGAAAATCTGAACTTTCCTTGATAGGCAATGTGGAATCATTGGAGATTGTTTAGCAGAAGAGTGACATGACCACATCTGTTCATAAGGAAGTTTATTATGGCAGTGGTATGAAGAAAAGAATGGAAAACAAAAGATAATGAAATCCAAAAGAACAATAAAGAGGTTATTACACTAGTCCAATAGGTAGTAATGAAAACCTATATCAAAGTGGTATCAGAGGAAATTTAGAGAAGGGGATGAATTTAGAAGATGTTTCAGAGGTAGACTGGCAGTGCTTGGGTAAAGAATCAAAGATAAATTATTTACTTTCAATCCTATAAATAATGGTAGTGGTGGTGGTGGTGGTGGTAGTTGTTCTTGTTAGCATTTATATAGTGCTTTATGGTTTGCAAAGTGTGTTTGCACTTTATGGTTTGCAAATATGTTATCTCATTTGATCTTCACAGTAATCCTGTCAAGAAGGTACTATTATTTTCCCATTTTACATGTGAGGAAGCTGAGGCCGAAAGGTTATATGACTTGCCCATGATCACAATGCTATTAAGAAGTATGTAATCTCTGAAAAAAAATATTCCAAGCTTCGAGAATTTACATTAATTTTTAAAATTAAAGTTAATAACCAAGCATTGCTTTCAAGTTTAATAACCACACCTACTCTGCTTAATTTCCTTTTTTGGTATATCTTCTTCTTTATATTTACTTTCTCATACAGCCTGCATATACCAGGGAAGTTCTACGAAACCCTAAATGCTTAACTATTTCCTCTATTTTTAAGAAGGTTTGGGACAGGGTAGCTTTACTTATTTGGCACATTTCTAAAAATAAACATACATCTATCCCAGATCTTATAGTATCCCTTTCTACAAGCCTGAAGTAGAAGAGTAAACTGCTGAACAACTGAGTAAGGATCCTAACTGCTCATAGGTCACATCTTCACAGTGTAGGTTCATTTCTTCAAAGTATATTCCTAGAATCGGACACATCCAAATTAAAATGTAAGCTTTTTAAAAAACATATTTTAAAACCAAATAAAAATATTTTTAAATTATCCACTATTTTTACTTATCCATAAATACCTCTACTCTATTAGTTCAGTCACAAGGTTAGAGTTGAATGAAAGAGACTTTTTAGAGAACTGATCAATTTAAACAGAAGCATAGAACATCAGTTACACTAAATGATGTCTGAGATTCTGACTGGTTCTCCCCTCTATAACATCCCTAGACAAGTGGTTATCCACCCTTAGCTTGATGGTCTTCAGTGATATGGAACTCAGAACCTGCTATAGCAACCCATTCCACTTTTAGATAGCTCTACAGATGATGGTTCTCAAGAAAAATGTTATTAACCTGAAGATATAATTAAAAATCATTTAAGAGTCAGAATTTTAGAGATGGAGGGGCCCTGGGAGAAATCACTTAATGAAATCTCAAAAATTCCACTAATAAGGAAACTGATCCAGAGAGCTTAATGACTTGCTTGGAGTAACACACCAATTTATTGATATGGCCAGGGCTAGGAACCAGATTCTAATGACATTTAGTCTAATGCCCTTTCTACTACTCAATACAGCCTCCCTAACATTTACTTCAAGAAGCATTCTGAATGCCCAATCCATTTTCATATTATTTCTCCACAAAATCCTGGAAAGGCTCCACAAGAAGATAATCAATTTTTATAGTCCCTAACACCTAACTCCCAAAGTACCAAAGATTAAATAACATTTCAGTGGGCAATCTCATGGGTTCCATGAGACCTGAATATTTAAGGAGTCACAGTGGCTATTTCATAGCTATAAACATATGGCATCACTCACTGAATGAAGGAAACAAATGTTTTAGCACAACTAGGCGGCAGAATGGATAGAGCATTGGGCTTGGAGACCTGAGTCTTCCGGACTTTGAACCCAGTGTCAGACACTTACTAGTTGTGTAACTGGGCAAATTACTTAACTTCTGTTTGTCTCAGTTTCAACTGTAAAATGGGATAATAACAGCACCCACCTTGCAGGGTATGAGAATCAAGTGAGATATTTGTTAAGAAAAAAAAAGGCACTCAGCATAGTGCCTACAACATAGTATAGGCTCTATTTAAACACTTACAAGAACGAGTGTTCCCTTTCCCCCTTCCCTCTTGAACTCTTCAGTTCCTTATTGAGAAAAGGCTACTTTAAAAAAAAAAAAGTTCTAAGACTGGTATGAATCCACAATTTAAATATATACCAGTCAAAAAAGCCATTAAATGCTATCCCCTATCAAATCTCATATAACTGTAAGGGACTGTTTTACACTTAGGTAATTTGTGCCCTGCACTTATCTGCATCTGTTCTCTTATCCCACTACTAGCTTATAACCTTCAGGAGCACAGGGAATACGAACTAAATTCTGTACCTCTACTAGCACCCTGTATAAAGTTCTAGACACATTAAGTCTTAATAAATAGTTGCCCTAAGTACTAAGTGACTCCATGAGCTGTCTTTTATGTGGGTTTCTGTAGGTCTTTTGAAGAATTTCTTAGTTCCAACAAATATTAGGAGTGTTCAATTATACATAATCTGAATATATTGTACACATACAGATTCATAACCCTAATAAATGAAATGCTAAAAACTGGATTAAGTGAATATATTTAGTGGAATTATTTATGTGAAAGTATTTTGTAAAACTATAACATAAAGCATTATTCATATGTAAAGTTTACACTTTTCAAATTAAGCCCTAAACAGAAAAACCTGGGAAGGGAGCCAAAATTAAAAGAAAAAAAATGACAGCATAACTCACATTTATGTAGCACTTTATAGTTTCTTAAAAACAACTGCCTGGGCCTAGTGACAATGCAGCTTAGCCAGGAGGGGATACTAACATCCTACCCCATAAAAAGAAGGCCCACTCTTTTCTCTATAGCAGATGCTGCAATAGCCCCCCAAGAACAGCACATATCAAATGTTTTGAGTATTTTCTATTAGGTGCCAAAGAGGAGGGAAGTAAGGAGGGCAGTAGTAGTAAATGGACTTGAGAGAGTTCACTGAAGATGAATTTGCCATGAACGTAATTTTAAAAGGACAATGTAGCACTTCGTATTTGTGCATACCTATGTTCTCCCTCTCTCAGGGGATTCTGTGTCTTGCTCTTCCATGCTGGATATGACTCCAGAGGAAGATGACAATAAGAAAGCTAGCTGGCCCCTTAAAGCATCAAGCAGTAGGTAGTCTCACTGCAAATACTCCCAACTACAGCTCACTAAGGTTCCAAAGGCAGCTTTGTCACATAAAAAGATAGATGATGGCCACATTACCTTGGAGCATGTATCCAAAAGCTCAAAGGTATCAGTGGCTGCAATACTCCCAAGTGAGGCTGAACCAGATTAAAATGTAACTGGGAAATATTTAACAAAATAAATACAATAGAACATGAATAATATTAATATGTGGCTATATAAGTCAATAGTTGGCTGCAGGAATCCTTATATATTAGTGGCCCTTTCTATTTGAGTTTGACACCACTGTAATAGCTTATTCCAAGAGTTGAGAATTATTCAACCAGAATCAGAGGCTTTGATCTGACTTGTCAATCAGGAGAGGGTAAATGTTGAGATATTTTTTTCTTTCCCCAAGACTGACAGAGGTGATGGGAGACTCTTGAAGGAAGCCCCTATGAAGGTCTCTGGGTGTATTTTTGCATAACCCGGAGACAAAGACTTACAGGAGGGGGGTAAGATAGTTCAGATCTTATCAGAAATTTTTCTAGCCCTACCCCTACTAAAAGTTCTATTTTCATTTTGCCTTCATTTCCACTGTAATAACAATTCAATTTAATCTCCATGTAAGTAATTGTTCAGGTCATAATGAAGTTGGAAAAGAGATTAAAAGCATATGGGAATGGAGGTTAGTATGATTTGATAAATTATGAATCAATGTTGGGATTTAATTATGCCTTTAGACTAGATAAGTTGGAGGAAATGATGTGCTAGGTATAACATATAAGGTTTCAGTTCCTCCCCACCCCATTTATCAATCAATAATCAATCAACAGGTATTTATTATTTATTAAGCTCTTATTGCGTGTCAAGTATTATGTGAAGCGCTGGAGAGGCAAAGAAAAGTAAAAACAGACCCTGCCATCTAAGAGCTCACATTCTAATGGGAGAAACAACATGTAAACAACTATGTATATACAAGAAATACGTAAGGTAAATTGGTAGTAATCTCAGAGGGAAGACGCTAGTTTTAAAGAGGAAGGTGAAAGACTGCTGGCATTAAAAGAGGGATTTTAGCTGAGACCTGAAGGAAACCAGGAAAGCCAGAAGGTAGAGACGCTAAAAAGCAGAACATTCCAGGAAGAGGAGATAGCTAGTGAAAATAGGTTGAGTCTGGAGACAGAACGTCTTATGTGAAGAATAAGAAAGGAGGCCATTATAAAGTATGTGGAGAATAATGCATGAAAATACTGGAAAGGAAGGAAAGAGATAGATTATGAAGGACTTTAATAACCGAACAGAGGAGTTTATATTTGGTTCATGAACAAATATGATGAAGTTTCAAATGGGCAAACAAAATGGCTTATATCCCATGATTTCTGCATAAGGCATGAACCTCTTTGCTTGAGTCAAGCAAGAAAGCACTGTGATTGAGAAGAGCAGTTACACCAATTGAGAATATGTATAAAAGAACAATCAGTTCACCCTAAATCCAGCCCAGAGGAGTTGAGCCCAGCGGTGGAAGATTTCTATTCTGAAGTTGAGGACTTCAAGCTAAGCTCTTAAGAGAAAACCATTTTAGGGGGAAAGAAGAAAGTTTCACCTCCCCTCTCACCTCAACCTCCAAGCAACTCTATGTTGAGAGAGGTACCACAAGCAACCAGAGCTAATAACAAGAGTCCCTGAAATAGCAGTGGTTGACAGCAGTATCTACACATCAGGATCTGATAGCTATACCTAGGACAAACTAGACCCATTAAGAAAACTCAACTTCAGGATGTTACCATGATACTGCCCCCTAGCACCCAGCAGAAAGCTACACCTAAGAGATACTTTATAAGGATTCTACGAAGGAAGAAAAAGGCATTCAATAACCAGAAGCTATGGTAAGGTCTCTTAAGTTTGAGCCCACTCTCCCTAGGGATCTTGTATATATACATGGAGAGAAGGTATTCCCAGTTTGGTGGTGAGTTTCTATAACAAATTTCCTTTTTATACATGTTTTATACTCTTTTAAATAATACTGACTCTGCATAATAATCTATGAGGAACACACTGATGGTGGCTTCTGAATGACATTAGAAAATCAAGACAACCCCATAGGATTATCCCAATAACTGAGGGGAGAAGTAATCAACCATCCTCTGAGAACACCACCCACAATGTGCTTGGGAGTTGCAGAAGTGGCATCTGCACAAAACCACAGTTGAGGGCTTAAAGCATCCCTAGTGAATTGCCCAGAAATAGAATATAACAGTTTGTCAGCACATGCCATAGGACATGAGCTGAAGGCAGCTCAAGCTTAGACCCCTATCTGGTAGCTAGTGTTGATATTGCATGAAAAGTAGATATTCTAGCCAAATACCCCTTCATGTAAATGTGAAGCAGCTGCCCTGTTTGTGTGTGGCAGCGGTGGAGGTGCAGGTTATTAGCAGAGAGAGAACACAAGAACATGTAAGAGCATTAAGGCCCCCTCCTCAATTCTTGGACCTGCTAGTCCAGACCCTTGCCATGTGACATCATGGAAAAAGCTCTGGCTTGAGAGTCAGACAACATGGGTTCAAGTTTCAGCCCTGCCATTTCCTACTTGTATAATCTTGGGTGAGTCATTTGACCTCACTGAGTCTCAATTTCCTCCACTGTAAAATGAGAGAGTTAGACAAGATAAATAAAAAAGCTTCTTCTAGCTCAAAGTCTATGATCCACTCGACTCAACAAGTACTTAAATACCTACTACATAGAATGCAAAAAGACTGTATGGTGGTGTACAGAGGACCAACTTTGTAGTAGGCAAGACTACTTAGTACAGACTGACACTACCTATGTGACCGTGGGCAAGTTTACCTAACCCCTAAACAACCCTAATAACATAACAAGATTAGCTGCCAATCTGTACTAGTGGAGGAAGTTTCCATACCAGGAATTTCTCACATGAATTAATTCACAAGTCTAATCCCAGCCCCCCCACCTCCCCTCCAAAAAAATCATATAAAATACTGTGTTAAGCACCAAGAATACAAAGACAAACAGTAAATTAGTCCCTGTGGTGTGTGGATATAAAGGTGCCTTAAGGGTAGCTTTTTCAGTACCTTGTGAGGCTCCTCCTGAGCATGAGAAGTTGGTAAAGTCTCTTCTCCTGATCTTGAAATACCACAAAACTTCACCTTATCCTGGACCATAAAATTATTCCTTGTCTCCCCCCATCTTGGGTCATAAAATTTCCCCTGTCTCCCTTATCTTGTGTCATCCATCTTCCTCATCCTGTCACTAAATCTCCAACCCCGATTAGAAACCGTAAAAATTACATCACCATCCCACAGGCTGTATAACTTTCTGCCTATATTAAGTCTGGTTTTTTTCCTATATCAAGGACTTTGTTTAGCTACTTGCTAAATCTCAGGCTTGCTGCTTTTGAGTCAATAAGGCTCCCAATGGCTACAGAGAAAGTCTAAGTGAATTCTTTCACATCTGAACCAAATCTCCCAACTCTTGACCTCCTCACCTGCCTTCAAAACATACACATTCCACTAAGAGAAATACAATGTTTAGAGCCAGCATAGTGCTTGGAGTACTAGACCTGAGGTCAAAAGAGCTGCAGGAAGAAGCAAGAAGAAAGACTTTTGTAGGAGATGGAACCTGAGCTTCCCCTTGAGGGGAGTTAAGCTTTCCAAAGGGCAACATGAGAAGGTACAGCTTTTGCAGAGGTACAGAAGTGGCCACCTGTGGCTCATACAAACACAGCAGGTAAGGCCTAGACACAGGTCTAGGAAGAGGGAGTGAAGTCAAACCATGAAAAGTCTTAAAATACCAAACAAGAGTTTCTGTTTTATCTTAGAAGGAATGGAAAACCACTGGAGCTTCTTGAATAGGGTCACAATTGTATTTTAGGAATACAAATTTGGCAGTGGTATGGAGGATCTATAGGAAAGACTGGAAGCAGGGAGACCAACTAGTAAGCACCTGCAATAATTCAGCTGAGAAGCAATTAAAGGTATGAATTAGGGGAGATCATGCAAATGGCGAGAAAGAAATGTAAAAGATGTTATAGAAATAAAATTGACAAGAACTGGTCCTTGATTGGATTGCAGGGGGAGATGGAAGGTGTCAGGAAGAATGGAGAATCAAGGATAACCCGAGGTTGCAAATATGGGTGACTGGATGAATACTGGTGGACTCAACAGAAATAGGGAAATTCAAAGGAAAGAAGCTTAGACAAGTTTGAGTTGCCTAAGAGAAAAGAATGGAGATATCTATAATGTGCTTAGTGATGCAGAGATGGTCAAGTTCATACCTTTTCCATGGAAGAAAAAGGATTTTAGCCTACAAAAGAAAAGACTTAGGGAGCATATGATAGCTGTCTTCAAGCATTAATAAAACGAGAGGGATTAAATCTCTGCTTAGTTCCTGAGGGCCACAACAGGAACAATGGGTAAAAAATAAAGAGAATTTTTAGTTTTGATGTAAGGAAAAACTTCCTAATAGGAGGGGCTTACTCAAGAGAAGGTAGATTCCCCTAAAGGCTGAATAAATCATTTGTCAGGTATGTTGCAGAAGGTGTACTTTTTTTCAAGTAGCTTTTAGGCTACTGAGGTCCTTCCAACTATAAAATTCTGTGAAAACCAGATATTCTTTAAATCCAACGTTCCTTCCATTACACCAACCTACCTCTTCCTCTCTTAAGCTTACCTCCACCACTGAAATGTTTTAGCTAACATTTCTGACTGTAAAAAATTACTTCAGACCCTTTCTTACAAAAACAGTTGAAAAAAAAGACAAAAAAGCCCCAACTTTCTGAATGTTTTTAGCATAAATGTTAGTGATTTCATAGATTTAAAGCTGGAAGGGATTTCAGAGATCCATCTAATTCAGCTCGTCCATTTTTACGATGAAGTAACTAAAGCCAAAAGAGATGAAATGTCTCAGAGGCCTAAGGTCACACAGGTAATAAATTGCAAAGTCTGAATTTGAATAAAGGTCCTCTGAAACTTTTGAGCTAAACTCCAAATGTCAGATGTCATTTAAAAAATATATTTAATAATTGAAAAGAAATGAAGCAATTGCTTAGCAAAAGATAATCTCCATGAGGCCCAAAGGGGTTAAATCACTACCCAGGGAACAACAGAGCCACAGTTTGACACCCCCCTCCCCTCCCAGGTCTCTGATTACAAGGCCAGCATGAAAATTTCCACATTACCATCCTGCCTCATCTCTATCATTGCTGTACTTGTGCTAACAAACACCCTCTGTCTGTCTGTGACTTCCCACACACTCTAAATTTAAGGGTAGGAACCAAATCTGCGGTCTGTAAAGTTCCTACAGTGCTCATTGTAGTGCTTGCTGTCCACATGACAGGTAAGCAGCACTAGTGTGTTGTTTGAAAATGAGGGCTTTGTCTCACTTCTTAAGAGATACTGCTACTCACCTGCTATGCAGAGATGCTGTTGGCTGAGATACGATTAAAATGCTTCCCGACCAAAAAAAAAAAGATAATCTCCAGTCAAATACAATATTTATAATTATCAACCCTGTGATATTCGGTTTTCCTTAATTAAAAAGAAATCTCACACACAGAACCACTATTAATTATATAAAAGCTAATTTCCACAAATATGTTTTTTTCCAAAAGCAAGTAGTGAGAAATTAGACTTAAAAAGAAACATCAAGAATAATTTATGTCCTTATGCTCAAAAGAATTATATTTTTAACTATCAACTTGCAATGATTTTTTTATCTATTTAATTTTTAGTAATTTTAGAACATCACAAGCTTCTTAATGCCATTAAGGGTGTTTAAAAAAAAACCCATGTATTTATAAATCCAAAAGCAAAACCAGGTTGAGAAAAAGTAGGTGTTAACTCCTCAGTAACTACATATAATACAAAAGTAAAAAGAATCAAGCTATTTGAAACTACAGAAGGTGACTTGTTTCCTCAAAAAGCTTAAGGATATTTTCTTAGGAAGCAGAATAAAAATCAAATTATGCCTCATAACTATATTGTAGTCAATCTCTAAAGCTTTGAAATTGTGGAAATTAAAAGCATGTTCCCCAGACTAAAACTATTTTTCTTATTTGAGGATATAAAATTCATGATTTTTTAAAAGTTCCATATGCATACTAATAACCTACCCAAAATTCAAATTTTGCTCTAAAATTAGTTTTAGAACTGGAATGGACATTTAGTACAACCCCCTCATTTTTTAGACAAGGGAAACCAAAGGCCAACAACTTAAAATGTCTTGGCCAGTGTGGCATAAACAGTGACAGAAAATGACTCAAACTGAGGTCCTTTGACTGCCATGCCCTTTCTATTTCAACCACCATCCACCTTAGTTAGCTCTGTATCAGTCGTTGATGAAGATGTGGTCAAACCTTCTACATTCTTCCAACTTCTCCAACAGATTTCCTTCACAATTATCTCCTCTCTCCCCCTAATTTTCAATCATTCCCTATCTATTGACTCTTTCCCTGATATGTGTGAACTCATCTCTCCTACCCTTAAAACACTCAACTAGACTCTACCAATCCCTCGAATTATTATTCTTTCTTCCTTTTCTTAACCAAACTCTTTCAAAAAGCTAACAAAAAAGGGATCAATACCTTTCCTCCTCCCACCTCTCCCTTCCAAAAAAAAAACCCACATCTCTTCAAATTACAGTTGTAGGCACCATAATCCTTCAAGTCACCCAAATTCACAACCTCAGGGTCACACCCCTCCCACCTCCTCACTCTCACTCACCCCACAGACATAATTAGTAGCCAAATATTATAGATTCTGTCTCCACGCTACTCTGAGATTATCACCCCTTCATCTTATCCACATCTTACTTGTACAGAGGTGTTTGTATGTTATCTCCCTACCATGAGCTCCTTGAGAGAAGGAACTGTCTTTTGTCTTTCTTTGCATCCCCAGTGCATAGCACAGTGACTGGCAAATAATAAAAACTTACTAAATGTCTACTGACTTGACATCACCTGTTATAGAGGCTCCTCTTGCCTGGCATATTGCAAAAGCCTTCTAACTGGTCCTCCTGCCTCAATTCTCTCATCATTCCAATCTATCCTCCACTAGGCTACAGGGTTGTTTTTATAAAGTTGTGGATCTTATCATGTCATTCATGTACTCAATCATTTCCAGTGGCACTCAAATACTTCTACTACAAAATGTAAATTCCTCAGCATTTAAAGTTTTTTACAATCTCACACCAACCGACCTTTCCAACCTTCATGCACTTTACTTTTCTTATCTTGCCTTTTCACTCTTTCGCACGTGACAATTCCTCTCCCATCTTAGTGCCTCCGCAATGGAACATGTATTCCACCCTTTCATCTCTTCTTCAGAGAGTACACAGATTACAGAAAGCTTTTCCTAATCTTCCTAACTACTAATACCCTCCTCTATCTCAATCACCTTATATATGATTTATACAAGCTTATGTTTATGTATGTTGTCTCCTCCTTCACTGAAAGTAGAAACTTTCATTTTTGTCTTTGTATCCCCACCATCTACGCCAGCATTTGTCACATAGTAGGCATTTAATAAATATTTGTTTGATGACTAGCATATTAAATGATTAGCAAATCATTTAACCTTTCTAGATCTCTGTAAAATAACAGAACTGAACTACCTCATCTGATAAAGCTCTAAAATTCTGCAAAATTAAACATTCTAGACTCAAAAATAACATTTAAACATAAAATTTTATAAAGGAGATAAAATTAGAATGTTAATGATGACTCATACACAAACTAGCAAAGATTGGCACAAAGATCTTTAGATGTCCTAACTGATAAATCTAGCACTTCAAAAGGTATGAAGAAGATCTTCAGAAAATCAGTGGGTGATTAACAGATTAAAAACCTCATAGGAAAAACCTCAATGTAATTCAATTCGATTCAAATATTTCTTAAAATGCCTACTTTATCTGGCAAAAACTTTATATAGACAAACACCTCATACTTTATGCTAAAATAACTCCAAATGATCTGAATATAAGTCACATCATAAACAAATTAGAGGAGTAACAAGGAAATTACCTTTTGGGTCTAATGATGGGAAGTGTTCATGACTATATAAATAATAGAAATGATCATACAAGACAAAATGAAAAATTTAATTATGTAAATGTACATATTACTACAATCTGCTATAGCAAAAATTAGAAGGGAAAGAAGAAATATGGAAAAATTTTTGCAACAAGTTTCTTGATAAAGGTTTCATTTTCAAGACATAAAAAGAAATGATTCATATCTATAAAAGATACATGGTCAAAAGATAACTATCACATGAAAAAATGCTCTAAAGTGCACATAACGAGAGAAAAGCAAATTAAAATATCTTGGAGGTAGTAAACAAAGACTCCAGCTTCTGTGATAAGAACTCACTATTTAACAAAAACTGCTGGGGAAACTGGAATCAGTATGGCAGAATTTAAGCATAGACCATTATCTTACAATGTACACCAAAATAAAGTCAAAATAGGTATAAAATTTAGATATAAAGGCTGATACTATATGCAAACTAGGAGAGCAAGAAATAGTTTACCTGTCAGGTTTACGGAGAATGGAAGAATTTACAACCAAACAAGAGACAGAGAACATTATGAAATGCAAAATGGATAATTTTGATTACATTAAATTGAAAAGTTTTTGTACAAAGCCAATGCAACCAGGACTAGAAGCGAAGCAGAAAGCTGGGAAACAAGTTTTACAGCCAGTGTCTCTGATAAAGACCTCATTTCTAAACTATATAGATAACCAAATCAAATCTATAAGAATACAAGTCATTCCCCAATTGATGAATGGTCAAAGGATATGAACAGGCAGTTTTCAGATGAAGAAATTAAAGCTATCTATAATCATATTAAAAAAATGCTCTAAATCACTATTGATTAGAGAAATTAAAATCAAAATAACTTTAAGGTACCACATCACACTTATCAGATTAACATGACAAAAGAGGAAAATTATAAATGTTGGAGAAGATGTGGGAAAACTGGGATACTAATGCACTGCTGGTAGGGTTATGAAATGATCCAACCATTCTGGAGAGCAATTTGGAACTGTGCTCAAAGGACTATAAAAATGTACATACCCTTTGACCCAGCAATACCACTTCTAGGGCTGTATCTCAAAGAGATCATAAAAATGGGGAAAGGACCTACATGTACAAAAATATTTATGGCAGTTCTTTTTGTGGTGGCCAAGAATTGGAAATTGAGGGGATGCCTATCAATTAGGGAATGGCTGAACAAGTTATGGTATACAAATGTAATGGAATACTATTTTGCTATAAGAAATGATGAGCAGCAGGCAGATTTCAGAAAAATCTGGAAAGACTAACATGAACTGATGCTGAGTGAAGTGAGCAGAACCAGAAGAACATTGTACACAGTAACAGCAACATTGTGCAATGACTAACTTTAATAGACTTAGCTCTTCTGAGCAATGCAAGAATCTAAGACAACTCTAAAAGACTCACGATGGAAAATGCTATCCACATCCACAAAAAGAATTATGGAGTCTGAAAGCAGATTGAAGAATACAATTTGCTCTTTTTATTATTTTGTTGTTTCTTCTTTCTCATGCTTTCTCCCATTGGATCTAATTCTTCTTTATAATGTGATTAATGTGAAAATATGTTTAATAAGAATGTATATGTAGAGCCTATATCAGACTGCACACTGTGATCTTGGGGGAGTGAGGGGAAGGGAAGGAAGTGGAGAAAATTTAGAACTCAAAAATCTTATGGAAGTGAGTGGTAAAAACCAAAAATAAATTAATTTTTTAAAAAAAAGGCCCTAGCTTGAAAAGGCCAAGGTCCCCCCACTGCACCCTGGACCAAAAAAAAAAAATCTTGCTTCACACCTACATATGAGATCAGCAAAGATGACAAAAAGAAAATGACATATGCTGGAGGGGATGGGAGAGAAGAGGTACACTAGCACACTGTTGATAGAGCCATGAATTGGTAGAGTCATTCTGAAAAGCAATATGGAACTATATTCATAAAGTTACCAAATTGTATATATCCTTTGACCCTCCTCTACCACTACTAAGCCTACTCTTGTTGCTCTTGTTCATTCTGTGACACAGAGGATAGAATGTGGCCCAAAGTCCATATGGGTCAGTGGTGGGACTAGGGGGTGGTAACAGAAGCAGCAGCAACTTAGGAAGCTCTCAAGCCAGATATGGGAAAGAGACTGGGCAGCTAGTCGCAAAGAAATTACAGGTGACCCCAATGCTAGCAGTGGACATGGGACTGGAAGCTGTATGGCAACTCCATTACCTATACCTGCTTCTGGGTCACAGTTCAAGGGAAGAGAGGGTAACTTTCAATCAAGAAGAAGTAGGGGCCCTGAGGAGTTATATGTGTTACTTTCTGTCACAAGGGACAAAGGACCTTAAAGAAAGTACCATTTGCAATCCCTGGGAGCAGAGGTCCTGAGGAGCAATGCTGATTGCAACCCAAAGGAACAGGGGCCCTTCCTTGGTAATGACCAGGGTGCAGAACTGGAGAGCAATGACCAGATCACTCCCCAGGTCACACCACCTTAGAAACACTAAAAACTCCCAAACACTAGAACTAGCTATGAAAAGGGCAGTGTGGAGAAAGTTTGAAGCTTGGGACAATGCCCCACCCACCTCCCATTCTGGGAACATAAAGGCCAAAATCAATAAGTAGACTTGAAAAATGAGCAAACAACAGCAACAACAACAACAACAAAAAAAAAAAAAACCTGACGACAAAAAGGTACTATGATTACAGGAAAAATCAAGACATAAACTCAGAAGAAGACAATGAAGTCAAAACAGCTACCTACAAAGACTCAAAGAAAAGATGTGAATTGGACACAAACCCAACAAGAATTCCTGTAAGGGCTTTAAAAAATTATTTTAAAAATCAAGTAAGAGTGGTGGAGGAAAATTTAGGTAAAGAAACTGGGCAAAGAAAGAAAATAATGAAAAAATAATTAACAGTTTAGTAAAAGAGGCATAAAGGAATACTTAAGAAAATAACAATTTAAAAAACAGAATTGGCCAAATGGAAAAAGAGGTACAAAAATTCACTAATGAAAATATTCCCTAAAGAGAAGAATTGGTCAAATGCAAAAAGAGGTACAAAAGCTCACTAAAGAAAAACAATTTCTTATAAAAACTGGAATTAGGGAAGTGGAAGCTAATGACTCTATGAGACATCAAGAAACAATCAAAATCAAAACAATGAAAAAACAGAAGAAATATTTCACAAAAGAACTGAACGATTAAACAGATCAAGGAAAGATAATTTAAGAATTATTGGGCTACCTGAAAGCCATGGTCAAAGAAGAGTCTAGACATTATCTTTCAAGAAAAATTGTCCTAGTATCCTAGAACCATTTCAAGAGCCCATCAGTTATCATCACCTGAAAGAGATCCCAAGATGAAAACTCCCAGGAATATTATAGCACAATTCCAAAGTTCCCAGGTCAAAGATAAAATACTTCAAGCAGTAGAAAAGAAACCATCTGAATACTGGGGAGCGATGGTCAGGCTCACACAAGATTTCACAACTACTACACATTAAAGGAGCACAGGGCTTGGAATATGATATTCTGGAAGGCAAAGGAGCTAAGACTACAACTAAGAAAACCTACCCAGCAAAACTGAATATAATCTTTCAAGGGAAAAAATTGAACATATAATGAAATAAAGGACTTTCAAGCATTCCCAATAAAAAGACCAGAACTGAACAGAAAATCTGACATTCAAATACAATACTCAAGAGAAGCATAAGAAGATAAACATGAGAGAAATCATAAGAGGCTCAAATAAGGTTTAAGTGTTTACCTTTTTAAATGAGAAGATGATACATTCAATTCCTAGGAACTTTATCATTAGAGCAGTTAAAGGATTCCACACAGAAAGAAGGCATGTGAGTAAGCTGATGATACTGGGACAATGTTAAAAAAAAAAGGGGGGCGATGAGAAAAAAGAGGGATGCCCTGGGAGAAGAGAGAAGAAGGCTGTGAAAAATTATCTCACATAAAAGCAGGGAGCTAGGAAAGGCTCTTACAGTGGAGGGGGAAATGGTAAGGATGGGCGGGTGAGCAACAAACGAAACTTCTCACATTTAAATTGATTCATATGGGGTGAATAAAGACACACACACTCAATTAGTAATAGTAATGTATCTTACCCAACAGAGAAGTAGGAAGTGAA
>CM053625.1:261183566-261246336 GCA_028646595.1 Phalanger gymnotis
AACATGACAAAACAGGAAAATGATAAATGTTGGAGAAGATGTGGGAAAATAGGAACATTGTTACATTGTTAGTAGAGTTGTGAATTGATCTAGCCATTCTGGAGAGCAATCTGGAACTATGCCCAAAGGGCTATAAAAATGTGCCTACCCTTTGACTCAGCAATACCACTTCTAGGGCTGTATCCCAAAGAGATCATACAAGTGGGAATAGGACCAGTATGTACAAAAATACTTACAGCAGCTCTTTTTGTGGTGGCAAAGAATTGGAAATCAAGGGGATGCCCATCAATTGGGGAATGGCTAAATATGAATGTAATGGAATACTACTATGCTCTAAGAAATGAGGAGCAGACAGACTTCATAATAACCTGGAAAGACTTACATGATCTGATGCTGAGTGAGGGGAGAACCAGGAGAACATTACATACAATTACAGACACACAGTATCTCTGATGACTAACTTTGATAGACTTGGCTCTTCTCAACAACACAAGGTTCAAAGACAGCTCCAAAAGACTCATGATTGAAAAACCTATGCATATCCAGAGAAAGAATTATGGAGTCTGTATGCAGACTGCGGCAAACTATTTGCTCTCTTTTATTTTCTTCTTTTTTGGTTTTGTTTCTTCTTTCTCATGGTTAATTTCATTAGTTATAATTCTTCTTTACAACTTGTCTATTGTGTAAACAAGTTTAATGTGAAGGTATATGTAGAATCTATATCAGATTATATGCCTTCTTGGGGAGGGGAGAGGCAAGGAGAGGGAGGGGGAGAAAATTTGGTACTCCAAAACTTGTGGAACTGAGTGTTGTAAACTAAAAAGAAAAAAAAGAGTCTATAATTATAATGACTGAGCTTGGGCCACAGAAAATAAGAAAAAACCCTCTTCCATGCAAAGATGGACGTAGGAGGAGATTTGAATATTGAACCATGCTACCTCCCATAGAATATAAGCTCCTTGAAGGCAGGGACTGTTTCCATTTTGTCTTGTCATCCCAGAATTTAGCACAGTGCCTACATCACAGTAGGCATTTAATAAATGCTTATTGATTGACTGATATATTGTCAGTCTTGGTTGATGTGCTGGCTAATTTTGCACAACTCTTTCTTCTCTTTCTTTTCTTTGTCACAAGAAATGGCTCTCTGAGTGGGAAAGAAGGATGTATTTGGAAATGAAGGTGATGAAAAAACAAAATATACCAATTAAAATTGTTTTTTTAAGTTAATCAACCAATAAATATAGTCAGACCTACACCTTAGGAAAATCACTGGCAGCTATGTAGAGGAAAAGATTTGAGTGGAGGAAAATTGGAGGCAGGGAGACCAAAAATGAGGCTATTGCAGGAAGCTAGGAAAGAAGAAAGTATATAAGGGCCTTAGAGATCATCTAATCCCATGCTGTCAAATTCAAATAGGAATGGATCCCTGCTGGCTGCCTATTGACTTGGAAAACCTCAAATTAACATCATCCATGTTGCAATCTATTTTTATTTTGTTAAACATTTCCCAATTACATTTTAATCTGATTCCACCTGGTTATTTTGCAGACTGTGAGTTGTCTCTGATGTAATCCAACTCATAATTTTTAAAGACAAGCAAATTAAGGCCCAGTGAAGTTGAGTCACCCAAGGTCACTCAGACTCCCACTCAATCCTTTGTTCTTTCCACTACATGACATCACTTTCCTAAACGTTACTTCAAGAAATAGTCTCTATAGAAAATCCATGTTCCATTACTCTTACAAAATCTATACTTCGAAGTCCATTAAACAAAGAAATCACAGAGAAATACAATGCTATATTATATTCATTTGGCAAATGCTCATCACAGACTATGAAGGAGTATTAAATCTTTTTTTAAAAGGTAGACAAGTGATTCAGTCCACAGATTAGAATTTAAATAGACATTAGCTAAGTATCCATTAAATGTCTACCTAAGAGAACAACTCTAAATAATAACTGGATAGGAATTCTTTAAATTTGGGCTTCTATAGCTTCTCTTTTCCTTTTCTTTTAAGCTCCAAAAAAAAATGTTAGGAACATTTAGTTATACATGTAGAATCACTGCTCTCATTGCTAATGCCAAAAACTGTGCTAAGTGAACATGCTCAATGACTTATGTAGGATCACAGCATTTAAAGCTTGAAAAACCTCTGAGAATATCTAGTCCAAATCCCTCATTTTACACGTAAGAAAATTGAAGCTCAGATAAGCAAAATGACTTGGCCCAAATCTCACAGAATAAAGTAAGCAGAGCAGAGATTCAAATATAAGGTCATTTCTATCTGCATGTCCCACCAGCATCTTGTATTTAACAAGTCCAAAACCAAGCTCATTATCTTTATCCCTAAATCATTCTTCCTTATGCCTTCCTTACTTGTCTTTGGCACCATCACTCACCTAAATCTCCTCTGTTCTTAAGACTGAGATTATCTTCAACTCTTTCCCCTCTCACTTGTAACTAATTACCTATCAGGTCCTACTGATTCCACAATCTGCACATTTCTCTGAATCTGTGCCTTCTTGTCTATTCCACCCTAGGACAGTCCCTTATAATTTAATAAAAAAAACTATAATGCTACAATAGTCAGCCCTCAAACTAACTTCATGTCACAATAATAATTTTCATTATTCTGGTCACTCAACTCTTCTGTTCAAAAACTGTCAATGGCCCCCCCTGTTGCCTAATAAATTCCCAAATACCATGACCTGGAACCACCATAGCTTCTTCTCAGTATCCTCTGGGGAATCTTCCTCCAGGTCACATCTACTAACCAGCAGCATCCCCCAAGAATCTATTCTGAAGTCATCTCCCAGCCTCGTGCCTTTGCAACAGCTGCGCCTAATGCCTGGAATCATCTCCCTCCTCAACTTGAATGCCTTATTTCCCTCACTTCCTTGAAGACAATTCAAATCTCATCTTCTAAAAGAAGTCTTTTGCAATCTCTAACCACTCCAAGCCCCTTACCTCTGAGACTACCTTCCATTTACACTGTATATATTTTGCAAATGCATAAATATTTTCATGTTATCTCCCCATTAGAATGTGAGGCTTCTGGGGAGAAAGGACTGTATCCTTGCCTTTCTGAAACATGCTTGCTAACTGGCTTAAAGCCTTATCCCACATAAATTGTCCCTCTCACACTTCCAACTCTACATTCCAGCCAAACAAGGCAACTGTCTATACTTGCTGAACTGTTTCAATTTGTTAATTCTAATAGCCAAAGCATCTATTGGGGACTCAAAAAGCTATATATATCCATACACACACCTCAGTAACATGGCTGGGAGAGCTTATGGAATTAACTGGCAATAGTAACATACCTATTTTTCATGATATAGTTTACATTTAAACACTAGAGACAAATTCATCTATATAACAAGGATAACCTACACACATCTGCAAAAAAAATTCAGAAGGCAATAAAGGAGAGAAACAAAAATGTAAAGGTGCTGGAATTCAAAAGCAGTGACAGCTGGTTTGAAAGCTCCAAGAGGCTCAAGTGTTCTTAGAACTTGGGTTTAAAAAGCAAAGATTCTTCAGCAGACACTGAGGCCAACTGCCACCACCTAGATACTTGCAAATCCTCCTCCAAAACCAATGAAAACGTCTTCAAAATCAGATGAAGAAGCTGACAAGGTTCAGAAGACAAGCAGTTCACCTCCAATGCTATTCTCACATCCTAAGCAACAAACTGACTCTCTTGACCTCGATGCCCACATACAATAGAATCACAGACATAGAGAAAGTTGGAAGTGAGGTCACCTGATCTAACCCTATGATTTTGCATATAAGGAAAGTGAGGTGTAGAAAGGTTAAGTGATTTGCCCAAAGTCAAACAAGCAGTTAAGCAACAGAACCTGAGTCACCCTTTTTCTACTTGGAGTAAATGCTATTTTCTAAAACTTCTAAGTGACACAAGTAGACAGAGTAATTGCCAGAATGTAGCAAAAGATAAGTGTTTTTGTTTCACCACATTATTAGATGGCTATCAATACTACAAAATAAGCTTACAGTAACACAAGAGGGGGGGCAATGGGGTATTAGAAGGATATACTCATGTAGCACTGAAAGGAGCCATGTGTCACAACCAGACAGAAGCCTGGGGGATTGAGTTCCATAAGACAGAACGATAGATCTAAAGCTAGAAGGGACCCCCAAAGGTCAATTAATCCCACCGTCTCATTTCACAAATGGAGAAACTGAAGCTCAGGGATATTAATTAACTTGCTCAACAGAGACTACTCATTATTGCAGCTCTGCTATTTACTACTTGAGGCAATTAGATGTAGTGGATAGATAGTAACAGCTAACATATGTATAGCATTTTAACTTTGCAAAGCACTTTGTATTATTTCACTTGTTCCTTACAACAAGCCTGTGAAATAGGTGCTATTACTATCTCCAATTTAAGAAATCAGGCTGAGAGAATAAGGGACAAGGCAGCTGGTAAGTACTGCAGGCAGGATTTAAACTCCAGTTCCTATTTCCAAGACTAGCATTTTATGCACTACTCTCCCCATCTACCTAACTGGATTTGAAGTGAGAAAGACGAGTCTGAATCCTGCCTCTGATACTCACTAGCCTCGTGACACTGGGCCAGTCACCCTTTATAAAGCCTCAGCCCCAGTGTTCTCAACTGTAAAATGAGGGCACTTGTCTATAGGGCCTCTGAAATCCCTCTCAATCTATGATCCTGTGTCTTGGGGCTTGAGATTTATCTTTTCCAAACCTTCTATCTCCCCCAACACCTAGCAGTACACTTCACGAAACAGCTGCCGAATAAATGCTTACTGTATTTGTATGTGATGGTCAAACAATACTATACTACTAAGTATAGTAAAGGGTAAGTGACTTGCCCAAGATCACACAGCAAAATCAGGAGTTAAGAGTCAGGTCTCCTGACACAGTCCCTGTATAGGCCACAATACCTCTAAATAAGACTCAAATCTGAAAGTACACTTACAGAGGTTGATGATAATAACAAAACACCAATAATCACAGTGAAAATCTGGTATTAGAGAAGCAAAGGATATGGACAATTATTCTCAGGTATGTGTCAAGAAGGAGAAAAATTTTCAAAACAAACAAAAGAGAATTCCTTTACTACTGATGTTACTGCCAGAAAAAAATCACTTCCTTTCAAAAGGATCACAGAATGTCAGAATGATATGGGATCATAGTCTAACCCCCTTCATTTCATAGAGCAGGAAACTGTACAAGGAGAGGGTTAAACTAGACAGCCCTCAAGATTCCTTCCACTCCAGATCTAAAAACTGTATGAACTATAAACTTACCAGAAATCATACGACTAGTTAATGGCCACTGAAACTAGGACTCAGGGCTCTTCGCTCAGTCCAGTGCTTCCCTCTACATGATACTGTTTTCTTAACAGATTTACTTCAAGGAGCATTCTCACTAAGATTACAAAAGTATTCAAAGTTCGCAATTATTTATAAAAATGTTTCAAACACATTTTTTAATAATGATGAGCAACTTGAATGAAACATCACTTAAGAGTGGGAGAGGAGGTGTGAATGGGACAAAGAGCCAATTCTGAAGTCACCAAAAAATGGATTAAAGTTCTGCCTCTGACGCTTTAGCTGTATAACCATCACAAGTCACTAACACAACAGTGCTAATCTGTATCAGCAGAGGGAGTTTCCACCACAGGAGGTCCCCACACCAATAAAATCACAGGTCCAGACGAAAACTATTATGAAGTGAAATCATTTTTTAAAAATATTTATTAACTTTGGCAAGTAAATATGCAATTATGTTAATACATTTATCATATTCAAAGGGAGCATTTTGGTAGAGAAAATATAAAAACATCAGGAACCTGAACAAATGTTCAAAATGTCAAAAGGAATTAATTCACATTAAAGACTCCAAGTTGGGGTTAAAGGTTATTAACTTACAGGGTATTTGTGAACAATGTAAACAGATCCTTAACATACCAAGGCAGCACTTAGTTGATAGAGGTTTTCCCAACAGAATATAACTATTTGGGCCACTTGCAATTCAAAATATCAGAAAATATCTAGTATTTAACAAATAAAATACATTCCATGATGTAGTGGAAAATAACCACTGAATTTGAAGTCAAGAGCTCATACTAGGTTCTGACCTCACTAGGAAGATCCAGACCAACACCTCCAACTACCTACAGCAATCTGATTTTGTTATTACTCAGTAACACCAATGTTCCTTCAGTCTCCCAGATTTAAAATGCTAGTGTTTGTGTCATTTTCTTGTCCTTCACTTTCACATACAAATCAATTACCAAGTTCTCTCAATTTAACACCACAGAATCTCTCCCAATCCTTCCTTTTCTCTACAGGCTGACTGTAATAGTCACCTTACAAAGACTTTTCTCATTCGCTTTCATTCCTTCCTAAACTAACATTACAAAATGGCACATTACACAAATGCTACAGATTTAATTTACCTAAATTTTAACATCTTGCCCAGATTCTTGTCTAAGCAAAGTCTCTCAATCAACAAGGTACTACTGCGCTAGACACTAGAGACACAAAGACATTTACAGAACAGTTCCCACTGTCAAGGAACTTTTAGTCCTCACAATCTTATGAAAAAGATAAGAGACTTTACACTCAGATGATTTCAAAATTAGTTGATAACCAGACCCAAAGAGTGGTCATCAATTGGTAAACACCAACTAGGAAGAACTCTATCCTCTGGTGAGGTGCCTCTGGGATCTGTATTTGGACCTGTACCATTTAACATTTTATCAATAATTTGGGCAAAAGCATGGATATTATGTTCTATCAAATTTGCAAGTACAACAAAGCTAGATGACAGGGTTAAGATCCAAAAAGCTACTGATATACTAGATCACTGGCCTGAATCAAATAAAATAAGATTTAAAGGTGATAAATGTAAAGTCTTAAACTTGGGTTCAAAAAATCAGTTTCACAAGTATAAAATGGGAGATGCATAGTTAAGTAACAGTTCACCTGAAAAAAGGGCTGAGGGTTTGAGTGGACTGAAAGCTCGATATGAGTCAACAGGGTGATATGGCAACCAAAAAAGCTGATGCAATCTTGGCCTATATTAAGTGACATACAGAGTCTAGGTCCAACTTCACTCTGGTTCTAGTCAGACTATACACCTAGAGTAGTATGCTCAGTGCATTAAACCAAAAAGTCAGAGGTGGGAGGAGGAAGCAGGGCAGATAAAAGAGATGGCAAAAGACCTCAAGATCATTCCATTTAAGATCAGTTGAAGGAACTGGCAATGTCTATCTTGAAGAAGCATAGTGACTGGAACATAGTAGGTACTTAATAAATGCTTGCTGAACTAAATTAAATTGGGGAAGCATGACAGCTGTTTTCAAGTATTTGAAGGGCTGCCAAAGGAAGTATTAGATTTATTTTGCTTGGCCCCAGGGCCCAAATGCAATGGGTAGAAGGTGCCAAGGGGCGAATTTAGACTTGATACACAGAAAAATTTCCTAAAAATTACAGCTATCCAAAAGTGGAATGGACTACTATTAAAAATGGTGCCTACTGGACATTTTCAATTGGATGCTCCACATGCATCTGTAATTTAACAGAACTCAAAACCTTCCCTTTTTCCAAACTTCCCTATCTTTCTAGCCAAACAAGTTAGCAACCTCGGCACCATTCTCAGCTCCTCAGTTTGCCTTAGCTTCTATATCTAATCAGTTAATAAACTAAATCTCCCTTCAATGCCTCTCTTATCTTTCCCTTCTTTCCAGTCACATGCCCACCACCCTAATTCAGGCCTTCATCACCTCTTGCCTACTACTGCAAGAAACAGTCTCTTAATTGGTCTCCCTGGATACAGTTTTGCGCCCTCCTCCACTCTATCTTCCATACAGCTGCCACAATAATATTCTGAAAGCACATGCCAGACCATGTCAGACTCCTGCTCAAGAAACTTCAGTAGCTCCCTCTTGCCTCTAGAATAAAAAATGCAAACACCTTTGTTTGAAGCGTTTTACTAGGTTTCACATCTAGCTCTAGCCTACCTCTCTTAGTTTACTGCATGTTGCTTTCCTTCACACATTACATAAATATTTCCTATTAATACACTATAGATGACATTCTATCTCCCACATCAGTGCTTTTCCCCAAACCTTCTCTCATGCCTGGAAAGTACTCTTCATAGAATCTCAAGATTCTTTCAAGGCTTAGTTCAAATGCTACCTACTAAAAAAAACCTAATTGTAATTTAATTCCTGCCCTTGCCCCAGTTGCTCGGGCCCTCTACCCAGAAATTACTTTGTATTCACTATTTCATTTTGTATTTACGTATATGTGTATATGTTCTTACTCCCTCAAAAGAATATAAATTCCTTCAAGGCAAAAACTGTTTCGTTTTTTATTTTGTATAGTCAGTACCTACCACAGGGCCTAGCCCACAGTAGGTGCTTAATACGTGTTTGTTGAAAATGAATGAATGAGTAAGTACATTCTCCCTCACTAGAAGTCTTTGAACAAAGGCTGAAGGACCATTTGTTGGCTACGTTATAGAGGAGATTCTCTCAGGGGTATGAGTTGTACAGTTTATAACCTAATCCTAGTTCTGCTCCGAACTCATCACATAACCTTGAGTAAGCCACTTCCCTTCTCTACGTCTAAATTTTTTCATCTGCAAAATGAGATTGTAAAGCACCAGGATCTTTAATCTAAAGGATCTAAACACATATAACTTTTATACCATTTTTTTAAAAAATCCTCAAAAATTAATAAAGAGCAAAAACAGACACTTTGGAAGAGAAGACTCTTGAAAGATCACAATGATTTCCTAAAATTTCAGTAACCTGGTTTTTTTTAGCCCTAATTTTCCATGTTCTACACGTGGCAGTTGGTCATCCACTTACTTCTTGAAAATCTTCCCTTGTTTTCCTTGATACATTCATTATTCTGGCTTTCCTCTCTTAATCTCTCCTTATCTCATCTTCTTCTGCCTTTTGCCACATCATACCCCCAAAACCCTGATGTTCCTGAATGTTCATTTTTTAGAACTTTCTTCTCTCTTTACCTCTAGGAAATTTTAACTCCTGCCAGTTTTTACTACTACCACTATGTAGACTATTCCAATCGATTCCCAATTTAGAGTTGGAAAGGACCCAAGAAATAATCTAACCCAGTAAGTTCATTTTCCAAGTGTAAGACTTGTTCCAGGTGACAAAGGTCACATGTAAAAGGGTTAGGATTCAAATGCAGGTCCTCTAATTCCAAATCCAGAGCTCTCTGACCTATACAGGCTGCTTCCGAAAACCACCTCTAGCCCTGAACTCTCTCTCTTCAAATTTCCAAGTGCCTTTTGGATATTTTCAGTTAAATGTCTTTGCCACTTCCTCAAACTCAACATATCTAAAAACAAGCTCACTTTTCCCTACCAAAAAAAAAAAAAAAAACAACCAGCTCCTCTTCCTGGCTTTTCTGCTTCTGTTAAGGGCTCTATAATTCTTTGAGTCACTTAAGCTTGTAACCTTAAAGTCTTTAAGTCCTCTTTCTCCATTTCCCTTTTCCCCACTCCCCTTAATTTTTCACCAGTTCCTATCAATTTTTCCTTCATGTTTCTCATGTGTGTCCCCCCCACCGCTTTCCATTCCCACTGCCACTACCCTAAATCTGGTTCCCACTACTTCCTGACTGAACTACTACAATAGTGACCTTTTGGCCTCTCTGACTTCTATATGACCCATCCTCCAAACCACTGTCAGGGGTTCAAATCCCAGCTGTGACACTTACTGTGTGACCTTGGAAAAATCATTTCACCTCTTCAGGCCTCAAATTCCTCATCTGTAAAGTGCCTGGGATGGACTATAAGACCTCTGAGGTCCCTTTTATGTCTAACTCTAATGGCACCCTGATTCTGAAATCACCACTAGGAGTGTCACATCCCTAATGGCTCCCTATTGCCTATCGCTCAAGTCCCCAAAGAGCTTGTAACAATGGATCCATGCTTTCACATAATGATTCTTGGTACTTGCTGCCATTTCAATATATAGCTGACAGGACACATCTGGTAGCTGCCAAAAATCTCCCTTCTTATAGTTTACAAGCAGTTACTCTTTCTCGTGATTCCATGGTTACCTATTGTCTTCTACCCTATGAGCTCAAGGTCTGGGGGAAAGAAAAAGCAATTCTTCCCCCACATCCCCAACCACCACAATAAAAAAAGGAGGGGGGGGGGGGTTCCAGGCCTAACACTTAAGTCCAAGTATCTTAGCCAAAGGAACTTCACAATTTAATTTTCCAGCCTTATTTTTTGTTGTTCTCCACATAAACCTTGTGTATCACCCTTAACTGCCAGGCAAGGATTGTTTCACTTTCGTAGTTTATCCTCAGTGCCTAGCACAGGGACTAGAACACAGCAGGCGCTCAATAAATATTTGTTAATTGGACAATTCCCCACTTCCATGATTTCTTTCTTCCAATCGCCAACACTGTTAGCATTCATTTGAAATGCCCACTCATTTCTGAGCCTATCCAAATTCTACTCCTTCAACAACGCTTTCCCTGACCATTGCAGTGTCGTTGACCACTCTTTCCTCCGAACTCCTACAGTACCCACAGCTAGTCTTGGGAACCAGGAACACTGGGTTCAAGTCCAACTTATGATAAGTATTGGTTATGTGATCCTGGGTAAAGCACTTCACTTTTCAGTAATTAGGTAACTCAGTTACCTAAGGCTATAAACTGCAGAGAAGAAACTGACCTACATTGTTAGAGACAGTTTTCCTATCCAGGAGTTCCCCATATCAGTGAACTCAGGGGTATAGTCCCTCCCTTACATGCTGGTAAATTAATCATGTATGGCTTTCGGACAATTCTTACATTGTCTTGAACTATTACTTACTGGTGACATCTTCAGTTATTCAACTTTTTATAGGTTTATATCCTCAACTATACATAAGCTTTTAAAGGTCAGGAACTATGACAAAATTCTTTCCATAACCCTAGACACAGTGTTTTGCACAGCCTAAGTGTTCAAGAAAGACTGGTTGAGAAAAAAAAATTCCTTTCTAAAGTTAGAAATAGCTTCTTTTTTGTATGGAGAAGAAAACTAAATTATAAAGAATTTCTAAATAACAAAAGAATTTTAGGAATAAAATGATTCTATGTCTTTCTAGGAAAGGCTCACAGTACACAGTTCTTTGAAATTTTTTTTCAGTCTTAACATCATTACAAGATAAGGAAGAGAAGCTTTGCTTTATCTATATATGGTGAACAAGCACAGAAAAGCAACTTTTAAGTCATTCGGAAACTTAAAATAATCCTATGAAAACTTCATCTAAAGTGTATTTGCTTTCTATTCATACTACTAATATTCTAACCATATCCGACCTATAGTCATAGGATCTCTAAACATTTATGCATTTATCTAGAGGTTGGTTAGTACAGAAGAAAGCTCTCAGAAACATACAACTACAGATGAAAATAAGAAGTAACAGATGTAGGAAAGGAACAGATTTTACTGGAGAAATTGATGGACAACTCCTATTACTTTCTACCATCTTCAGGAAATGAGGGCTTAATTCCACAACATGCCTAACAATTAAATAAAGAGATTCACCTGGTGACAGTAGTGGAAGCAAAAATGGCATAGCCTACAAACCTCTGTATTCTCCAAACCTGGTCTAGTTCTTTTGGCCATAGTCATTTAAAGAGTAACAAGAGTAAGAGACAAGTAATAGCTATTTTAAAAAATCTACTAGAAAGAGGGAGAAATGAAACCTTACTTTTGTTCTTTTTGGTAAACTAGAAGTCTCATACTCTCCAAAGACAAATATCCTGATGTACCAAATCTAGAATTGTCCTGGGCTAACACCTGTTGCAAATGTGAACCTGAATTCAAAAGAAAAAAGTCTTAAGAAGTTTGTCCTTACCAAGAGGTAGCCAGAGTTGAGGAAGGTGTATTGAAAGAGAATCAGGAGGAGAAAACACAAGAGCTGAGATTAGGGTTTACAAACTGGAAAAGGGAAGACTCAGTTCTTCAGAGAATGCAGCAATTTATAAAAGCATAAATCCACTCTCTCTACATCCTTTGATGAAGTAATAGGGTAAAGATACACTTAGTCTTGGTTTCACTAACATCCTAGATCCAAGAGAAGCTGGCTTTCCTAAAGCCCTGCTTTCATCCTGTTCTGTCAGCCACATCCTGACTTTCCTTGCTTGGCTCAAATTCCGTTGTCCTGAGAAAAGAATGTGTTAGTGACAGCATCCTACCCATTGAAATGCCCCTTCCCCTTAGGAAAAAAACACACTGATCTCCTGCAGATCAAGGCTAAAACACCTAAACCTTTTCTGAATCCCCTATTATATGCTATCTGCATTGCTTTGATTTCAGAATACAGGCAGCAGGTCTGCACAACCTGAAGTGTTAGGTTAAGACTGTACAGCATTACTCCTAAAGCATCTCACTTTCAAAAAAATGTAAAGCACACTCCCAAAAACAATGCGGCCTGACCTTTTTCAGTTTCCTCAACTGTAAAATGGGGATAATAACGGTACCTCCTTATCAGGGTTGTTGTGAGGATTAAATAAGATAATTTTTGTAAAGCACTTAGTTATCACGGTGCCTGGCACACAGTAGGTACTTGATAAATGCTTATTTCCTTCCTTCTTTCCTTTTTTACTAGGTTGCCTCTCTCTTTTCATCAAACCACCTTTTCTTACTTTCTATCCCACCCCAATTATTCCATTCCTCTTCATAAAATCATAGAACCTGAGAGTCACAAAGGACCTTATGGGTCACTTAGTCCAAAAAAGAGGCCTAATCAAGATTCTGTTGTACAAAATCTTCAACAAATAGCCATAAGGGCTGAAGGAAAACTCATTGTCTCTGAAATAGCCCATTCTACATAAGCCTAAACATTGTCTCTGAAATAGCCCATTCTACATAAGCCTAAATCTTCCTCTCTGGAACTCCCCAACCCTCTATCTAGTCCTGCCCTGTGGGGCCAAAGCAACCAAGTCTAATCCTCTCCCACAAGATAGCTGTCATGTGTCACCTACATCTTCTCTTCTCCTGGCTAGGCATGTCCAGTTCCTATCACCAACCCTTGTAAGGCAGGTTCTTCAGCACTCTCAACATGCTCCTGAATTTGTTTTTCTGCCTTCTCTAAATTCTGAGGTTCTTCCGAACCAAATACACTGGGGATAAGGCCAAACCAGAGATGAGTATAGCAGAGCATTTACCTCTGGACCACAATGCATCACTTTTAATGTAGCCTATGATAGCATAAGTCTTTTGCCTGCCATTTCTGTTGACTTCTTTTGAGCTATTCATTCCCTACTTTCTTCTTCTGATACAGGGGAATGAGCACTACCTCTGGAATCAAAGGACTTGGGTTCAAATTCTGACAATACACTTACTTGTGTGACCTTGGTTAAATCATTTAACCTCCTTTGGCCTTTAGTTTCCTCCTCTGTAAAATGGGGGCAGGGAGGTGATGCAGCAGACAGAGTGCTAGGCCTAGAGTTAGGAAGACCTGAGTTCAAATACAACCTCAGACACTTACTAGCTGGGTGATTCTGGGCAAGTCATTTAACCTCTGGTTGCCTCAGTTTCCTCATCTGTAAAATGGGGATAATAATAGTACCTACCTCCCAGGGTTATTGTGAGGATCAAATGAAATAATAACTATAAAGCACTTAGTATAGTGCCTGACACACAGGAAACACCATATAAATGTTAGCTATTATTATTGTTGTTATTAAAACAAGGGGGAAGACTTCATGGTCTCTGAGGTCTCTTCCAGCTCTAGAGACATAATCCTATGATATCTCCGTCTTTTCATTACAGAGAAATTTTTGTTGTAAAAACAAAAATTGGAACAATTCCAGGTAACACATTAGTCTTAGGACACTGCAATTTGGATCCTGATGTCTACTTTCATTTCCTATAATGCCTATTTTTTTTGTTTCCTATAGCTACAGCTTCTGAAGACCTGGAACAATTCTCATCACAAAAGTCCTTGACACTGCCAAATGGTTCAACATCAGAAATGGATATGGTTGTATCAGTGGAAGAAGCATTAAAGATGTATTGGCATCTGCTTCACTGCTACACCCTAAGAACCAGGGATTTCATGCAGCTGAAACCTCCTATGTGTTTCCCCCGTTAGACTACGAGCTCCTTGAAAGCAGGGGTTATCTTGTTAGTATCCCCAGTGCTTTGCAAAAAGTATTAAAATTTTTTTTTGATTCTCTGATCCATTCTCCATTCTTATCACCCATTGTGCTATATTAACATCTATTTAAAGTTTTCTTTAAAAATCATGGTTCCTGTAAATCCATTTTACTTTCTCCTCTAAGTTCCCTTGAGAAGAGTCTTTGGGATACAGAACAGAAAAGAAACACATAGTATAGGAAATGAGAAAGGGAGTCAGGACCTAGTCTGAAATTACCCTAAAACCACATGTGACAGCTAGAATATTGATTTAATACCATTACAACAAAAAGTTCTATATAATGAAAAGACTTCTATGTCCCAGCTAATAACAACCCACTTGCCTGCCCATTTTTGCTACAATATAATTCTAGCATAAGCAAATTTTTCTATGGTCCCTATGGAGGCAATATTAGAGGATTTTATCAAAGCAGATTTCTGATTCTTGATGAGTGCTCTTCCACTTAAAGCAAACATGTTACATATGGAGGCAGAGTTTCTCTTGTATGACTGGGCAAACACCTGATCTTTCTGGACCTCGGTTTCCTTATGTGTAAAATAAGAAGGCCAGAACAGATAATCTCTAAGGTTCCTTCCAGCTCCTATGAAAATGCAATCATCTATGCTAAATCTTCCAAAGATTATCCTGGCTAGAACAAATAAGGCTAAAATGCCTTCAAAGGACTATACTGTTCCTGTCCTAGTATCAATTCATTCCTTGCAAAATCTATTACCCATTCTATTACACATGAAGATGTAATACTAATGAATTCTTCCATGCATAACTATTACCTTTCCCCTTATTCTACAACTAAGGTTTCACTTGTAACGCCAGCTCACAAGAAATTAAATTTTGTTTTTTTTAATGAAGAAAAATATTTGGATTATTCTTATATAGTTCTGTCTCCTCTCTAACCAAAAAAATAAAAAATAAAGAAAATCAAATACGAACATCTTCTATTTTTTAAAATAGGTTTAAAACTATCCTTGTATTTGCTCTAATTCAACACTAATACCAGAAGCTTTTAAAACATATTTTGATAAGAGACATGTAGGATTCTTAGGATAACATACCACAACTCTGATGCTTTAGTCCTATACGATAGGCTGAACTCAAAAAATATGGGTCATGTGGCCTAATTCTACCTAGAGATCCGATTTACTAGACTGAAAAAAGTAAGGATACTTTCAAAAGCATTCCTTTTATTGGAATGAAGTACAGCAAAATTCTCAAGCTTGATGGCTCTGGTCTTGGCAACTAACTTCATGAGTTTCTGTACCATTCAAGAAAATTGTCCCAAGGCTATTTACGAACTAGCAACCAAAAAAAATTAAAAAATTCAGTGACTGAAGAAGAATCATTTTATTTTTGTTGGAATTCCACTTAAGAAATGGAAATATTTTAAAGATATCTGCTCTCAGTATGTTTCCACTATCTGCTCTCAGTATGTTTCCAAGTGTGGAACTGAATTATAGACACACATTTGGTAGCTGAATATTTACTGTATTAAATTGTTATAATATTAACTCATTACCTAAAAATGTTATCTTCTTATATACTTTATGCAATACACTGCATACTAAGATATTAAATTCAAAAGGACAATAGCATGGTAACGGATTAAGGACAGTTTTAAGTAATTGTATTTATAACGCAAGAAATAATTTATAGTGTCAAAAATATAAGCACTATAAATACTAAATATCAAAAGTGCAGAAGTTAGTTTCTTTGTTTCACAATGTGCTATAAAAAAGAATACTACACAGAAATCAGAGTCCTAGTGAACCACAAATTCTTTTAAAGTAAAGCCTCTTAATCATAGTAACAAATGAAAAACCATAGGGACCAGTGTTTTAAAGTTAACTTTTTCTCTCACATACTAACATGTATTTATTTCTATTCCTAGGCAATAAGAAGTAAGCCCTGAAGTTTACTTTGCTGAAGTGGAAAGATGCAAATCAGGGACTAGCACAGCTAATTGCTTCCTCCAGTCTGGCCAAGAAATGTGTCCTATTGGGCAATAAAAGATGACACAGTTGTCTAAGCAAATAACAAATCCATTTCTAAAGTTATAAATTCCAAATATTCCCCTATTTACACAAGAAAGAACACCTCATCTTTAAGGAAGACTATTTACCCTGAAAATGGATTATCCCCATCCTACGTTTCCTTGCAGAGTCATTAATTTTTCATTTGAAATCCTGTCTTCCTTTGAAGATATAAAAATGAAGTTATCCCAGTCCTGCTAAAAACCTTGAGGTCCAAATCTGCTAAACCTATAATAAGATGCCACAGTAATAGCCTTATGAGCATAATGGAACACAATAATTAAAACCCACAGGGACGGCACCAGTGCACACTCCTGAACTTACTGGCACCCCACCCAGCTGCTTAGACACAGAAAGGTAAAAGTGCTACCCAAACAGGGAGTTGTTAGCATCCAGCCATCAGGCACTACATACCACTTCTTAGTGCATTCAACCATAAGTTCCTGGTAGGAGGCCACAAACTGAAACTTCGAGGCATGTTTTCCAACACGCTGCAGTCTCTTCCAAACTGAAGCCATGATGATAGTCGGCGTAGGGTAACACCTCTAAGGGAGCAATGCAGCTGCTTTAACAGAGCACAGTATCCAAAGCTAGGAAGCTCTGCTTTTAAGTCTGTGTTTTGAAAAGTGAATTATAACTTGAAACGATGTTTAAGGTCCATGATTCTTCTCCCTGTTTCACAGGGTAAATCCCACCTTAGATGAATGGCACATGATACACATGACTGTATGAGTGAGAAGAGGTTCCCTCATGGAGACATCACCATTCCTCCTCATGGGCTCTATGATATGTAATCTGTACGACTGGAAAGCAAAACAAAGACAAAAAAATAATGAAAGAAAATAGGGGAAGGTGGAGGTGAAAATAGGTATTCAATATTAGATGATTTTACAACTGACATCGTCCTAGTCCTTCGTGTTTTGTTGTTTCTTTTTTTAATATGCCCTAGCTGAAAGCCAAAGATATCAATGATGGAAGACAGGAATACAGTCATATCAGAGAGGTTACTGAGCAACATCTACACATCGACACCACCGAGCCAACCAACCCCAACCCCGAGAGAGCCAAGTGGCGGCCAGAGCACCCTAAGGGAGAGCCCGAGCCGGGAAGCCCCAGAGAAGCCGCTTCGTGTTCGAGCCTCGGAGGCCACCCCCGGGCACGGGGGCATGTTAAACTTGAATTCTTTGTGTCTTTCTGCCAATAATCAATAGTGTCACCCGCTCATTCCCGAAATTAAGGAAGGGAGGGGCGAGGCAGGGAGGAGACAGAGGGAGGGCAGGGTCCCAGGCCCGGCGCCCACCGCGGGCTCTCGCCCCCAGCCTCGGCGTCACGGCGTAACAGTGGGGAGCGGATCCTCCCTTCGCCTCCGGCGGCAGAGAGGGGCCGGGGGCGGCGGCAGGAAGGGGACCAGGCCGGGCCGGCAGCTCCGGGCACCCCGGCCGCCTCGGGCCCTGGGCCCGCACGCCGTCCCTGTCACCCCGAGGGGCACGTCCCGCCCCTCCTCACACCTCTAGTCCCGCCGCGCCTGCGCTGCCGGCTCCTGCTCCAGCTCCGGCTCGGGCCCCGCTCCCTCCTCAGCGCCGCTCCTCGCTCGCCGCCGCTGCTGCTGCTGCTGCTGTCGCTGCTGCCGCTGCCGCTGCTGCCGCCGTTGCCGCCGCCGCCACCGCGTCCTCCATCCCCGCCGCCCGAGCCACATGGAACAGGCGAAGCCGAGCCAGCGCTAACGGGCGGCCCCCGGGTCTCACAGTCCCACGCCGCCCCGGCCGGGCGAGAGGACGCCCTTCAGCCCCCAACCCTTTCCCCAGAGGGACTCGCCCAATGGTCGCGCCCCCCACCCCCGCCCCAGGCCCCCCTCCGCAGTAGCTGCTGCTGCTGCTCCTGCTGCTCAGTCACCAGCACCCCCCCCCCCCCCATCCTCCTCCGCCACCATCATCATTACCTCCCCCGGCCGCACCTCTCACACTAACCCTACCCACTGCAGCCCAACCTCCGCCCGCCCCGCCGCCATTGGCCGAGACTGGTGCCAGCCCCGCCCGCTCCCAAGACAGGTCTGAGGAGCGTCCGCGCCAGCTCATTGGTAGCTCGCGCCTGTCGATCATGGACGCCTCGCCTGTAGAACTGGAGGTGTTTTTCACTCTCCCGAGAAAGACTCAAAGGTTCTTTTCTCTCAGTGTGTCTCTCTTTGTGTCTCTCTGCCGGTCTCTGGTGTGTCTTTCCCTCTTCTTTTCAGTGTCAGTTTCTCTCCCCCCCCCCTTGTTTTTAAACTGACGCAGAAGGAGGGAGATATCCCCGCCCATTCCTTTGATTGGCTTGGGGGGCGGGGGGAGCTCTAGACCGGAGAGAGTAAGGAGTGTTTATAGTGAGTCAGGAGGTGGCTGGTGAGAAGAGCTGCCTTTCAAATGGGCTACAGTTTCAGGATTGGATAGTGGGCGGGACTCCTAGGTGTAGTCTACAAGTAACGTTCCGGCTTTGGAATAGGTTCTGTGGCTCACCCACGGCGCTTGCAGTCTCCTACCTCTGCCAGCTGCCACCGCCTTTTCTTGTTTTCATTTCCAATTCAGCTCTCCTTCCCAGGCCCTGGGGGTGGGCATTCTTTCCCTGCCTTTAGTGCCCAGCCCTGCCCCACCCATGTCGTGCCTCTCTTCTGCTCCCTACCTTGTAGGGCTTGGTCCTGAAAAGCCCTAGGGCTGCCAATTTAGCCCAGCCGGGCCCACACTTTAATATTTCTTGTTACTTCCAATTTCGCAGAATTTGAATGATGAATGAAGCATTTATTAAGCGCTTACTATATGCAAAGCACAGTGCTAAAAGCTGGGGATATAAATAGAAAGTAACACTCCTTGCTTTCAAGGGAGTTGTCATTCTAATGAGGTAGAAGGCACACAGGGAAAGTTTCATTTTCGAGTCAAATGGAAAAATGCTATGGTCCCTAGATACAACAGCAAAGCAGATGTTAATACCTCTTCTTGGATGGAGCAGAAAGTATTATGTTTCAGCTGAGGTTAAAAAAAAAAGCAGGGGTGGGAATCATGATCTCAGACAAAGCAAAGCAAAAATAGACCTAAATAAAAGAGATAAGGAAGGAATCTACAATTTGTTAAATGATACCATAGACAGCAAAGTAATGTCAATATGAAACATGTATGTACCAAATGGCATAGCATTCAAATACTTAAAAGATGTTAAATGAGTCACAGGAGGAAATAGACAGGAAAACTATACTAGTGGGAGATCTCAACTTTCTCTTCTCAGAACTAGATAAATCTTATCAGAAAATAAACACGAAAGAACTTGAGATGAATAGAATCTTAGAAAAAGTTGGATATGATAGACCTCTGGAGAAAATTGAATGGGAACAAAAAGGAGTATACCTTTTTCTCAGCTGTATATGGCATCTACACCAAAAAAAAAAAAGTGTATTTGGGCATAAAAACCTCACAACCAAATGCAGAAAGATATTAAATATATCCTTTTCAGATTATAATGCAATAAAAATTAGTTTCACTAAAGGGCTATAGAAACATAGATTAAACATTTATAGGAAACTATATCTAATCCTAAAGAATAAGTGGGTCAAAGAACATGCCATAGAAACAATTTCATTAAAGGGAATAATAACAATGAGACAGCATGCCAAAATTTATGGGATGCAGCCAACGCAGTTCTTAGGGGAAACTGTTTATCTCCAATTGATTATTTCAATAAAAGAGAGAAAGAGCAGATCAATGAACTGGGAATGCAATTTAAAAAAAAAACTATAAAAGGAGCAAATTTAAGTCCCCAATTAAATACCAGATTGGAAATCCTGAAAGTCAAAGAAGAGATTAATGAAATCAAAAATAAGAAAACAATTGAACTAATAAAAAAACTAGAAGCTGATTTTTGGGGGGGAAACAAAATAAATAAACCATTGGTTAGTTTGATTTTTAAAAAGAAAGAAGAAAACCAAATAGGGTATATCAAAAAGGAAAAGGATAAAATCACCACCAATGAAGATGAAACTAAAGTAATTATTAGGAGTTATTTTGCCTAACTATATGTCAAGAAATATGACAACTGAAATGGATGAATATTTACAAAAATATAAATTGCGCAGGTTAACAGAAGAAGAAATAGAATACTTAAACAACCCCATCTGAGAAAAAGAAATTGAACAAGTCATCAATGAACTCCCTATGAAAAAATCTCCAGGACCAGATGGATTCACAAGTCATTTCTACCAAACATTTGTTATTGTTTGCCCTTAATTTTTGAAGAGGACCAATGACATCATGAGACAATATCTTGACTGAGTTGGATTTAAGTGAGGCAGAATTACAAAAAGCTATCAGAGTCACAGAAGTCCAGTGGTAAGACAGAAGTCAGAAGGACTGGTGATAGCCTAGGTTGCAGTGGATGACCTTGGCATCATCAGTGTTTGACCAAGCTCTAAATTCTCCATGGCTTGAGCCACTTTCATGGCCACAGAAACAAACTGTTCTCATCCATGCATTCCACTGAGAGAAGTCTTTACATACTTGGGGTAGACATCCCCCTAACTCACCAACAGGTTACCCTCAATCTGGTTTAGCCCCTCTTCTGAGTCATGGTAAAAGTGTCCACTGTGCTTGCCACAGCTTCTTGAAGCCAAAGGTGAGAATTGAGTGCCAGGTGGACACTAAAGGTTGGGATGAGCAGCCCTGAAAAGGGCTCAGAAAGCCGTCATGTCAGAGGTTCTAGTCTTCCTTGAACACCCACGTACACCACCCCCCAAATTTAAAGAACAAGTAATTCCAATATTATATAAATAAACTATTTGGGAAAATAAGCAAAGAAAGAGTCCTACTGAATTCCTTTTATGACACAAATATGGTGCTGATACCAAAACCAGAAAGAGCAAAAATAGAGAAGGAACACTAAAGACCAATTTCCCTAATGAATATTGATACAAAAATTTTAAATTAAGTACTAGCAAGGAGCTTACAGCAATGTATCACAAAGATCATACATTATGACCAGGTGGGACTGATACTAGGAATGTGGAGTGTTGAACTGGTTCAATATTAGAAAAACTATTAGCATAATTGATCATGTAATAAAAAGAACAAAAATATATCAATAGATGCAGAAATTTTGGCAAAATACAACATTCATTCCCATTAAAAACACTGGAAAGCATAGGAATAAATGGAGCTTTCTTTAAAATGATAAGTAATAGATCATCTAAAACTATCGGCTAGTCTTATCTATAGTGGTAGTAAGCTAAAAGTCTTCCCAATAAGATCAAGAAGCAACGATGCCCATTATCAACACTTTTAATCAATAGTGTACTAAAAATCCTAGCTATAGCAAGAGGAGAAAAATAAGTTGAAGGAATTAAAATAGGCAATAAGCAAACAAAACTATCATTCTTTGCAGACAATACAATGATATACTTAGAGAACCCTAGAAAATCAACTAAAAAAGTAGTCAAAACAACTTCAGCAAAGTTGCAGGATATAAAATAAATCCACATGAATTATCAGCATTTCTGTATGTTACCAACAAAGTCCAATAGGAGAATAGAGAAATTCCATTTAAATTAGCTGCAGACAACAAAAAAATTTGAGTGTCTACCTGCCAAGACAAACTCATATAAACACAATTACAAAACACTTTTCACACAAAGTCAGTTCTAAACAATTGGAGAAATATGAGTAGGCTGACCCAATGTAAGAAAAATGACAATTCTCCCTGTTAATATATTTATTTGGTGCCATACCAATCAAACTATCAAAAAATTATTTTATAAAACTAGAAAAAACAAAATTCATCTGGAAGAATGAAAGGTCAAGAATATCAAGGAAATTAATGAAAAAAAAATTTGAAGGAAGCTGGCTAGTAGTACCAGATCTCAAACTATGTTAAAAATCTGTAGTCATCAAAAGGGGAGGCTAGGTGGCAAAGAGGAACTGCCAGGCCTGGAATCAGAATGACCTGAGTTGAAATCTGGCCTCTATGACCCTGGGCAAGTCACTTTACTCTGTTTGCCTCAGATTTCTCATCTGTCAAATGAGCTGGAGAAGAAAATGGCAAACCCCTCCAGTACCTTTGCCAAGAAAACATCAAAAGGGATCACAAAGAGTCAGACAGGACTGAACAACAACAATCATCAAAATAATCTGATACTGGTTAGGAAATAAAGTAGAGGATAAGTAGAATAGATTAAGTACACAATATACGGTAAATATATACAGTAGTAAAACACCATAGTAATCTAGCATTTGATAAACCCAAGTATCCAGGCTTTTGGAAAGCAGTTTGACAAAAACTAAGTATAAACCAGCATCTCGCACCCTATACCAAGATAAGGTAAAAATGTGTACGATATTTAGACATGAATGGTGATGTCATAAGCAACATAAGGGAGCATGGAAAATTTTACCTGTCAGATCTATGGAGAAGGGAAGAATTTGTAATCAAACAAGAGGTAGAAGGCATTATGGGATATAAAATGAAATTTTGATTACATTAAATTTAAAAGGTTTTCACAAACAAAAGCAATGCAGCCAAGATTAGAAGGAAAATGGAAAAGTTGGGGGGAGGGAGGACTTTTACAGCAAGTTTCTCTTATAAAGACTTCATTTCTCAAACCTATAAAGAACTGGGAATATGAGTGAGTCATTTCCCAATTGATAAGTTGTCAGTTTTCAGAAGAAGAAATTGAAGTTATCTATAATCATATAAAAATGCTCTAAATCACTATTGATTAGAGAAATGAAAATTAAAACAACTCTGAGATACCACATTACAACTATCAGATTGGCTAATATGACAAAAAGAGAACAGTACAAATGTTAGAGGGGATATGGAAAAATTGATACACTAATGCACTATTTATTGGTAGAGTTGTGAACTGATCCAACCATTCTAGAAAGCAATTTGGAACTATACCTAAAGGACTATAAAATTGTATGCATTTTGATCCAGAAGTATCACTTCTAGGTCTGTATCCCAAAGAGATCAAAGAAAAACTTACATGCACAAAAATATTTATAACAGCTCTTTTTGTGGTAGCAAAGAATTGGAAATTGAAGGGATAACCATCAATTCGGAACAAGTTGTGGTATATGATTGTGATGGAATACTATTGTGCTATAAGAAATGAAAAGCAGGATGGTTTCAGAAAAACCCAGGAAGACTTATGGAACTGATGCAAAATGAAGTGAGCAGAACCAGGAGAACATTGTACACAGTAATAGCTATATTATACAACAGTCAATTGTGAATGACTTAGCTATTCTGAGCAATACAATAATCCAAGACAATTCTGAAAGACATATGATGAAAAATCCTATCCTCTTCCAGAGAGAGAACTGATGGGATCTGAATATAAATCAAAGCATACTTTTTTTTTTACTTTGTATTTCTCAGGTGGATTTTTTTTGGTCTGTTTTTTTTTCCTTTGCAGTACAGCTAATATGTAAATATGTTTTGCATGACTTTACCTGTAAAATATGTATCAAATTGCTTGCCTTCTCAAGGAGGGGTAGGAAAGGAGGAAAGAATTTGGAACTCAAAATTTTTAAAGACCAATGTTTAGAGAAAAAAAACTTATATGTAATTTAAAAAAATAAATCTTTTCATTTTTTGATGTTGAACTGTTTGACAATACCAAGGACTTTGGTTTAAAGAATTTTTCTGGGTCTTCAGGATCTACGTAGCCACAGGCTTTCAGGGTCTTCTTCTCCACCTTGACTCAGTCAGCCCTGCTGAGCGTAAACCCAATCATTCTTGCCACTTTGACTTGTCCCTTTGATTATACCTCTTCTCAGGTTTCCTTTTTTTCGTACTTATACCCCATCGACCTGCTTCTTCAACAGTTCCTAGAGTCCTGTATTCAGAATTCAGACCTCAGAGGTCATCCAGCCCAACCCCACATTTTACAGATGAAGAAATAGGCCCAAAGAGACTTGCCCATGGTAACATAGGTAGTAAGTCTCAGGGCTGTTCTTTCCCCTTTCTATTATTTTAATCTTCCACTCTGGTTTTCCTCCCTTTCACTGATTATAATATTATAAATTTAAAATTGCAAGGAATCTCAGGTCATTTAGTCCAACTACCTCATTTTACAGGTAATGAAACCGAGGACCCAGAAAGATTCAATGATTGTCCCAAGGTTTTTTAAGTGGTAAGTGGCAGAACAGGGAACTGACTCCAAATCTTGTGTTCCTTCTGCCCTGTACCATACAGCCCGGAAAACTCTGAACTTTTTACTCCTTATCTCAGCCTTGTTCATCCCAGAAGGTGAATATATTATTTTAATCATCCTAATTGGTCAAGACAAATCAACAAGCATTTATGTGCCAAACAAGTGCTTAGTACACAAGGAGGGCAAAGGAGTTCACGATCTAGTAGGAGGGAGGGAATAGGCACTTTTTTATTTATAAGCATGAAGCACCCACTATGTGTTAGACACTATTCTAAATGCACAGTAAACAGAGATCAAGGGACTTGACCAGGGTCACATGGCTAATTAGTGTGTGAGGTCAGATTGGAACTCAGGTCCTCCTAACTCTAGGCCCAGAGCTCCAGCCACCATTCTGCCTTAGCCTTCTCTAAATGGGAGGAGACAACATGAAAACAATGATGTACAAACAAGAGTATAAGTCAGAGATAATCTCCAAGGAAAGGCACCAGGAGGAGGAAACATTCATTGGCCTTCCTGTCCCAATTCTTTCCACACAGCTGCCGAAGTGATATTCTGAAAACTTGAGTCTAAATGTGTCATTTCCCCACTCAGTAAGCTCCAGGGCTTCCCTTTTACTTCTAGGGTCACAAACTATTTTGTTGAGCATTTAAAACCCTTAACAACTTGGCTCCAAACCACCTTCCTTTGTTTATTAAGCATTCATTACTACTCTTTATTAACTTCTCAGTCCAGCCAGACCAGCTGTCTTGATGTTACGCACACACACTCATCTCTAGTCTAGTCCCAGGACCTTTGCAAAGGCTGAGCCCCATGCCTAGAATGCAATCTCTCTTCTCTTAGGGACTTAGCATCCCTCCCCTACCTCAAAGTTTATTTCAATTGTCACCTCCTTCCTGATGCTCTTCCTCCAGTTACTAATGCCTCCTCTCCAAAACAGAAATGATTGTTATTTACATTCCAATCAAGACCCAAATAATGACCAAGTTAGGCTTGTTCTGGGACCTGAGCGATTTGGGATTAAGGCTGGTCTTTAAAAGAAAAAAACAAAAGTTTCAGAGATTAAAATTTATATTCCCTTTGGGCAGAGCACTGGAAGGTAAGGCTGTGACACCCTATGTGGAGAGAGAACAAAGAAAAGAAAGGAAAGAAAAGAAAAGAAAAAAAAATTGATAAGACTTCCAGGACATAAAAAGGCCCACTACGTGGGTTTGGGTCCATTTGGCTTGGAGGATGTCCTGAGACTGAATTAGCTGCCACATCCTGACCAGACACTTTTCCATATGGAGAAGAGATCAAGCTGAGTGCCAAAGGGTCCTTATTGTCCATTCTATGCTGTGATTAAGCAAACCTCTTTTTGTTAACTGTTAAATGACCTGTTCCCAACACTGAACCAGAACAGGCTGTTGGTCTGAATCAGGCCCTCCCCTACCATACCACTAATATATATCTTTTCACCTTCATAAAGTGTTGAGGTGTAAGGGGAGGTTTTAACCCACCACCCCGCCATAGGGATAGAAAAATGTTACTGTTTTTTCACTGTGCTCTTCAGTTACTAGTTTTTAACCCACCAGTGGGCATTGCTGGCTAATAGCCTGGTTCTCCTTAATGATAAGTCCCAGGCCCGGGATTGATGCTCCCTTATACTTTCCACCTAACACCAGAGGGCCTTTGGGGGAAATACCAAGCTCTCTATGTGGTTCTCAGAAAACTAGCTAGAGACCAAGGGATGAGTTCTGTATGGATGTGTTAGGGGAGAGTCTTTCACAAATCTCCCATCCTAATTAATGTAATTACGGAAGATCCAGACATCTCTATTTAATCAACCAACAAATCCTAGACACCTCTATGAATCAATCACAACTAAAAATTAGGTGTGAACAACTCTTTATTCAATTTGGGAAGAATAAAGTACTTGGATCACTAGATGAAATCAGATGGAAATGGATTGGAATTGTTTAAAGAATCTGACACACCTCTGGGCCTATATATGAAGTAAAGTGAACTATTCCAAAATAAAAAATTCCAACAGGAGCCTTCTAATGACAGTCAAGTGAACTGCCCTGGGAGGAGAGAGAAGAATTAAGTTCTCACTGTTTTTCCTTGCCCCTAATGACCAGAGAACAATCAGGTGAATTTCAAAAAGACATTGGTAGTACTGTCCCTGCAGCATCAGTGGCTGATGGCATTTGAATTAGGAGCTCATAGACATACCAAGGACAAACTTGGCATATGGAGGAAAAGCAGCTTCAGGATTCCACAAGGGCATTAACCTTCATTGTCCAGGAGAGAAAATTACATCTAAAGAAAACTTCATGAAAACTTCACAAAGGGAGAAAAAGACTTCCAGTAAACAGGAGCAGTGAGTTTACTCCTTTGACACATGTTTTCTTTGCATGTTTACCTTAATAACGTTATACTTTGTTTGTGCCCACATTCCCCACAGAACCATTGTGGTTTTTCGATAGGGTGTTGTTTGTACCAATGGTTCTTACTATACCATCTCAGTTAATCAGTGGAAAACACCCTGGATGGGGGCTCATGAAAAACATTGCTAGAAACTCCTATCCCCTTAGTTTTACCCCTAGAATGTTTAGTGCAGAAGTAGTCAGTCAACCTCTAGGAACCTAGCTCACCAATGTGATGGAAGTTGGGGAAGTAGTCTGAAATGCCTCTTGCTCTGAGGCATGCAGCACCCTGCCTTGTGCAGGGGCGTGCATGCTGGCATGCAGCCCCTTGCTCAGGGGCATGCAGACCTCTTGCTCAAAGGGCGTGCGGTAACACTCCACTTACTGGAGCTCTGTGACCCCAGATCCAACTTAGCAACCTGCAACAAATACTCTGTGTGGCCCCTGATGGGCAAGCCTAGACATGCTTACAATACTCTGCCCAGACATGCTCACAATACTCTGCTTTTGTAACGGCTTGCTTGCACCTGCTCAGGGCTCACATATAAGAAGCCCTAGATTCTTGAGCTCGGGGCTGCTCCCCTCTATGGGACAGCCGCCGGCTAATAAATGATGCTCAATATATATTCTAATTTGGCTTGGTCTGTGTTTCTCGGTCCGTCCATTTCAGTCCTATGGAAGTTTTATAGATATATCCAGTCTCTTATGCTTCTAGCCTCTGACCTTTCTGCTAAATTTCAATCACAGCCGCATGGAATAACGGAGTATACTATGCAAATATGATTTGACTATACATTTTTTATTTGTAACCAAAGAAACAAAGAAATTAAAATGAAATATATTAGAATAATTATCATGTGGACTAGCTACCTATGGCTCCACCCAAATCTAGGCAACTACTACTATGTAGATATGATCTATATTCTATAGAGTAGCATTACCTACTCTATAGATATGACCAGAACCTAACCATGTAAGAAAAGATATTATTTCAGGACTTAGCTATGCCCACAGGGAGCTAGCAAAAGCCCCCAGTGCTGGCACTAATAAATTGCCCCTGCTGTTGGAGCAACTGTAACATCATTTACTTTTCCACTCACAGCCTTCTAAAGGGTCAATGTCCAGATGTCCAGATCAGTGGAGGAACTCAGGAACCAGGGCCAACTCCCAATGCCACTGTTTTTCTGCTTGCAGTGATCCTACACCAAGTCATTCCAAGCCTCATTGCACATTAATGTTTCCCCACTGTATTGCTGGTAAGTTTTTACTAAGAGAAGCTTAGGAAATCTAAAAATACAAGATGAAAGGGATTTTTTCACCTCAACTGACAGTGAAAGGGTATAACTAGAATTTTCTGTAGATATTTGACGGGACTGACAATGTTACCATTCCTTGGTTCTAACATAATTATATGCCCATTTAAAATTGTTTGCATTTGATTTGTAAAAAAAAAAAAGGTATTTTCTATAGAGAAGAAAAATAGAAATTGACTAGTATATTTCCCAAAGTACAATACATAGAATATTGAAATGTATAGGGGGCAAGGGAGAAGGAAACATTTTCATTCATAGGCTCTTTACATGCTTCACTTCTGTTCAGTACTTATCTCCAGGAAAGTGCCTGCTGAGATTATATGCAGAGTGACTGCAACTGACTTGAAAAGTAACAGCATTACAAAAAGCAGAAGGAAATATAGGAATGAAATTTGATGCCTACAAATAGCTAACCATCCCTTTATCATGTTTATTTAGAATACGTGGCACATATTATAGCTCCATTAAGTCACATGTAGACTGAGCCCTCAGTTTTAGGAAGACACGAATCCATTTCATTGAGCATGCATTAGTCATTGTGCCAAAGTGCAATAAATAAATATTTACTCTTTAGAAAAAATAACATTTCAACATGCTGCAAATCCTTATAGTAAATTTTGGCAGACATCACAGAAGAAACTTAAAATGTGGTTTCCATCCCTCCTACTCTGTTAAAAGTGCTTTATTGAAAGGAAGGGAATAAGCATTTACATAGAGCCTAGTATGTGCTAGACACTGTGCTAACCACTTAAATATTATTTCATTTGGTCCTCGACATGGGAGGTAATTGCTGTTATTCTCATTTCGCAATAGAGGAAACCAAGGCAAACCGAAGTTAAATGACTTGCCCAAGGTCACACAGCTACTAAAACGTCTAAGTCTGAATTTGAACTCTGGTGCTGTTGACACCAGGCCCAGGGCTTGGGCCACTGTGCCACCTAGCTACCTCCTTACCAAACATGTTCTTTTTGCCAAATCCATGACCTTTTCTCAATCCCCAAGAAATATAGGCTGAGTGCTTACTATAAGGTGTGCTATCTATACATATACACATATCGATTTATTTTTTGAAAAAAAAAGATACCATTTAATTGGAGTTTCCCCCCACCCCACCCCACCACATCTCACCCCACCCATGTTTAGTGTTACATATTCCGCCAAAGTATTAGCCAATATCTAGGATCCTAATTCTATCAAGCAAAAAAAAAAAATGTCACGACCAATCTACAATGAAATAGGCATATTTCTACTATATCACTGCCTGCCCCAAAGGGCATTTGCAAGACAGCTACCAAGGGTAGTATAAAGGAGTACAATCTATGGCCAAGAAATAGATGAAAACTTGCTAGCCCACATAGGGATTAATGCTATCATGCTCCCATCAGTCATTTTAAACAATGAGGTACAGAACTTTAAAGTGACACCCATTCTAGACTTCTAGGGTATCATTTTTCAGAAGTAATATTCCAATGGTATGTGTTAATGTAAGTTTTGGTAGACTTTAATCTAGTACTAGACAATAAGTTGAAACACTGAGAAAAAGAATATAGAATGCAACTTTCTAGTTGGAAGGAATCTTAAGAGATCAGTTAATTTAGCACCTGCAGTTTAGGGAACTTTAGGAAGAGAGATTAGACCTATGATTTCATTGATACAGACACTTCAGGTGAGGAAATTCTAACAATGCAGCAGCACTGCAAGGTCTTAAAATCTTACTAGGTTGCTTTGAGCACGTCAAGATTAAGTGACAGGGCAGTGGGGGCAGGGAGGGTCAGTGAGTATCATTCAGCCATTCTGTATTAGAGAAATAACTTAAGCCCAGGTCTTCCTGATATCCCTATTCTCTACTACGTCATGTTGCCTTTCAACCATGTTTTACATATGAAAAAGCTAAGATCTCAGGTCTCAATATTTGTTATATTATTATCCACACATTTGTAAAACATTTATTTCAGAATACCATGACATCTACTGCCTCTTTCAAAAAAAGATTGACCTAATACCAAAACAACAAAACACAGTATATATTTCATTAGGGAATATTTTTCTACTTTCTAAAGATTTTTCTTAATTTTGAAAGGGCTGCTTTTTAAAAAATGCTGGAGTAAGTATATTGATGTTTTGCTCTCTGTACATTATCTAATTCTCTGATACCTTTCCTGTGTGGTTAATTCCATTACTATAGCACATTAACATTATGATCTCACTATACATCCTGTATCATTAAGAATTTTAACTCTATGTTGTTTAATGGCTAAATTTATGAAGAAAACCACATGCTATTTTAATCCAAGTTATTATTCAAAGACCATCCATATGAAAATAAAAAACAAACATTCATCCTCATAACCACCCCCCATTCCACCCCACAGATTCAGCTTTTTTTTTAAAAAAAAAAGAAAAGCTTTTTTAGGAATCAAATAAATCAATCTTAGAGATAGAAGGAGCCCCAAATAATGACGTGCTCTTTTGATATCTGTGGAAAATTTTAACAAAGTGTCTAAATGTCCTTTTAAGACATTTCCTCTCTTACAACCATTTCCTCTCTTGCTCCTGAATTTCCACTTACTGAAAGCTGGCTCTATCCGGATGATAATGCATCCCTGGCCACCATTTCCAGTACTAGCTGTACTTTCTCTCCTATGCCCTCCTATGGTCACTGGTTAATCTAAATCTAAATATTCCTTCCTCCCCAGTGCCACTTCTATTCTCCCTGCTCTATTACTATCCTTCAGCAACTTCTTTGATTTCAAGGAAGATAGCCTTTATCTTCCAACTACCATGGCATTCTCCCTCTTTTCTTAGAGTTCAATGCTTAACTCATAGTGTACCTCTCTGCCTTTACCAGGTTCCCTCAAATACCCTAACTTTCTAGTTCCTTAATCTATTCAACTCCCCTAGCCTACTCCTCTGTTGTTCCTCATTTATACACAGGGATGTTTACATTCTTGATCTTGTCGTCAAAATCATGTTCCACTTCCATGTTCAGGAATTCCCACATTCCTTCATTTGATGATAATTTTTTCTCTTTCTATTTCCACTTTTGCCATACTCCTCCAAAACCTACCCTTTGTCTTTATCATGACCTACAATCTCACCACTTCTCAGTACTTTCCATTTTCATTAGTCCTACTCTGCATATACTTTCTTCTCCTCTCCATCCCAATCCCTATCCCAACCCCTTGGTGAATCAATTCAACCTTACAGTATTATCTGCATTCGAATCTCTTGTTTCTTTCCTCTATCACCAATTATATCTTGCCAAATCCTAACCTTGAATTACTACTACCATATGCCACCTTTGCTCCTACATACTACTGAATGGATCTGGAAGAGGTTAAAAAATCATGTTGACTAGTTCTACTCCTAATTTATACTCTCCAATCTCAACTAGGCTCTTACTACAGCAAGGCAATCCTTCTCCTCCCAATTAATTCCTTATTCTACTTACTATAGCAGCTCTTGCAAATTTCTCTCCTCAAGTCTCCTATGCCACTCTATTCCCATCTCTTAGCTGCAGACCTTGATTTATACTTCACACATACTCAAAAGTATGGAAAGCCATTCTCTGAGTACTCCTCATTCCTCTCCTCAAATCACACCCCTCTGATATCATCCCGAACTATCTCCTCCATTCCATTCTCTGAAGAAGAGATGGGCCTTGTTGTTAATATCATCCTATGTATGTATACATATATACCATATATACCATATATATATACATATATATATATATATTTCCTTGATCCTATGCCCTCCCTTCTCTAAAAGATTGCTGCCCCTATCACCCCCTTCTCTCCAATTTTTAATATCTCCTTATCTACTGAATTCTTTCCTTCTGCCCTCAAATACTCCCAAGTCTCCCATCCTTAAAAAAACCTTACTGGATCCTAACATCCCTGCAAGCTGTCATCTTATATCTTATACCTCCTCAGCTAAACTCTTTGAAAAACCATCTACACCCAATGGCTCTGCATCCTCTTTCACTCTCTTCTAAAGCCTCTGTAGCCTCCCTTCAACTAAAACTGTACCCTCCAAGTTATCAACAATAGAAGTGTACAATCTAATAGTCTTTTCTTAATCTCCATCCTATATGTCTTCTCTGTAGGACACTGCTAAGTACCATCGCCTTCTAGATAGTCTCTATTCTCTGTGTTTTTGCGATTTTCCTCTCCCTTGGTTCTCATCCCACCTGTCTAATTGATTTTTCTCAGTCTTTCTTGTGGCTCTTCATAATGCACACTAATCTTCCTAGGCTCTCTCCTTTTCTCTTCTCTTTTCTCTCTACAGTCCCTTGCTGTTGCAAGCATAAGCTCCCATATGTTCAATTATTATCTATATTCATACCTATCCCACCCCCTAGGACTCCCACACTCTTTCTCCAGAACTCTAGTCTTCCATCATCAACTGCCTATTGGATATTTCAAACAGGATATCCTGTAGGCATCTCACACTCATATGTCCAAAACAGAACTCATTATCTTGTCCCCAAAACCTATCCTTCTACCAAATTTCCCTATTTCTATATAAGTATCATCACCCTTCCAGTCACTCAGGTTTCCAACTTTGGTGTCATTCTCAACTCCTCACTCTCACTGACCCCCTATATCAAATCTGGTCATTTCTAGTTTCATGATATCCTTTGCATATGTCCCCTTCTCTTTGATCATGCAGCCATAGTTCAGGGACTCATTACTTCTCATGGACTATTTAAAAAATCTCTTACTTAGACTCTGCCTCAAGTTTCTACCCACTATAATGTATTCTCCACCCAACCAGCCAAGTGATTTTCCTAAATCATAGGTCTGACCGTGTCACCCCTTCTCGATAAACTTCAGTGGTTCTCTATTACTTCTAGGATCAATTATAAAGTGCCTGGTTTGTCATTTAATGCTCTTTGAAATCCTCCCCTGTGCTCACTCTCCAGCTCTATCTCCAGCTCTACTTGTGCATTTGATGCTCTTCATATATGACATTCCATCTTCCATCTCCATGTCTTTGAACCGATTGTCACCTATGCCCAGGACTCTCTCCCCTTCCCACCCCAATTACTTCTGCCTCTTGAAATCTCTGGATTCACATAAGAATCAGCTCCAACCCCAACACCAAGAGGTCTTTTCCCAGTATCCCCAGCTGCTAGTGTCTTCCCCTCTAAGCACTTTTGTATGTATCTTGTATACACAAGGGCCATCTCCAGTTGTCCTGATCTATATCCTGTCTCTGGACCCAAATGGCTCCAGAGGAGAAAGTGAGGCTGGTGACCTTGCACAGCCCTCCCTCACTTAAATCCAGTTCACTTGAAAGTCATGGCATCATCTTCCTGATGTTATGGTCTTCTTCAAGAATGAAGGACAAACAACACTGCCTAGGTTACTGCCTTTTCACCCTGCCTTAAATCGGTGCAAGCTGCCAAAAACCAAAACCAAAAAAAAAAAAACCCTTCCTGGAAAGAAAACAACTTGCTGAGGAAACCAGCTGGAGTTACAACAAAATCAGCAGCATTCCTTTGTTTTCTTTTGTATCAAGGCATATGAAAATTGTCTTGGAGGGTCCAGGTAATACGAATAATGACAATAATAGTAAAAAGAAGATTAAGAATAGTCACCACTTGTCTTTATGTAATGATGTTTTCACCTTTAATAGTCCATCCGAAGACATGGTTATATCAAAACAAGGGTACCCCACCCCCTTACACACACACACACACAGAGAGAGAGAGAGAGAAAGAGAGAAGGAAGCCATGAGCACATATGGGGAGGCACATATGTAGGGAGCACATGGAAGTAAGAAAAATGTTTGACAGGGAGCATGTATGGAAATGCCATTCATACTTCCAACATTGTGGAATGTCCTCCAGGGATGCCAAATGATCACAGCCTATTTCCCATTGGTCTTGAAGCTTCTGCTGGATGGTGCTTCTCCCTTTTGGTCTTCCTTGGACTCTGCTTTGCTTTCTAATTCCATGCTGTAGTGCTGGATGCACTGTGGCTATCAGCTTCTGGATATCTTTCTGGGGCATTATCAAGCTTTATGAGCTTGAAATCCTACTCCAGATTTCTAGAAAAGGAAGAAAACTTTTCCTGTTATGTTCCCTGAGAGTCTTTGCTACTAAGACCTCTCAGGTCATCGGCAAGAGATTTTTTAGCCTTGTGGAAAAGCTCTTTAGAACAAAAAGCAGAATGCTCCCAGCTACCAAAATACCCTCAGGCTTAGTCTTTTCTTTTAACTCCTCTTCCTAGAATGGGAGCCTACCTGTCACAGACCTTACCCAATCTTATCCTAACTCAGAAAAAAATTCCATATACTTTTCAATTTTCAGACTCTGAAGGCTAGATTATATATCAGCTAATAGTTATTTGCCAATGAATATCTGGTCATTGGATCCAGATGGCTGTAGAGGAGAAAGTGAGGCTGGTGACCTTGCACAGCCCTCCCTCACTCAAATCAAAGTCAACTGCAAGTCATGTCATCATTTCCCTGATGTCATTGTCCTCTTCAAAAAAGGACAAACACAACCTGTGAGTAGACCGAGCTGTCTGAAAGGCAACTCAGCTAGTTGGATAACTCAGCTTGTCCTTTCCCTCTCCCTTTCCCTTTCCTTCTCCCTCTCCCTCTCCCTCTCTTTCTCCTTCTCTCCAAAGGAAGGTAAATTTTGATGGCCAGATGCTGCCCACTTAACTTGAGGTTTACTAGATTTCTGCCTTCCCTCCTTCCTTCCTTCCATCCCTCCTTCCTTCCTTCCATCCTTGCTTCCTTCCTTCCTTCCTTCCTTCCTTCCTTCCTTCCTTCCTTCCTTCCTTCCTTCCTTCCTTCCTCAAAACCTTAAACCCAGTTCACTCTGAAGATCATAGATTCGACCACAATAAGTCCCTGCCCAAGCTCCACCCAATGGCTGTATTTTGGGCCCTTCTGGCTTAGAGTGAGTGTCAATGGTTTCTCTTTGGAACAGCAACCCTGAGGGTCTTCCCCTCCCAGCTTGATTTTTTTTCTTTTTTTCTAATTAAAGGGGGCATCCCTTGACTCACTTCTTAAAGAAGCCTATTTACTGAATGGGTGTACATCACTCTAAGTGAGTACATGAAAAGGCCTGAGCCTAAAAGGGCCATTGCATCCTGGGTCATCTCCAGTCATCCTGATGAATATCTGGTCACTGGACCCAGATGACTGAAGGAGACAGTGAGGCTGATGACCTTGCACAGCCCTCCCTCCCTCAAATCAAAGTCAACTGCAAGTCATGTCATCATTTCCCTGATGTCATGGTCTTATTTGAGAACAAAGGACAAATACAGCAGCCTGTGATTAAGTAGCTCTGATGTTTGGGATTCTCTAATTTTCAAACTCTAAATTTCTTCTATTCTCCCACAGAGATAAGTGAGTAGAGAAAAACCACAGGAGCAAGCAGTCCCTAGGAGTCAAGGTCATCGTTGCTGCTGCCTCAGTTTTCTCATCCTTCAAATGGGGATGATAATAGCATGTCCCTCACAGGGTTGGTTCAAATAAGATCCCCATGACAAGCAAAAGTGCTTCATAAACATTAAAGCACTACATAAATGCTAGCTATTGTTATTGTTGGTATTACCACTATTACTGGCCAAATTCCTTCCCCAAAGGTCAGAGAGACTTTAAGGTGCTCACTTACAAAAGTGAGCCTTCTTTGGACTGAATCAATAAAACAAATGAAATGGGGAAGTGACAAAGCCCAGCCTTTATGAACGTGCGAAGTGTATACTACTGATGCAATCCCACATGGACTGTGGAGCACATGCAGACATTTTGTAATTTGTTTCATTCTGCTAAACGTGTGATGAAGAGTTGAATTTTTGATTGGCTACTGAGCTGGAACTGGGGTGCATTCAAATAGTATTGACTGACCAATGCAACCTTCTTGCTGTTTTTCATGCCTGGTTGTATGCAAGTGAGGAGGCTTGCAATAAGGCCTTGGTATAGAGAGAGACCTCAGACCTCAATCTCCCCAGCAGGGCCACTGTTATGTGTGCCAAGAGTACTCCTGTTGCTTCTGTCTCTATTGAGTCTATTCATCCTGCTTTTAGGTGAAGGATTGTTGGAGGTGGCAATGGGTTATGAATTTTGAAAAGTTGGAATAGTGAGTGCCGGAAATCTGGGAACTAGAATCCATGCTAGAATGTGGAGGTTCCTTCACTGACCTCTACCTCTGGGTGGTCATTCCCCTGGGATCTTTGAGGTTTAGAAAGTGGTTAACCTTACTCAAGAAATGGACTCCTTGAAAAGTAGAATAGGACAAATGGAAACCAACGACTCTATGAAACAGCAAGGAATTTTAGAACAAAATCAAAAGATTGGACAAAAAAAGAAAATGTAAGGCATTTGATATTAAAAAAAATCTGGAAAACAAGTAGCACAGAGATAATTTAAGAATCATTTGGCTCCCTGAAAAAAAGAGATTTTTCAAAAACCTTAGACATTGTATTTTAGTAAATCAAAACTACCTATCAGAACCAGAGGGCAAAGTCATTGATCTCCTCCTGAAAGGACCTCCAAAAGGAAAAATCTCAAGAATGTTGTAATCCAAATCCAGACCTCCTATATCAAAGAAAAAAATACTACAGGCATCCCAAAAGGAATCCAAGTACCAAGAACCACAGTAGAGATCACACAAGACCTGACAGCTTCTACTTCAGCAATAAACAAAAGGAGATCTTGGAATATAATATGCCAAAAGGCTGATTACAAAGAATAATTTAAATTTACCTTGCAAAGACAAGTATAGTCCCTAAAAAGTGAATAGAAAACATTGAACAGAAGCTATTCAAGCACTTATGATGAAAAAACCAAAGCTGAGTAGGAACTTTGAAATACAAAAACAAGTATCTAGAAAAATCTAGAAAGGTGAATTTATTTGAGCATTTGAAAGGAGCTATATAATAAAATAATGCTAAAATTTTAATGAGGGAGAAGAAATAAGTGCCTTTTAGAACTCTAATGCCTTCAAAGAATCTTGAAGGAGTTAAATAAGAAAAACAAATTCTGAGGGTGAGAAGGAAGGTTCTATTCTAATTTTTATGAGGGGAAAGAGAAAGGAGGATAAAAGGGCAAATACACTAGTGTAGAAAGGAGGAAGAAGGGGATAGAATGAGGGGTGTACTGGAGCCAGATGGAAACAGGTAGGAAGAGTCAATTATTAAATATTCAGTGTGAGCACTGACCCATCAGAAATCAGCAAAAGCTACAAATCAGGCTTAATTTATTATTTTGTTGATTATCTAGACTTAAGAAAATGATTGAGAAAATGTCAGTAATTTATATTAAAATTAAAAGAGTATTGGAATACAGAGATCTGGAGAGATGGTTATTAAATATTTACCAGCACACCCCTGTGTGTGACTTGCTATTTCTCATAATTGAGATGCATAAGCAGAATACATAAACAAGGAAGAGGGTGGAGGAGTAGGGACCTCACTCTTACCTGAGATATACAAAGGAGAGTTGAACACACCCATCCACCCATATATGATACTTTTTTTTTGCATTTTTTCATTACCTATTCAAATGCTTTTTTATTGTCAGCAAACAAAAAATATATCAGGATCTTGAAAAGTCTACACCTTTTATTCAATTGTGTGCATATGAAGATGGTGTCTAATGCAGAAAAGCATTTGCAAAATTCTACCTCTTCTCATCTCCTATTTTCATCAAGGATAACCTAATACATGTGTAAGTTATTCACATAAAAGTTTCCCCAGAGATGAGAAAGTAGGTCATTATTAATGGTCTCTCAATGACCTTTCTTTGTTAAACATAATGCACTTGATTTTTCTAATTATTTTATAACTTTCCCTTCTTCAGATTATTTGAAAATCTCTCCCTCACTGCTTCCAAAATCGTACCACCACCGGGATGGATTTCTGCTGTATAGAGAGGGCTATTCTTCCTATATTTGTCTCTTCTCATTCCATTTCCACTTTCTGATAGAAAACATCATGGATTTTGGTTTTAGAGTTCAAATATAGTGGTTCTATTGTCATCAATAATGAAAATAGTTTATTATAGTAATGCCGACAGATTTGTTCCATTTTTGTCTGTTATAGCCCTTCCGGGTTTATTTGTAAGAGCTCTGGGAATGATTTAGCTTAATTGTGACTCATATGCAACCTTGTACAGACTCATTGTCCTTTTTCACTTATCTTCACTGTTGTGAAGCAGCTGGTGGTACAGTGGATTGAGCACTGGGCATGGAGTCAAGAAGATCTGAGTTCAAATCAAGCCTCAACCACTTACTAGCTCTTTAACTATGAAATGGGAATAATAATAGCATCTACCTCTCATAGTTGTAGTAAGGATCAAATGAAGTAATATTTGTAAAAGCAGAGTGCCTGGCACATAGAAGGCACTATATAAATGCTTATTCCCTTTCCCCTTGTGTGAGCCAGATAATGTTACCATAGAATGAGGACCAAGGAAACCTGATCAATTTGATAAGGCTATAGGAAGGTCAGCCTTTGTTTTGTATTTTGTTTGCTTGGTGGATGTGGTCATGCCTTTCAATGACTTACTCACTGAGAAGACAGAATATCTTCTTTGGTCTGGGTCCATTCACACCTTATTGAGAATGAACAATGCCCCCAAATGATTTTCCTGGACCAGGGTATATTGTACATTATAGTCACTCCTTTGTACTATAAAAGATTTAGGGAGTGTCGGAGCCAGGACAGTTTGGGAATGGTAGGAAAGAAAAAATGAAACAAACTTAAGTGATACTTCGAGTCCAAAAGGGGGCAGAGGGAACCTTTTGAACCATGGAGAGGCAGGAATAGCGGTACAACACAATTCCATGTGCTTTCTCACAAATGCAACCTCAGAAGTGTCAGGGACAGGCAAGTTTCTGGGTCAATCAGGAAAAGACAAGAGTGTATCCCCTTAGTCTAAGATATAGCACCCAAATAAAGGGCACCTCCATGACTGAATGGTAAGAGTTTTTGAACTCTACCCTTGTAGAGCAGGGATTCTTAGTGGAGGTCCACAGACCCCCAAATTTTCCATGGCTAGATTTCAGAGGGTCTCTGTGAACTTGGATGGGGAAAAAATTACAGCTTTATTTTCACTAATCCCAGACTGAAATTTAGCATTTCTTTCAATTTTTAATTTAAAAAACAATTAATCTAAGGACTCCATAGGTTTCACTAGACTATAAAAAAATTAAGAATCCCTATTCTAGAGGAATGTTAATAGTTCCCAAACTGAGGATCAAGCACATTACCCGTAGCTAGAGAAGCAGCAAAGGACTGAGCCTTGACACAGAGGACTACAAATCTAGGCTTCGTCCTCTGCTACTACTGGGACTTATTTAGAAAGTACAAGCCCAGTTGGAAAAGGGCATGTTTCTCTAATAGTCCTGAACTCATTTCCCTTCTAGGGGAATGGGAAGGAGAATGACATCAACTACTTCTGGGCTACTGTGAGATCTTTGAGTTGTTTTGCATTTTCTTTGGGGTGAAATTAAGGTTGTGCTGTACCCAATATGCCTTGTTATCTTGAGTGGTTGTTTAGGAAGTGGAGACCTTTTAACCTCCATCTGTGGAGCCCTAAAAGTGAACTATATTTTAAGCTTCCCAGAGGAAACTCTGGATGGGGACAAAGTGAACCAAAGAGCGGAGAGATAAATCGCCCTTCCAGCACTGCGGCGCCCTGGTTGTCTTCTGGTGATGTCATCACGCTGCCCTCGCTAGACCTACTCCTACACCTCCAGTCAATCAATCAACAAGCTGTGAAGCACCTTCTTGAGGGAGAGGGGTCCATATAAAAATAGAGAGAGAATAAATATGAAGTGGGAAAGGATAAAAGTATACAAAGTTGTTAAATACGAGGTAATTTTGGAAGGAGGAAGGCCTCTAGCAATTGGAAGAATCAGCAAAGACTTCATGCAGAAGACGATACTTGAACTGTATTTTGAAAGGAAAGGAATTTAGGAGAAAAGGTAAGGAGGAAATGCATTCTAAGAATGCGAGATGGTGAGTGCAAAGGGAGAGAGAGAGGAAGTCAGTTTGGTTGGATGCAGAATGTGGGGTGGGAACAATGAGCGTCCTAGAGCCGGTTCAACCCAGCTTTGCTAATTATTAAATTTTCAGTGTGAAGAGTTATACCTCAGAAATCTACAATCACTATAAATCAAGGTTTTATTTATTATTTTGTTGGCTGTCTAGACTTAAGAAAGCGATGGAGAAAATTATTTTAACAGATTAAACTTAAAAGTGTGTCTTACATCCTTTTTTTTTTAAATTGCTTATTAAACATTTACTAGCACTATCTTAGATGAAAATAATGTACGATGAGGCCAGAAAAATAGTTTGGGGCTGGGTTGTATAGGACCTTTAAAATTAAATGTCTTAGAGGCGATATGAAGCCATTGGATTTGATTGAGCAGGAACATGGCATGGTCAGATCTATACTTAAGGAAAATTACTTTGGCAATAATATGTGGGATGAACTGGAGTAGGGAAAGTCTGGAGGCTGGTAAACCGATTAGGAGGCTGTTGCATTAATTGAGGTAAGAGGTATTTAGGGTCTGAACTAAGTGGGTCCCTGTGTGAGTAAAAAGAAATGGTCAAATGTGAGAGATGTTTTTAAAGTACAAATGCCAGGATTTGGCAACTGACTAGATATGTGGGATGAGGGAAAGTGAAGAGTCAAGAATAATAACATGTCGCTCGATAAACATTGAGTGCTACTATGTGCAAGATACTGTCCTAAACACTCAGGGTACAAAAAAAGACAAAACAGTAGCCACTCTCAAGGAGCTCATAGCCTAATGAGGGAGACAATGTGCAAATAGCTATGTACAAATATATACAGGAAAAATTGGAGATAATCAGCAGAGGGAAGGCACTAGTGTTAAGGGGGATCAAAAAAAGCAGCTTTAGCTGAGATTTGAAAGAAACCAAGGAAGGCAGGAAGTGGAGATAAGGGAGAGAGTATGGCAAACGGGGGAATAGCCAGTGGAAGTACCCAGAGTCTGGAGATGGAATATTTTGTGCAAGGAAAAGCCAGGAAGCCAGTGTCACTAAATCACAGCGTACATGGGAAGAAGTAACACATAAGAAGACTGGAAAGGTAGGAGGGAGGCAGGTTATGAAGGATTTTATATTTGACCCCAGAGATGATTGGGAGCCATGGAAGTTATTAAATAGGATGAGTAAGATGTTCAAATATGTACTTTTGGAAGATTAATTTGCCAGCTGAATGGAGAATGGAGTAGAAAGATGCTCGAGGCAAGAACACTGACCAGTTGGCTATTGCCATAGTCCAGGCATGAGGTGCTAAGGACCTGCACCAAAGTGTTGGCAGTGTCTGGGGAAAGAAGGGAGAATATGCAAAAGAAGTTACAAAGATAAAATCTATGGGAATTGGCGGGTGGAGGTGAGTGAGGAGTCATAGTTGACATTTAAGTTGCAAGCCTGGGTAATTGGGAGAATGATTTGACCCTCATTAGTAATGGGGAAGTTTAGGAGGGAGAAGGATTTTGGGGAAAATATAGTGAGTTCAATTTTGGATATGAGTTTAAGATATCTATAGAATATCCAATTTGATATGTCTAATAGTCAGTTAGAGATGTAAATCTGGAAGTTAGGAGAGAGGTTCTGAGAATCATCAGTGTAGAGATACTAATTGAAACCAAGGAAAATGATGAGATTACTCAGTAAAACAGTATACAGGGAGAAGAGAAGAGAGCCCAGGATGGAGTCTTGGGGAACCCCTTCAGTTAGTGGGCTTAATGAAGACCCAGCAAAGGAGAGTGAGAAGGAATGATCAGATATGTAGAAGAACTAGGCTAAAATAGTCTTTCAGAAACCAAGAGGGAAGATATCAAGAAGAGGGTGATCAGCAATTTCAAAGGTTGCAGAAAGGCCCAAGATGAAGATTGGAGTGATTAGATTTGGCAGCCAAGAGATCATTGGTAATTTTGTAGAAAGCATTTTTGGTTGAATGATGAGGGTGGAAGCCAGACTGTAGAGAGTTAAGAAGAAAAGAAGTGGAGACGTCAATTATAGACACACTTCTCAAGGAATTATGCACAATCTTTTCTAGGAGGGAAAAGAGATGTAAGGATGGATAAGGGTGTGTGTGTGTGTGTGTGTGTGTGCGCGTGTGTGTGTGTGTACTGGAGTTGGAGATGTCCAGAAGTTATCTACATAGATAATAATATTATAGCCAAAAATTTACTGAGAGAGACAGAGAAAGAGAGAGAGAAAGAGAGTGTGTGTAGGAGATGAGAATACCTACACCAGAACCTTGAGGAACACCCATTTGGGGAGGTGGCTTATATGAATGCTAAGCCAACAAAGCATGGTCCTGGTCCACTGGCTATGCTGGTCTCAGTCTCTGCTGCTTCATTCATCTCTGCGAAGACAGTCCAGCCATCTCAGCCTTTGTCTTTTAAAGTTTAGTGACTAAAACACCACACCTAGCTAACAAAGCCATGAAGAGCATCCTCAGGCTAAGATTTTCTAAGTTTTTCTTTTTCTTTTGGTGTGCTCAGAGATCAAAACCTGTTACTGGAAAACTATCTAGCTTAGGGTTTCAGACAATTTGGCATACTTATTTGACATAGGCTGCAAATGAATTTGAGCCAGAAAAAAGGGTAAGTTAAGGAAGGAGACAAGGTCAGTGTTCTCTACCCACTCTAATCTGAATTCCTATATATATTGTGTATGACTGTTAGTAGCAAAACATTAATGCTTTGGTGCTATATTCTGGCCATTGAAAACTTCATTCTCCCTATAAAAAAATGCAAGACATTTCAGCCTTCAAAAATGTGTGATCCAGTTGGAAATGCAAATATAAATATACATACATAAGCAAATATCAGAGTAATTAAAATGTATCTTATTTATATGTTGCTTTATGGTCAACAAAGCACTTTCTCTACCACAACCATGTGAAGTGGGCAATGTAAGCATTTTTATTCCCAAGAAATGGGTTCAAAGAGATTAAATGTCTTGTTCAAGGTCATACACATCTGGTAAGTGTGAGTCAGGACTTTGGATCCAGATCTTTTAACCCCAAGTTCAGTAGCCATATGACTATGGATATATGGATAAGGATAGGACCTGTGATTTCATTCATACAGGGAACTCTCGGATGAAGAAGCTCCCTCCCCCAGTGTAGGTTAGCACCTTCTCTGCAACTTATAGTCTTAGAAGAGATGTTTAGAGTATTCAGAGGTTAAGTGATTTGCCCAGGGTCACAAAGCCAGTACGTGTCAAAGTTGGGACTTAAACATAAGTCTTCCTAGCTCCAGGGCCAGTTCTGTATGCACTATGTCATACTGAGATAGATAGACAAATAAGTAGATAGAGATAGATACATGTATGTGTCACACACATATATACACACATAATACACATGTGTGTATTCGTTATACCATGCTGAGATTAGAGATAGGACAGATGTATGTCTGTGTGTGTGCATGTATGGACACACATACATACATATATATATATACACGCATTAATATGTATATGTGAATATATGTATATACATTAGTAGACATATTCTGTATATCCAGCATTAGTGTCTCTACTGATCTTCGTTCCCACATCACTGTCCATTAGCTCTTTCAAATTGGATATACCATAGATACCACAAACAAAACTCATCATCGTTCCTCCAAAATGCACCACTCCTCTGAATTTCCCTATGGCTATCAAGGGTACCATCCAGTTACTTAGATTGGCACCCTCAATGCAAAGCTCAAGTGCTCACTCTCTCTCCTCATATATATCTAATCAGTTGTCACATCTTGTCACTGCTCTTACTACTGTATCTCATGTTCATCCATCCCTTTATTTCTGTTCCCATGGCTGTTACCTTATAAGAGCTTTGTGTTGCCTTTCACCTTGGTCTACTGCAATGGCCTCCTAATTGGTCTCCCTGCGTGAAGGCTCTCTCCCATTTCAATCCCACAGCCAAAGTGATTTTCCCAAAGCACAGGTCTGGCCATGTCCCTGCATTACCCAATATACTCCAAGGGCTCCCTCTAACTTGTGGGGTCAAATATAAAGTCCTCTATTTGACATTGAAGGTCCTTCACAACCTAACTCCAACTTACCTTTTTAGCTTTTTGCATTCTCATACACACTCTACAGTCTAGCCAAATGAGATTTCTTACTGTTGTCCACACAAAACATTCCATTTCCCATCTCTGTGTCTTTGCACAAGCTGTATCGATGTTTCAATGCACTGCCACCTCACCTTTGCCCCTTAAAATCCCTAATTTCCATGAAAGCTCAACTCAAGCATTGACTCTGAGTCCATTCCTATTGCTCCCTGATGCTAGTGCCATCTGCCCCCAAATAACCTTATAGTAGCATATGTATTTGTATATCTTATATGTATCTATTACTACATCGTAATTTCATTGTGTCTGAGTAAATAAATTCTAGGGAAATTTGATTCTACAATTCTATCATCCATATACTATTGTCCTTGTACTATTCTTTGAGAAACACTGATGCATCATAACTAGAGGTAGAAGGACAATGTCTTGTTGTTATCATTCCACAGAGTGATTCTTGTTCTATTTTCCAGAGAACACATTGTTTCATGGATAGACTCCATCGTTCTGTTAAGAATCTTATTTATTTAAACAACATGGGAAGACAGATTGGATGAAGATAATGCCTTGCTCTTGTTTGGACTGTGTTTCTTTTCCTGGGAAATAGAGTTATTCAACTTTCACTGAAAACCAAAGAGGCAGCATTGTGTATCCAAAGTTCCCGGTCCTGGCCCTGGAATTTGAGGGGACAGAATAGCCACTTTGTCTGTTTTATAGGTCCCATACTCCCTATATTATGAAAGGAAGACATGGATAAATAAGTTGAAAAGTTATTTACTAGTGTTATGCATCATTTTGCAAACAGTGAACTAATTTGATGAGTCGTTAAGATAGGAGAGTTAGCCTTTCTTCTCCTCTCAGTTTGTCATTTTAATCATGCTAAAGAATGTGACTTAACTATTCACATTCATAGGAAAAATCAAGAGATGAAGTCTGCCCAATGGCCAGACTCTGGTATGTAGTTGAGCAGATGACCTATAGCGCTCATCCATCAGAATAAATGAGCTGGTCCCAGAGTTGAACAAAAAGAGGAGAGCAAGGTGGATTGCCTTTGTTAAATTGCAAAATTACTTTAACAATCCCAAGCTTCTCCCTGAAAGGTCCCTCCTTTTTAATGACAGTAGTTTGGTGTTATATGATTATAAATCACAGAACTCTATAGTGTCTGAAGAATTGAGAATGAGACTCACGCAAAGGATAATGGAGAAGTACACAATGAAGATATTATAAGGAGGAAGGGAATAAGCATATATATTGGCATTACTATGTGCCAGCCTCTATTCTAAGTGCTTTACAAATATCTCATTGGAGCCTCACAACAACCTTCTGAAGTAGTAGGTGAAGTTATTATCTTCATTTTACAGTTAAGGAAATGGAGGCAGATGGTGATTAAGTGATTTGACACACAACTCGTGTCTGAGGTCAGATTTGAACTTGGGTCTTCCTTTGTCCAGGCCCATCACTCTATCACCTGAGCTACCTACCTGCCTCTATATATAGTTCTTATAAATGAAGAATTATGGAGAAGAAATGTGGAGAATGATAGCAAAGAAATATATGAGCAAAAAAGAAGATAGCCTAGTGACATGATGAGAAGGATTACTGATGAACATAACTGTATGCTCCATCTGGCATCTTCAGTATATCATGAGAAAGCAAGTGAGGTCTCCAAGACGCTGGTGAAACCCTCCATGGCAAACTTGTGGGAGAACCTGGATTAGAGTCCCACAGAATAAGCACACGTAGATAGACTGTGATCGGTGTCATTGAAGAGAATACCTACACTGGTGAGATAAAAGATCCATCTGAGTATTCTGTCCTGGTCCGGTGTTATGTCCACCATAGTTCAGGAAAGATATTCCCCTACTAGAGACTGTCCAGAGGAAAGCAACCAAGATGTTGGAACTTGAATTTATGTCATATGAAGATCTATTGAAGGAAGTGGGAATCGGAGAAGGAGACCAGGGGTGGGACATGAGAACTCTCTTCAAGTATTTGAAAGATTGTCATGTGGAAGAGTGATTAGAGATTTGGACCCTGTTAGGACTAATATCTACATTTCTCTACACCCTGGATTGGGCTTAGGCCCCTCCTCTTTCGCTCCTGAAACAATCATCTCCTCGTGCCCAACCCATTATTGATTAGGCATCCCAAATTTAGCTATGCTGGTACTTGGGCAGTAAACATTTGTCTGTAGTGTGTCCCATACCTAAAAGTATTTGTAGGACCTACCAGAGATTGTGACTCACTAGCATGAATTTTGAGGATACAGGGTCACCTCTAAGCATTCTCATCTCTCCTTAAGCCCGTCGTAACACTACACTCTCAGCTCATTTCCTATTTCATTGAAAAAGTTGATGCCATTAGCTGAGAGCTCTCTTTTCTCCCCTCCTCTTCATCTCACATTATTCAGACATCTTTTCCTGCTGTTCTTCATGTGACATGACTCTTGTCTCATATGAAGAGATTGATGGCCCTTCTCCTTGTCATAGCAAACATCTCAACATGTACCCTTTATTCTATCTACTCCCATTTTCTCCAATAGATGACCCCGCACTAATCTCTACTCTCTCTTTAATCTTTGATCTCTGTCTACTAGCTCCTTCTCTGCTACATACAAATATATGCATGTCTTAAAACACGTAATCCTACCATGCCTGCTAGCTACCATCTGTCTCTCACCTTCTTTGCTAAACTCTTTGAGGAAGCTGTCTACATTAGGTGCCTCCAGCACTTCTAAACCCTCTCTGATCTGGCTTCCTACCTCATCATTTGACTGAAATTGCTCTCTCCAAAGTTACCGATGATCTCTTACTAATCAAATCAAATGGTCTTTTCTCAGTCCTCATCTTTTTTTACTTCTCTGGAGCATTTGTATTATTGATTACCCTCTGCTTCTGGAAACTTTTCTCTCTGGGTTTTCATGACACTACTTTCTTCTGGTTCTCCTCAGACTTGTCTAGCCCCTCTTTCTTAGTCTTGGTTTCTGTATCTTTATCTAGGTGATACCCAATGTCCCCCAAGACTCTTTTCTGAGTCCAAAAGACAGAGTAGTCTAGTTTGATTGGAGTACAGAGGATGCAATAAAGAGACATTTGAGAGAACACTGGGAAGATAGGGTGTTACCAGATTACAGAGGGCCAAGCAAAGGGTTTGGAATTTTACTTGTTAGTCAAAAAGAAGATGGATCAAGCAATCCTATGAAGTATAGTCTGGAGAGATTAGAGGTAAGGAAATCTTTTGGGTATCATAATAGTCCATATGGATAGTAATGACTGGCCATTCCATTTAGTCAACAAGCACTTATTAAGTACTTAACTATATGCCATGCACTGTGTTAAGTGCAATAATAAGAAAAGGCAAAAACTGGGCCCCTGCCCTTGAGGACCTCACATCCTAATGGAGGAGACAACATGTGAATAACAAGGTATATTTGAATGGTAGGGGGAAGAGATGGGAGCTGAAATCTGTAAGACTTGTTGGTTAAATGGTTATAAAAGTGAGAGACAAGCAAAAGTAAATAACACCAAGTTTTTAAACAAAGGAGACTAGTTGAATTTACTAACATTGGGATTAAATTTTGTTTTGTCTTTTTTTTTTCTTGGAGGCAAGGGAAAAGAATTTTATGAAGTTTCATCCTTTCATTATTCTAAAAAAAATCTTCTTCCAGAATAAGAGTCCAGATAAGCAATAAATCTCTTTTTAAAAAATCAACTGCACTTCAATTACTGAAATATTTTCTTACAGTTTTTGTGACATCCTTTCTCCTTCTAACTTTTGGAAGTTTTTTTTTTCTTTTAATTGTCTGTTTGTTAAAAGTATTAGTTGTGCTTTGAGTCCCAGTGGCTTCTGAAAAATCACTGATGTCATCTTTTCTTCTTTGAAAATCCTTCTGAACTCTGTTGATATTTTTGTTTCATCCTACTCAGAAGCAACTTACTGCAGAATGTGTGAACAGAAAGCCAGGATCTAGCAATAAGGGCAAGTCAAGAACAAGCTAAGAGGGAAATCTGCTTTAATCTTCTGGTTTTTTCATTTTTATGTACATTCAAAGTGATTTTGGGCACAAAGTACTGGCACAAACTCTACATTCAGATATCAGAAGATGTACTGGTTTTTCTTTGTATAATTTTTCAAAGCAATCCAGCTTACATATGAATTTTTGTGTGCAGGGACTCCAGGAGCAACCTGATCTCCTGCATCTCTCCAACCCTCACTTCCATCACACACTCCACCCCCACCCCCCATTCTACTATTGGGCACTGCTTCTCTTCTAGTGCTACTCGATTTCCTGAACTCCTATATGCTATACCCTCTGTTAACCACTAAAAGATCACATGGAATACATAGAAATTAAGTGCAAGTAATATATAGATTAAAATTACAAGCAAATAAAGTTTTGCTTCAATTATTCAAATGCATTGTAAGGTTTCTATTAAATGCTTTATGAGAGGTATGGCCATTTATTAATGTTTCCACAATTGCCTTAATTGTCTCAGCTACAAAAAAGGATAACACCTGACTAAAAACAAAGAGCTGAATCAGGCAATCTTTAGATCTCTTTTAGCTCTAAGATTCCTGGTTCTTGACTTTAAAAATAAGTGTAAGTTTGAAAAATCAAGACAAATATTGTTTTCTCATAATTGTTTTAATTAAGACAAGCCTAGTCATGGTGGGTTAACTAAAGAAATGTTTAACTGGTTCCATTGCTCAAATTAAAAAGTGAAAAGAATTTATAAAGACTGTTAACAACAAGTATTAAGCAGAACATTTCCCAGAATGAACCAATTCTCATTCAACTGCTTAGTGCCTTTAAGAGGTTAAGTGATTATGTCAATTGCAGTAATTTTGTAAATTATCTGTGACAAATTACAACTAAGCAAAATGTTATTTGTAGTATACATTTGTAGCACCCCTCCCTCAAGCAAAGGTTTTTAAACATCTGGATGAAGCTTGTTGGATGGAAATAGAAATCCCTAGTTTGTTTTTGATTCATAGACCAAAGAAGGACTATGCCTTGAAGCAAGGGTATTATTTTGTATCGTGGTGGACTCTTTGACAATGTGAAGAAGCCAATAAATCCCTTCTCAGAAAAAGCCCTCAAAATATTTTAAGTGCATAAAATGAAATAAATAAGGTTAAAAATTAAGCCAATTATACATATTCTAATAAAGATGTATTTTCCCCCATCTAAATTCACTCACCCCCTGTGAAATCTATCTACAGACCCTCTTAGAGTTCCATAGATCTCAGGTTAAGAACCCTTGCTTTAAAAAGAAAATATTACCTTTCCCTTGTCCTATGTGAATGAGTGTCATAGAGGTGAGTTTAGATGCCCTGTGAGCAAGATTTTAGAAATATTGGAGTGGGTATAAAGGCAGGTGAGAATTCTGGTGTGCGAATAGCCAGCAGAACATGGCCACTGCTACTCACTGCTTCCTACTACAGAACAGCCTGAGACTGAGAAGAATCTTGTGCTTGAATTTTTGAATTCTTGAATTTTCTATTTTGGAGAATTGATAGCAGATAGCGATTTTGCCATATCTTTTCCTCTCTCTCTCCCTGGCCAAAAGAGCATATGTTAAATCGAAAACCTAGCTATTCTTTGAAGCCTGGCTACATTTCTACTCAGTAAGTGTTTAAAGTCCATATAAAATAGCAGTAAACTGGGGCAGCTAGGTGGTGCTGTGAGTAGAGCACTGACCCTGGTGTCAGGAGAACTTGAGTTCAAATGTGGCCTCAGACACTTGACACACTTACTAGCTGTGTGACCTTGGGCAAATCACTGAACTCCAATTGCCCTGCCTTCCCCCCTCCAAAAACGGAAAAAAAAAAATAATAGTAAACCACGATAATTTCCAATTTTTATGTAAGTGGCAATGGGATGTGTGTGTGTGTGAGAGAGAAGCAGTAACTAGCACAATACACACACGCATTCACACACACACACACACACTGGTGGAGGTTTTAAAGAGAAATGGAAGAGAATTTTACTTTATTTTAATTTAATTTCTATTTTATTTATTTTATGACGTCCTATCATTTAGTCATTTCAGTTGTATCTGACTCTTTGTGACCCTCTTTGGAGTTTTCTTGGCAAAGATACTGGTGGAATCGTTTGCCATTTCCTTCTCCAGCTCATTTTACAGATGAGGAAACTGAGGCAAACAGCATTAAGTGACTTGCTCAGAGTCACAGAGCTAGTAAGTGTCTGAGGCCAGATTTGAACTCAAGAAAGTAAGTCTCCCTGACTCTAGATACCAGAACTCTATCTACTCTGCCACCTAGAACAGGGTAAAAGTAGACAAAATGCAGCAATAGATTCTGTCTGATGGGAAGTTGTTCAAGCTGCCATTTCAAGCTACTGAGCTTTCTCCAATCTTCTATTGCTTGCATACTCAAGGAGACACATCCTCAGGGTGAATCTGAGGATGGTAAGTAGAAAGAATTTTATTTCCAGTGGTAGAAGGGAAGTGGCTGGTATAGACTGGCAACTGGTGTGTCCACATTTGACAAATAGGAGCCAGAGGCATAGGGAGAAACATGCTAATACTTCCTCTCTCAGATCAACCCAGCAGAGTTTTTTATACCTCCACCCCAACTCTCTTTCTATGTTCATAGTGGATAAAGTACTGGTCCTGGGATTGGGAAGTGCAAAAGACGGGAGAACAGTTTTGTTTCCACAGAGTTGAAAACATTCCTCTTCCTCTCCCTCCTCCCCTAGCTTTAGCAGAATGAAAGTCATGTGACTGGTTAGAACTAGTTCTAATCAAAGCTCTGGGATGAAAGGTTAGAGGCTTGTACGAATGCTTAAAGGAGGCATTTGAGGACGGCATGATGTAGGCAGTCGGAGGGTTGTATCTAGCCAATGTAGAGCATGGCAAGAGAGTCAAAGGGAAAGTCAATAAAAGGACTGGCATCCATCTGAGTTCTTTGTTCTCTCCTGTGCTCTGTTCAGGGAACATGCCTATTTATTTAGACTGAATAAATGTAAAACATAATTAAAGTGCCCCTGCTTGGGTGGCGTCCTTTCTCATGAGAAAGCAATAAAATTCCTTTTTGCCTTCCCTCAAGAACAGTCTCTGTCTATTTTTAATGTGAGTAGTAGTCTCTGACCCATACAGGAAGTTCTGAGTTCAAATGCAGTCTCACATACTTACTAGCTCTGTGGCTCTGGCCAGTAACTTAATTTCTATCTGCCTCAATTTCCTCAACCATAAAATGAGAATAATAATAGCATTCACCTCCTAGGGTTGTTGTGAGGATCAAATGAGATGATATTTGTAATGTTCTTGGCATAGTGCCTGGCACATAGTAGGCACTTAATAAATGCTTGTTTCTTTCCTCTCACATACACAGTTTCTTAGTTTCTATAGGCAGATAGGCATAAAGTATTTATTAAGAACTTACTCTGTGCTAAGAACTGGAGATCTAAATACAAACAAAAGCAAAGACATTCTTTGCTCTCAAGGAATTTAAATTCCAATGAGGAAAAAATTCTGAGTGAAAAAATTCAGAGGCTTAATTGATATTTAGTCACATTTCCACAAGTAGGAAGAATTCACATATTAGTAACACCTCTACTAGTGAGGTGGTGGTCATAGCACTTTAAATCTTATTGTAGATCACAGCAGTCACATTAGCCAAAAATTCGAATCTTTCACCTCAAATAAAGTGATAATTATTGAGATTCTCCAGGTTGCCACTTTGGATGTAATATTAGTTTTTTTTTTTTAATTTTTCCAAGCCTCTTTCAGAAACCTTAAAAACTGATCCCTCCTCACTCTCAACATTTTGTTGCCCCCATAGATGTCCTGGGAATATGTGATTGGTCTTCTCATCTTTATTTTCATCATTCTTATGTCCACTTTTTATAACACACCAAGTACTATGATGTTAAAGTCCAAATATAGTGGCGTCCCTTCTATTGATGGTGAAAAGAATCTGTTCAGAAAAAAAAAAGTCTTTACAGAGTTTTTCCCATTCTGTCTGTTCATTGTCCTAACTCCAGTTTCATCCATAAAGTCCCTCAAAATGACACTTAATTGAATATCTCTCAAGTTTCCTATCAAATTATTTCCCCCTTTATTGTTTCTTATGGTTTCATGTAAATACAATGCTTATAATTTTCAATATCTTCCTTTATAAGATTTTATAAATGAGTTTGTAGTTTAAGCTAGCAATGCTTCCATTTTTCTCTACTCATGAAGAAGGTTGTAATGTGAAGGAGTTTTTAGTCTCCTTTGGTTTTTTCATGATGTGGTACATTTACATCAGTTTAACTTCCTTAGGAAATGGTAGCAGTCTTTGTCAATCTCTATTCTTTTAACTATTTTCCATTTTTTTATACCCTCAATAGTTTGTTTAAATAGGTCAGGAAAAAGTTCCCTCAACTTGATGCTATATTTTCTCATTTTTATTTTTTCCTTTAGTTTTATATTAACTTTGGTATTTGCCCACACACATCAGGTATCTGACTATCTACAGATAATGTGAGAATGACCTCAGCATCAATATCCACTCTCTGTCTATTAAAACATAATTAAAAGTTTTTCTGTTTGTGTGATATTATTTGGTGCTCACTATGTGTATCACCTTTCAATTCTTTTCTAGAAGATAGTATATTCATGATATGTAAATGTGAAACTTCTGTTTAGTCAGTAAGCCTTTGCTGTCTCATTTCTTAATGCAGAACCATGTTTTATGGTCATTTTTCCTTATGCTTACTTCTACAGTGAAATCACTGACTATTGTAGTATGTATTTAATTTAGAGATCTTATTATATACTCTGTGCATTTTTACTACCTCTGCAGCCCCTGGAATAGACATTGGCATATCAGTCAAAATCGTTTTCATGGTGGTCTTTTTATAAATGCTTTCCATGAGCACTTTAATCCAAGATAACCAAATGTCCCATGAAGTGGTGTTTTCTATTGCCTTTGGACACTTGGTGAAAACCACTTTGTGAGCTCCTTTATTTGCTTTTCCAAAGAAAACTTGTGAGTTACCCTTCCATTTAGTTTCAACTTCTGTTGGTCTTCTGGTTTTATTGTTTACCTCTCCTGTTGCCAGTAACTTATAAATACAGACCTGACCATGTTATTTTGCTGCTCAATAAGCTCCTGGGACTTTCAATGCTACTAGGAATTTAAAGCCCTTCACAACCTGACTAATCTACCTTTCCAGATTTATTATACATCACTTCCCTCCATGTACCCAATGGTTTAGCCAAATTGGCTTTCTTGCTCTTCTTTATGCACGGCATTCTCTCTCTCTCCACCTCTATGCCTAGACACAGTCTGTCCCCAGCACTTAAGGGAATGTATTAAGGGAATCCCTTAATAATCGCTTTAAATTTCTTCATCCCTTCAAAAATAAGCTCAAATGCCACCTCCTACTGTCTCTCCCACCCAAACTTCTGGCCATCCAGTTAATCAGTAATCATTTATTAAGCATTTAGTCAAGTCAAGTCAAGTCAATAGTAATTTATTAAGCATTTACTATGAGTCAAACACCAAGGTAAGGGCTGGGATACAAATACAAACAAAAAGACTGTTCCTGTCCTCAAGGAACTTACATTCTAATGGAGGAAGACAATATATAAAATGGAGGAAGACTGATTGAAAAGTGAGGGAGGCAGCTCTGGAGATGAAAACGCACGGGGTGGGGTGGGAAGGTAGAGAAAGTCTTGGGGAGTCACTACAGCCTGGAGAGAAATGAAGCCTCTTAAAGCCTTCCTTAAAAGGAAGGTTCTAAGAGGAACCAGTCAATCAACAAACATTTATTAAGAGCCTACTATAAGCTAGGCACGCGCACTAAACACTAGCAATGCAAAAGAAAAGTCCTTGCCCTCAAGGTACTCAAAATCTAATGGGGTAGATAATATAAAGAAAGAAGCTGAAAAGAGGGAGGGGGAAGGTGGGAGGCAGCACGATGAAGTCTTGAATCATCGGGAAATGATGAGATGGCTACCCCCTACTCCCTCCTTAAACAAAGAATCTGGGAGGCACTCCTTATTTGTATTACCTACTCCCTCCCATGAGAGGGAGGGAAGACCGGGGTGGAGGGTACTTCCAATGTAAGGAGTCCAGGAGTGGAAAGAGCTTCCAGGGTGAAGAAGCTTCTATGGCTTAGCAAACTAAGTTCTGCCTAGAGTTAAGATTGCAAACTGAAGAGAAATGAAGGCATATTTATTATGTTGCAGATAGTTGTGTTAAGTGCTAGGGTTATAAAGAAAAAGTAAAAACATCATCTGGTTTAAAGGAGCTTTTTTATAGGAGAAACACTATATATAATTAGATACATATAAGATACATTCAGGGAAGATGAAAGATAGCCTTACAAGGGAAGGCACTAGAGGACCATTAGGGAATAGGAAAAGGCCTTTTGCAGAAGGTAGCTTTTGAGCTGAATTTTGAAAGAAGGCAGCTATTCTAGGGAGATAGAGGTGCAAAGAGATACATGGGGGACAGCCAGTATAAAGGCATGTTGCTTAGAGATTTAACCTGAAAACATATGAGGAACTCAAGAAGTCCAGTATGGCTGCACTAGAGAACATGTAGAGGGGAGTAATGTGTAATTTACTTGGTATAAATTCGTACTGAAAGAATATAAGATCCTTGAGTGTAAAGCCTAACTTGCTATTGCTTTTGAATGCTCTGTGCCTAGCACAGACCCAAAGATTGATTGATATTGAAGAGCATGAATATTTACACGAGTCATTAAAGGAGAACTAGCACCTCTGGTGTGAGGGCTTGCCAGCTCTTTTCACCTTTGGTGTCCACTTGGCACTCAGTTCTCACCTGTGGCTCCAAGGAGCTGTAGCATGTTCGGCAGTCACACTCCAGTGAACTGCCTCTGCAGGCTGTCGAAACCAGGTTGTAGGTAAATGATAACAAGCCTCAAATCTGTTGGTGACTTATGGGATGTCTACTCCAAGCATGTGAAGACTTCCCCCAGTGGAATGGTTGAATGAGAACAGTTTGTTCCAACGGCTACCAAGGCAGCTGAAGCAGGCTCTGTGGAATGCTTAGAGCTTGGTCAAACACTGAAGACGCCAAGGTCATCCACTACATCCTAGGCCACTAGTCTTGACTTTTGTCTTGCTACTGGACTTTGATGACTGTGGAAGAGAGAGTGAGGATGACAACTTTGTGTAACTGCCTCACTTAAATCCATTTCACACATGAATCAAGACATCACCCATGATATTATTGGTCCTCTTCAAAAATGAGGGGTAAGCAACAACGGTAACTTGGCACTGGAGAACAATCTTACATACAGAATACAGAAAGCTAATTTACCTTTTATAGTCCATCTAGAAACTTTGCAAATCTCCATACCCTTTGCCTCTTTTTCGTCCTCTACTACTCACACAGAGAGTGAAGGGAGCCTCACAGAACTAAGGCCCAGCCTATAATTTTTCTTGTGTGTGTGTACTACCATGGCCAAACAATTCAACACTTAGAGGCCAGTCTTTCCAGTCATGGTTACAGAAGCAGATTATGTATATTTTCCAATAACTGGCTTACCTAAGTACAGAAAAGTTCATTGCCGGTAGTCTTAGTAAAAGTGAATGTTGTTTGCTTTTTGTTTTTTCATCAGCAAAATCTAAAAATAATTGGAGGGAAGAAAAGAGATCAAAAGAGGACATTGAAGTGTAAGGTGATGCTCTTTCCTTATGTGTACATTTTATTTAATGAGAGGGGCAAGGAAAAAAAGGGTATTTGTGTGAGAAACCTCTGAGAAAACAGTCCCTAAATACTTGGGCAGAACCAGAGAGTTTTAAAGGACCTGAGAGAAGACAGGTTTTCAGGAGAGAATAATGAGAGGATCTGAGAGAAAGCAGCTCCTTGGATTAAAAAGGAGTTACCAAAAACAAAGATGGAAGACAGATCTTACTTCCCAGAAGCTCATTTATACATTATATCTGTGTAAACTTTGAAGGTGCCATTTGGGTACTTCTATTAACTAGATCATTTTGGTAATCACTGCTTCTTTGTGCTATTTATAACAGAAATGGGAATTCGGTTTCTTGCCTTAAAGTAAAGGTGAATCTCTTCTGACTACAGAGCCTTGCTTTGAGGTAGAAAGTCAATCAGTGATGGGAGTCAGGAGCTGAAGACAAAAATAGAGGCACAGAAGCAGACAAGAGTTGGAAGATGAAGAGAAATAAATAGAAGAGGACAGGAGGGCAGTTATTTCCACCTGAGCCCAGCTGAGTGGAGGAAGACAGGCTTTGCATTTGCTGCTACGAGGTGATCTGATCGGGAATAAAACTGTGCTGTTTGAAAGAGCTTATTGGAAGTAGAGTCATCTATATTGCTTTGCTTTTTACTACCAACTGTAGCTTGAGAGGTAGAAAGCCCTCTGCACTTTGTCTGCCTTACTATTTATTGCTACCCATGACTCGAGAGGGAGAAACCTCTCAGAGCCCAGTGAGTTTACCTGAATAGATCCATGGATTCCAGACCGAGGTGAACTGTTTTGCAGAGAAATTTAATTTTGCTTCAGAACACAATAAAAAATGCAGATTTGAACACCTCTGTTGACTTCAGCTATGGTGTCCTTTCACTTCCTAACACTGCTTTAGTAATCTGAGAGTAAAAGCTAGCTGAGAAGCAACTCTACTATGTAGAAGATGGTACAGATTGGTCCCTATAAGAGATCATTACCTGCAGGTCAGTGTCATAAACTTGTCTGGGTCTATGAGTTTCCTTATTCATGTGTATCCCTGTCAGGTTTCTGTAAATTTGTACCCACTTTTCTGCCACGAACACTGTGTACATTTATGGGAGAGTGTGACCTAGGTTTATGAATGACTCTTATAATTGTGTTGTGTATAAGAGCTAACGGTATCATCTTGACTGATTTGTTTAAATAAGAATCGTGCTGGTGGAGGCTCAGGAGTTACAGTGGTAAATAGTAGACCTATAGCTTTCCCCAGACCAGGGTCTTAAAAAATGGAAATAGGGGATATTCCATGTAAGTCAGTAGTGGGACATGGCAACCAAGAAGCTAATATGATCTTAGTCTGCATTGAGGACAAATGAGTTTCCACTGAACCCTGGCCTGGTCAGACCACACTTGGAGTATTTTGTTCAGTTTTGAATCCCACATTTTAGGGAATACATTGATAAGCTGGCAGAGAAAGGCAATCACATTGATGAAATACCTGTTAATGATACAGGAGGACTGGCAAAAGGAAATGGAGATGTATAGCCAGGAGAAGAGAAGATTTGGGGGCTGGAGGTGAGAATGATAACTGTCTTCATATATTTGAAGGACTCTCACTTGGAAGAAGGGATAGATTTGTTGTACTTGGTCTTAGAATTTGGAACAAGGAGCAAAGGGTAGAAGTCAAATGGAGACAGATTTAGCCTTGATGTGAGGAAAACCTACTCTGATATTATTTAATCCCTGTGGACACTTCTTGGTAGGAGCATTCACCATGCTTATTACTGATAGTATCTTTTGACCCAGAGGTTCTATTATTGGGACTCTCTCTCTCTCAGATGTTATTCACATGAAGAAAGGACCCTATGTACAAAAATGTTCAAAGCATTATTTCTTTTTGTTAAATAATATTGTATTTTTCTCCAGTTATATGTTAAAGCTATTTTTAACATTTGGGTTTTTTTTAAGTTTTGAGTTCCAAATTCTATCACTCCTTCCCTCCTTTTCCTCCCCCCTCCCTGAGACAGTAAGCTATCCGATATAGGTTATACATGTGTATTCATGTAAAACATTTCTATATTACTTATTTTGCCCAAGAAGACTTGAACAGCAATAACAAAAGAATGAATGAAAGAATGTGAAAATAGTATGTTTCAGTCTATATTCAGACAGTATTAGTTCTTTCTCTGGAGGCTGAGAGCATATTTTATCACGAGTCCTTTGGAATTGTCTTGGATCATTGTATTGCTGAGAATAGCTAAGTCATTCACAATTCTTCATTGTACAATATTGCTAAAGAATCAATAGGGTGTCACAGAAGTTTATTGAATAGGAAAGTATGTATGACATTCCCCTAGTTCTGCTCATGTCACTTTGCATCAATTCATGTAAGTCTTTCCAGGTTTTTCTGAAATCATCTTGACTGTCATTTCTTATAGCACAATAATATTCCATCACAATTATACACCACAACTTGTTCAGTCATTCCCCAATTGATGGATATCCCTTCAATTTCCAATTCTTATCCACCACAAAAAGAGCTGTTATAAATATTTTTGCACAAATAGACCCTTTTTCCTTTTTTTGGATCTCTTTGGGATATAAAACTAGCAGTGGTATTGCTCGATTGGAGGGTAAAAGTAACATTTCTGATGAAAAAAGCTAGAAACAAAACGTGCCCAACAACTGGGAGACAGTTTAGTGAATTATGTTATAGCAATCAATCAATATATAGGTATTAAGTACCTTCTATGTGCTAGGCATTATGCTAGATGCTGGGATCTTTGTTTATTATTTAGCATTATTTTGACCTGTTATTTACTAAGCATAAGAAGCTCCCAGTGGAAAAGAGTATCTTCTAAATTTTAGGGTTTTTATTCTGAATTCAATAAACATCAAAAGAAATTTGCATGTCTATATATACCAAGCAGAACAGAAAATGAAGATTGTACCCAAAATTGCAAAGTTCTATTATGTAAGCTTACTTTTCCATATAAGTTCAACATTTAATTTTCAAAATTATGCTGCTTATCTGTTTTACCTTCTGACCTTCCTTTTGTTCTCTTTTGTCCTTGAGAAACTTCCTTTACCAAAGCAAATCAACACCTTGCCTTGGTAATCGTGAAGCTGGGTGACCTACTCTTAGGGTTATAAAGTCACTAAGTATTTATCAGAGGCAGGATTTTGACTCAGGTCTTTCTGACTCCTAAACCAGCTTCTTACCTACTACGCATTGTCTTGAAAGGTCTGGGATTATAAAAATGGAAATCAAACAATTCTTGTCTTTAAGAAGCTTACATTTCATTGGGAGAAAAGATATATATGTATGTATACACATACATATATAATTATGCATAAGATATATACAAAACAAATACAGGTTAATTTATAGGGAGTAGGCACAAGTTTCTGGGACATCAGGAAGGACCTCATGTAGAAGGTAGCCCTTGAGTTAAGCTTCGAAGGAAACTAAGGATTCCAAGTGGTGGAGGTAAGGAAGGAATACATTCCAGGCATAGCCTGTGAAAAAGCATGGAGGTGGGAGATAGTGTTTTGTGGGAAGAGCAAAAGGCCATTTTGGCTGAATTGTAGATTGTATGAAGGAGAGTAATGTATAATGAGGCTGGAGAAGTAGGTTGGAGCTAGGTTGTTAAAGGCTGTAAGTGTCAAACTTTTATTTGAGCAAAGAATGCATAGGGAGTCACAGAAGTTTATTGAATAGGAAAGTAACACGGTCAGACCCATGTTATAGTAATACCTTTTTGGCAGCTATGTGAAAGATGAATTGAAGTAGGAGGAGTCTTGGGGATGGGAGACTGTCTAATAGGCAAAATGAGAGGAGATGAAGGTTTCAGCTAAGATGGTGATTGTATGAGTAAAGAGGAAGGGGAAAGATGAGAAATGTCATGGAATTACACTGACTAGACTTGGAAATTTTTTGGAAAGATGAGGTGAGATGGACTGAGAAATCAAGAATGAATACAGGTCTGGGAATCTGGGTGACTGAAAATATGTATGTTATGTAATAGCATGTAATACAATTTCTATTGCTGTATCATAGGAATGATGAATATGAAAAACTGAAAAAAAGATGGGAAAACATGAAAACTGCACAGTCAAAATAGCAACTTAATAGGATGACTGCAGCTATGTAAATAAATTCAAAATGGAGAGGCAACAAAGCCATGATAAATAAAATGATCCATATTAACACTATACTGTCTGAAGTCAAGGACATCTTTTCCTTTTTGCTAATAGTCAATCAATAAACATTTACTAAGTGTCTAGTGCATGCCAGGCACTGTGCTAAGCCTTGGAAATACAAAGAAAAGCAAAAAACTGCTCTCAAGGAGCTCACAGTCTAACGGAGGAGATAACATTCAAACAATCATGTACAAATAAGATATATACAGGATAATTAAAGAAAATCAACAAAGGGAAAGCACTAGAATTAAGAGAGATTGAGAACATTTTCTAATAGAAGGTGAGATTTTAGCTGGGATTTGAAGAAAGATAGGGAAGCCAGGAAGCAGAGAAGTCTAAGCATGAGGCGACAGTCAATGAAAATGACTGTAGCTGCCAGTTGCCAAATAATCTTGTACAGGAACAGCCAAGAGGTCAATGGATCACAAAGGTGCATAAAGAGGATAAATTATAAGAAGATTGGAAAGGTAACTGATAAGTTGTTTTTCAGGGAATATACTTTTTAAAGAGGCTTGGTTTGGGTGACTTGGATTGACAGACACTGAGTGTGAATCCCAGTTAGAGAATTTTGTGAATCCCAGTTAGAAGCAGAATTCTAAGAAGACAGAGTGCAAGCATATCTTGTTTTATTTTGTTTTGCTTTATTGTGCTTCACAAATATTTGTTTTTTGTTTTTAACAGATCCAAGGTTTGCGGCAACCCTGCATCGAGCAAGTCTATTGGCACCGTTTTCCCAACAGCATGTGCTCACGTTGTGTTTCCTTGCCACACTTTGGGAATTCTCACAATATTTCAAACATTTTCATTGTTATTATATGTGTTATGGTGATCTGTGATCACTGATATTTGATGTTACTGTAATTGTTTTGGGATGACAAGATTCACACCCATATAAAATTATAATTGATAAATGTCACGTGTGTTCTAACTTTTCCAATACAAGTCTGTTCCCAGTCTTTCTCCCTCTCCTCCGGCCTCTCTACTCTCTTAGACACAACAATATTGATGAATGTTACATAAACTTAATTGATAAGGCAGCGGCAGGTTTTGAGAGGATCGACTCCAGTTTTGAAGGAAGTTCTACTGAGGGTAAAATGCTAATAGCATCACATGTTACAGAATTTCATGAAAGGAAGAGTTGGTCGATACATCAAATTTTATTGTTGTCTTGTTTTAAGAAATTGCTACAGCCACCCCAACCTTCATCAATCCCTACCCTAATTAGTCAGCAGCCATCAACCTTGAGGCAAGACCCTCCACCAGCAACAAGATTATGACTCACTGAAAGCTCAGATGATGGTTGGCAATTTTTAGCAATGAATACTTGTTAACCAAGGTATGCACATTTTTTAGACAATACTATTGCACACTTAAAAGACTATATATATATGTAACCATAACTTTATATATACTGGGAAACCAAAAAGTTTGTGTGACTTTCTTGAGCTTTATTGTGGTGTTCTGGAACTGAACTCACAATATCTCCAAGGTATGCCTGTATCTAGCAAGAAAATATAGCCTTATTGATAATAGTGATGAAGTCTCAAAGAGGAAATGATATCATTTACCAGTGTCCAGCTCCAGACTTTAAGAATTTTTCATTGGACTGCCTTGTAAATAAGTTACTTCCTCTAGGGGCCTTCTTGGGAACTTAGAAAGTAGGTTTGTACAGAGGAAAAAGTGTTGAAGTTATATTTACAGGACCTATGTATTAATCCTGACCCTAATACTACCTCTGTGACTTTGGATAAATCACTTAACCTCAATTTTTCTTATCTGCAAAATTCGAGGGGTAGACTAGAAATCTCTATCATACCATCCAACTTTAGACCTATGGGTTGAGTGCTAGGCCTGGAGTCAGTTCAAATCTAGCCTCGAAAACTTACCAGCTGTGTGACCCTGGGCAAGTCACTTAACCTCTGTTTGCCTGTTTCCTCAACTCAAAAATGGGCATAATAACATCGCCTAACTCACAGGGTTGTTGTGAGGCTCAAATGAAATAATATTTGCAAAGCACTTAGCATAGTGTCTGGTAAGTAGAAGGGCTTTTCCCCCCCTTCCTTCCCCTCCTGATCTTAAAAACAGGACCTAAAGGGGTGCCTTGTAATTTGTCAACCCACTTGACATCATTGTATGTCTCACACTGTTGTCCTTGTGAGAAGTCATTTCTAGTGAAAAAGATAAACTGAGAAATCTTTTCGATGGGAGTTTTCCTCTTCTTAAAAAAAATAGATCTTCTGAGTTCCTTTTTCTTCATTAAATACATTTATCAATTAATTTCATTTTTAGACAAAGGCAGCAGTGTATCAGCAAGTACCCTGGCACACCCAGGAAGGCCTGCTGGCACAAGTTCTTTGAACTGCTTTTTTAAGGGGAAGAGAGCTTCAAAGGGGTTAACAATTAAACAATGCAGACTTTATTCTGCCTAACCTTCTCTCAAGGGCTGCTGAGCACCAACTCCTAAAGTATTCCCAAATCATCCAGGGGCTGGTGAGGAGGGGGTGGGGGCGGGCAACTCCCTCTACCTGTTGGTGGGGCCAATTGAGTCAGGGCAACTTGTGTGTTCCCCTAAATCCCCTCAAGCCTCAATGGGGGCCAGTTGAGGCAAACACAGATTTCCCCCCAAGCCTCGATGAGAGTCAGTCAAGACATACACACACACACACACACACACACACACACACACA